>VXAC01008449.1:1928454-2123250 GCA_013399225.1 Rhipidura dahli
AAAAAAAAAAAAAGATACTGAGAGTCTGACCAGAGTGTTACTGGTGCCTGCATCCCAAATAGACAGCATATCAGACTCTGGGAGATAGCATTTCTTTCCTAGTGAATATGAGTGGATGCAGGATTTTGTGTCTGGTTTCCCTCCTGTTCATGTATGGATATGGTGTGCCTATGAACTTCACAGAGTTCAGACATTACCCATGGGACCTGTGTTTTTCTCTGGTCCTACTCTTTGAGCTTATTTTCCTTGACAGTTCTGCATGCAAACATGCTTTTTGTAGGTAGCACATTGATTATGTTTTTTAACATTCTCTTTAAGGGCATAGTTTTTGTCCAATTTTAATAACCACTGTAGTTGGGGGATCAAAGTTTTTATAGCACTGTCTGTTTTTACAGAACATTGGCCATCTTCTCTTGGTATTTATTTTACTGTAGGCAAGCAGAAACATGTTGGCCATCGTGTTGTTTTTGTTTTGTCCTTAAAGAAGACAGGATAGATACCTAGGTAAACTCAGCAGGGTCTGAGAAAGACTGGAAATCAAGAAGGGAAACCTGAATACAAGCAGTCTTGATGAATTAGTCATGTACCAACTGGAAAGCTGACTGCTGTGAAAGCATTCCTTTCTTTAATCAAAAAGCTGCTCGCAGTAGGAGTACTTCACCCCTCTCCTTTGTGCCCTGCTGCTAGGTTATTGAGTCTCTAGCTGAGGCTGCTGATAACAACACACTGGGCAATGGACAGATCTGTGCATTTTACCTTTAGCCCTGAAAATCCATCCCAGGCATGCTAACGATTTGCCTTTTTTCCCTGCACTTCCACAGGTGCCAGCTGCTGGATTCACCATTTCTTAATACCCACACACATTTTTTCACATTTGGGGCAGCCTTCCAGGGTCTAAATGCCTGTTGATTCTTCTCTTGGCTTCGGTGTTTGGAAGTGCCAGGGGTGTATTTGCTGCAGTGAGGAAGGGTAAGGAAGCATTTCTGCTCTTTCAAAACCAAAAATATGATACATCTCAGTTCAATATGACTCCTATGATAGAAGTGTCACATATGAGGAGAACATCTAATCATTTGATTGCTTCATCCATGAGAACAGTGGGCACTGCTCACTGCTTCTCCAGCAAGTGTACAAAATTCCACTTGGGGAGATGCTCATGGTGTGTTGTGGAACAGTGAATGGCTGTGCTACACTGCAGCCCCTGCTCAGTCCTGCCAAGGAGGCCAAGTCAGTGGTTCTGTCCTTCTGGAGAGTTCCCAAGAAAAGGAAAGAGTGTTGGTTCACATTCTTAATAGTGAAAGCTGGTGACTAGATGACTTTGGTTCCTTACGTCCCCTCTACCCACCTTCTTCTCCTCTCAGTTCTAGCTGGGGTGTTTGCAACTGATCAGCTTTTATTTCTCCATCATGTGGCTGTACAGCAATAGCACAAACACATATGAGAATTCACAGATTGTTTTTTCTCTTTTTTAAGTGGAGTGCACCTGGCAAATTAAGCAGCTTTGTTAGAGCAAGGTCAGATCTGTATCTCTTTCACTGGAGTTTAAATTTTGTTCTGCCCCCTTCACTTCTGGAATGATTCTGTCTTTCAAAGTGTTTTGTGACTACCATAGATGTGTATTATTTCCATTGTGCTAAAAGACTAGAAGTACAGTAGAAACAATTTCCACATTTACATTTTAGTCTAGGGTTACTTGTTAAAGTGACTGCTTCAAAATCTCTGCATTTCATTTTCTTGACATCTTTATCAAAGAACTGTCATTTGCAGGGAGAGATTTTTTCTTTTTCCCCATGGAACTGAAGTTCAATCAATTGCTTCAGTGAGTTAAAGGTCATAATGAGCAGATTACAAGCAGGCTAAATATAAGCTCTGGCGCCACTGTCATTAGAATGGCCCCAGCCTTTTCAGGCTGCTACTAAGTGTTCTGAAGAGCAAGTGTGTATGTTCTTAGCAATAGATACGCCCCTAAATTCAACTGATCATTGAGGTAGGAAGGAATGACCCTTCCTGCAACCTGGGGATGACAAAGAGCTTTCAGGAGGATAGTGGGACACACATCCACTGTGACAGGCCAGCCTATCGTGGAAATGCTCTTGATCTTTTGACAAATGATCTTGATCTTGCTCTTGATATTGACAAAATAGCCTGGACTTCATTTGTTTCAAGACAGACACTGGAATATGGATCTCTAGCCTGAGGCTTGCCCAGGGTGGGCAGGGATGCAGCAAGTCACCTTTCAGACAGCCCACGTGTGGGTGAGTGCTGGACCTTGTCCTCTGAGAGTGGCAGTGACTGTCAGTGGGATCTGCCTTCCCAGGCCCCTGGCTGTCACCTCTCAGACACATGGCCAGGGGGGCAGGAGGCTTTGTTAGACAGTTTGGACAGGACAGAGCTTCTGTGACTGTTCCACAAGCAGTGCCCAGTGAGCACATCCATGAGTTCCCCTACAGTCCTCATTGCTCCCTTCCTGCACCTTGGTGTACCTTCCAGACATCCCTGGTTTGCAGCAGTGCCCTTTCAGCCCTAGACCAGAGAATGAGCACTTCCTTCTTTGCCATTCCAGTCTTTTTCACTGACACTACACATATGTCAGAACCCTCTCAGGCACTCAGCTGAACACCCACAAAACCTCTGACTTGATGATATCATGCCTTTTCCTCCTTCAATGTACCTTTGCAATTGTTTCTCATAGAAACATCTCATTTGTTTGCTTGTTTGTTTGTTTTAAATCACTCAGCAATCTGGCAGGTACATACTCAGCTATTTTAAGCTTCTTTAGGAATAAACCACTACCTTTAGTCAGCCTCAGATTGGAGTCTGTGTATCACCTGGTTTGTTACAAGAAGCTGAAAACCCTCCCCGTTGTCATGGGTGAAATGTGGGCAGTACAACCTGCCGAGATACATCAATGACCTCAGGCACTGTAGTACATGACTCATCACACCCAAGAAAAGCGGGATGGGATGTTGTTCCCACAGTGGAACTGAGACACAGGCAAGGAAAATGTCTTAGGCAGAAACACGCAAAGGAGTTCTTACAAAACCGTGTTTCAGACACCGGTTCCTCGTATCTCAAGCAAATACCCTAAGCAGGGGAGAACTCACAGAATTGGAATCACTGCCTCAACTCTCAAGACTGTTTATTCCGTGCTGCTGAAGAAAATTACGGTTGGCACCAGGCTTATGCTGTGTCTGTCCTTTCTCTGACACTCTGCAGTTTGCTAAAGAAGATTGGCATGTGGTTTACTCTGGCAAAAACGTTTGCTTGGAATATATGTTGACATTGAGTAGTGGTATGTGGGACTGGAAAAAGCCAATTCAGCTGCAGCCCTGATTCTTGGGGACTTGAAACAGCTGGGGCACAACTGCCATTATCTCACTGCCAGAAACAGAGAGGAAATGACAACTTGAACGTAACTGCAAGTACCAAAACAACTCAGAGAGATGCAGCAGTTGCTTTAAAGGGGTGGCATGTAAAGGTTGTCTAATTTGGAGAAATGCTGTTTTCCTCATAATGAGGTCTGATGGCCTCTGTGTCCTTAACAGTGTTTTGGACTGCCAGTCTAGGGTGGCTGTTTTCTTCCTCTGTGGAGTGGGAGGTGATACAGAACAACTTTCATCTTGAAAGCCCTTTGTGATTATTAATTTTTATGAGAAAGGGATCGTCTGGAAACAGGCAAATATAAAAGGAGACATGGCCACTCAACTAAACTGACAGTGGCCACCCAGCTCTGGGTGCAAAGTGAATGGTTCCATGCTGGTTCTTCAAATTCACAGGCTGTCTGAAAAGGTTAATTCTCAATGTATCAGCTGAGGAAAGGGCCCACAGTCCTTCTGTTATAGGCATTTGGATGTAATGAGGCAGTAAATTCGACTATGCTTGGCAGTCATCTGGTCTGTCAAGGCTTCCTTTATTCATGTGGTCAATAGAGACATGGGAGAAATTGTCAACAACTTTTCTCCAGAGAGCTTACCAGCAACAGGCAGCTTAGCTGGGTAAGACACATTTGAGGGTGCTGTTGTGAAAAGGACAGTAACAAACATGCAAGTTGTGAATTTTCACAAAATAATTCCATTTGCTTTCTTGGGAATTGAGAACACGTGTGGCTCTCAGGCATGCCAGTGTGAAAGTGACCAGTCAGAATTCCAGGGGGGTATCTGATGCAAGTTGCACATTTCTGCATCTTCTCTTTTTTGTATTTTTTAACCAATATGAATTGTTCTTCTTTTTTTTTTTTTTTTTTCCCCACTCTCAGTGACTTTTCCCCTTGCTCTGTTATCAACAGTGCTGTCTTTTAAGCCATGGCGAACAAAATATCATTTAACAGAAAGTGAGACATAGGTGAGTATCAAACCACTGTGGATGACACTGAGAGGTTTCAATTTTTTTGTTCAACAGATTGGACCAGAGAAGGGCACCGTGCACTTGGCTATAACTGCTGTCCTGAAAGCTCTGTGGGCCAGAAGGAAAGGTGACACCCATGGGACTTCAGTGTAAGAATGCTCATTAATTCAGAGAGGTTCCCTGCTCCTGGTTGCCCTTTTTTGCATGTGGTCTTGATTTTGAAGAAATCTATACATCTGATTTGCTTTAAAATATCAAATAAAGTGTAGGCATTCCTGAATTCTTGGAGACTCTGCCCATGCCTAATTTCTGCAGGATGGAAAATTGTAGCCACTGCACAGCGCTTTATGGTGGACTTGGTTGGAACATTACAGAGTAAATTTGTGGAACTCTGGCACTTCTGAAAGAAAATATTTTTGCCTAGTCCTGTTTCTTTGTATACCCTTCTTTTCATTTCATCTTTCTTACTCGCATATGAGATTTTTCACCTTTTAGCTGCTTCCCTACTGAATATGCTGTTGATCTGGGAGTCAAATATTGCATACTTAGCATGTTACTGTTTATTAAAAATAGCCTTTTTAGGCAGTGAAGTGAGGAGCCATAAAGATGGCCTGGTTAGAAAGGAAAATTAGTCAACAAAAGATACTGTTCACTCAAAAAAAAACTGATACAGAAAGGGCTGCCTGGAACTGTGATCCTGGGGACCAGCCCTGTGAACTAGAGAAAAACATCCTTGAAAAGTGCAGCTGGTCTCTTTGAAGTGTAGCCAAGGTACCTAGAAACCAGAGACATCCACAGACACCACTGATAAGCCCCAAACGAGGAGATACTAACAGCAATTTCTCACGTGAGGGTGGAAAACAGTCTGAAAAATAAAACAGCTCTGAAGGAACAGAAAACAGCATTCCCAAGTGGCTGTGAAAAATAAAAATTAAACAGGATCTATTGGCTGCTCAATGCCCCACTCCCTGTTAAGACTGCATGATATAAAAAATGCTTAAGGTTTATCCAAAACTGAGCCTGAGAACTTCTTGGCTGAATCCCATACAACCTTTCTATGAGCATTTGGGCTCTCCCTAGGGACACCTGGCTAAAAAAAAAATCCTGTGATATGGATTATTTTGGAATTGGGACTCTACCAGTTCCCTTACTGTCTAGGTCTGTCCTCCTCTCTTTCAGTAAGGTTTGGTCCCCCAGGTTTTTCCTGCTTTTTGAGATGGTTTGGTTGCTTTTGAAATCTGTATAATTCACCTCATATCAATAGCATAAATACTAACATAAGTAATCATTAAAATACCTACTGTTATTTCATTGATAAAGTTGCTTCATTCATGATAAACTGTAGTTATCCAAAATAATATGGAACTATTTGGCTGCTCCTGTCATTGGCTATACCACAGTACTGACTGATGTTATTACTGATTGATAACATGCTGTTGTTTGATAATATGTATTATTGATGGCAGAGAGTAATTTGTAATAACTTGATATATATTCACTCATATTCATTTTATTAACCATAGATTTTCTAGAGGAAATTTTTGTGGTGTTGGTGGTAATTTGTACTAAAGAAGAGAAACTTAGAGGGCAAAGCTTTCATGTCCTTGTGTATTACAGACTCCCACAAACCCACAGTCATTATCTCTCCACACCTTTTTCAATAATCACTCTACCAATACTGTTTCCATAATGTAAACAGGTTAAAAATAATGCTTCATCCTTAATGATTCTCAATAAAAAGTATCAAATGTTCTTGTTTGATGCTGTTAACCACTTTGCTTTGGTGTCAGGAATTAATTTTTTGTGCCAAATGTAAATGTTACTTTCACTTTGTGACATTTCATCACAAAGAAAAAAGCATCTGTGTGTTATGGCATCACTGTGGTCCCAGTAATTTGATTTGTTTTGTTTTCTGCTTTATGTGAAAGTTACAGGTCAGCATGGTCAGAGTGTCTAAAGGCAGCTGGGCCCTATTAGAAGAGCACATGTTTTAGCTGGTGTCCAGACTGCAATGGTCCCACAGCTCATTTCAGACAGAAGCTGTGTCCCTAGTGTGGGGTGCTGCTTTCTGCCCAGAGAAGTCCTTCCCTCCCAACACACCCTGTTCACATGCAGAGATGCAAACCATCCCCTCTCCTGGGGAAGCTTGTCTTGCCCACTCTCACATCACAGCTGGCAGTGGGGCCTGATGGATACAGCCATGGGAAGCTGTGAGCTTAAAACCACACTTTAACCTGTAGGTTTTTGTTTAGGAGTTGGACAAGAAGCTGCTTTTCTTTAAGTCGGGATAATTGGCAGTTTGTTTTAGTTTTTTTAATGGTTGTGGGCTTTTTCACAAAAAAAACTCCTTACTGAAAAGTAAAAATTTGGTAATTGAATTGCCTTTGCTACCACTGTCTGCTAGTAAACGCTTGGGCTTCATGTGTTGATCTGTTTGCTGGAGTGATCAGTCATTTCAGGGGGATTTCCCTTCAGTATTAAGATCTAAAAGATCCTGTTCTAAAATAACTTGCTATTTCCTTTTCTGAGAGCAGGAGATATGAGAATAGGGCTGCTTCTCTCTTTTAATTTGACAGCTAAAATAGTGTGACTTGGCTTTCCTGTTTAATCTTTTACTCCTGCTTGGATGGAGTTTAAAAAGAAGCTGAAAAGGGCTTATTATCAACTACTCACAGCCATGAAATTAGGCAAACATGCATTTGGCAGTGCAACACAAGCTGACGAGGGAGGGGGCTGTGAAGGTTTAGAATATCCTCTGCTGTTTCAACTCCCTTCTTGCTTCAGAAAAATAGGGAAAAGATTGACAGCCATTCCTCAACTGACTAACATTACTTAAGCTTTTTTTCATCATACTGTTTCACCATGCTATGAGTTTTTTTTATTCTGTACGTCATGCTTGAAGCAGGTTGCCAAGCATTTGCTATTCTGCATGGAATACAGATATATTACTGGTGTGCTAGCAAAAGAGGAAGCTTGAGGTAAGTTACCTTTCCTTCAAAGCTGGAGTTTTGGTACCCTCCATTTTCCTAATCCTGGACTTGTCTAATCAGTTTTGATGGGAGTAACTCTGTCAGAAACACAGCACCAGCCTGTGGGACTGACAGGCTGGAGGAGCTGAAATGATAAACTCTGGAGCGTGAGGAGAATTTGATCCAGTTCAGTCTAATTTGATATTCATTCTTGTTCCCCTACAGAAATACTCCAAAATGGTCTGCTTGGGAAAAAATAAAGGTGTGAACTTAAATACATCTGCACCTGATGAAAACATCTCTTAGAGAGTGGGAAGGGGATTGTGTGAGATGAAGCCTGATGTTGGCTGGCATCTTCTTGTGTGTCCCAGGAGTGCAATGTCAAACCTCAGGTTTGTGCCACACTGGTGATGTTTTGCCATGTAGCTCTTTGCACTGGGTTAGCAAGGAGCTTGTGCTGTTCTCTGCCTCGGATTTATCTGCTTTGCAGTTGTCTGCAGTGAAAGAGCTGGGGAGAAGAGGGAAGGGCTTATTTGGCAAAATAGGTCTATTTGATTAAAATGATGGGTTTGGGGAAAAACAAAGAAGTAAAAACATCTCAAATCATTCAGTTTTCAAAAAAGCCCCATTTTTTGATGTATTATTTAACAAAATAATATGCTGTTGACTAAAACACAGTCTGACTTGTAATTATTCTTACCTGTTTCACTACAGAACATATTAAAGTATAGATATCTGGCTTATTCAGGAACCTCTTCCTGGCTGGGCTTCTCAGACCACCAGTTAAAACAGGTTTGAATGTTCAATTTTATAGCAGTAAGATTTTAAATAGTATGTGAAGTGGGGAATGCTAACAGATGATGATCAATTCTCACTGCTTGCTCCTAAGCACTTAGAAGTTTTGCTGGACTGACTGAAAATGTATCATTGCAGGTCCATTTGGGGAGATAAAAAACTGGGCCTAATACCATTTCAGTGATTTTCCCAGTAAGGCAGAGTGTTTATATACCCAAGGAATTAACATAGAAAGTTTCTTTGTTGGTATATTGTGTGTAACAGTGAGTTTGCCAAGGGAGAGCTGTTGCTGGTTTAAGCAAGGGGCTTATGCACATGGGGATTCTTAGGGGAGTGCTATGAATTAACCAAAAGTATGATCATTGTTAATGAGAATACATAAAATCTGTGCTTGGATAGCTGAGAAGCACAGTACCCTTAAGCTGTGGTAACTTCGTGGATGAGAAATGGGGTTGTCTCCTTCAGAGTCAACATGAACCTGAAAATGTAACAAATGATGGTTTATTCTAGAAATTCTAGCTGCTATCACTTTGAAGATTACTCTGGGAACTGTCAGTAGCAGAGGGCCCTTGGCTTCCTTCATAAACAGCATCCCTATTGCCAGAGAGAGCTGCATGTGCCTGAATTTCTGTCTCAGTTTATTGGTGTCAGATCAAGTTAATACACCTGGAATTTTGCTTTTGGAAAATACATACCTTGGCATACCTAGAAAAAATGTTGCCAAGTAATGGGATGTTCACACCTGGATTCGAAAAATTTATTATTTGTTATGGTGAGCTGGGTTGAGGAGTTTGGTTCAGCTGTATGTTACTGATACACGTGATCTCATTTTCTGATGGTTTCTTGTAGCTACTTGGGAGGAAGGAAAAAAAAGCTCATTCTAATTATGTGTAAATTAATATTATTCTAGATGCAGTGTGGTGGAGTTATTTGGAGATGCATAATTAATGGATTTGCTTTGCTTGCAGTTGCACACACAGGCCTTGAGAGCAGGCTGGATGACATACTGTAAAGACTTGTGCTGAGTGTTACTCTTGTGTGTTTTATGCTCTGAAAGGGCAAACTGGGCCTGGGCTAACTCGTGCAGGTCTGTGGTGTGGGCAGTGATGGCTCTGCTTCTGTATCTCTCTGAGACACTCCCCCCTTCCACTGCTGCATAATGCTGCATTGCAGGAGAGCAGGAGTGCTGTGGGAAAGCCGAGGGCTGATCACAAGTGGAGATAGACGCGCTTCCGCTGATTTATGGAACGCAGTCGCTGCTTTATTTTCAGAGTAGGATGAAGCTTACTCACAAGGGAGGAGAAGTAACAAGAAAGTTCTTTCTGTAAGTCAGTGATGCTAAAACTGTGAAATCTGGTTTATGGATTCCAGTTTATGGCCCCATTAATCATTCAGAAGTGATCTATTTCATGTTCCAAGTATGCATATACGTCCAAAGTAAAAGTGGGTGCTTATCTACGGGATGATATTTGCAGATTGAGATCTGTACAAGAAATGATTGGCCCAAATGAAATAACAGTGAATATCACTTTTTGCTCCTATTCTATGTTATTTTCTATTTAAAGCCATTAGATGATGTATCCCTTGTATGCATTTATTGAACAAATATTGTTTTCTTCCTTCTTCACATCCTGCAAAATGTCAACAAATGTTGATACATTTCAAAGAAGAGTAGTATTGGATATGACCGAAGTAGATGTATTACTGAGAATTTTATCCTGTATTTCTGTGCCAGAAATTCGAGTCTGCAGGGGAACCCCACTACCAGGATTTTCTTCTAGAAGATTTAAAGTAGCCTTTATATCCAGGGAGGCTTCCAGAGTAAAGCCTGTTAATAATTTTTAATGTATATTTGGCCAAAAATAAGACGGAAAATAAGTTATTCAAACTAAAATGTTTGAATGAAAATGAAGAAGTAGATGGAGGTCACTCATTTTTGTTTTGAAACGCTACTCTGTTGACTGCTGTGGGTCAGATTCTTTGCCCCACATGTTCACTGACACACAGCAGCTGCTGACCTGCTCTGGGTGCTGCAGTGCAGCACAAAGCTTCTATGGGATGCCATAAATCATGAACCAGGAACTCTGTGAATATGGGATGGCAAGGACCTGAAGAGCCTGCAGAAGAATTATGATGTAATTTTCAGATGATTCATTTTTTATAGAAAGAAAAATTCTCCCTTGTGTGGGAGAGAAATGCTGCTTCGAAAACTCATCTTATTTAAACTACTGCACTTTTTTATTTTGTCAAGAAGCTTTTCTGCTGAAAATTTCAGGCAGCCATGTCCATGTTTCAGGGTGCTGTACTTAGGTATGTGCTGCCAAGATACACTCATTCCCACAGAAGATTCTGCTCTAATTCCTACAGGTCCCGATCTCCTTGGTTTGAACCTAGTCTGGATATTGACATAGTCATAGCAACTCTGCATAAGCAAAGCCAAAAGTACAATACAGACAGAACAGCAATTCCAACTTTTCATTTGCTTTCTATTTCCTGAATTGCCACCACTTCATAAAAATTTTGCAGTTTGACAGGAAAAATAACTCTCTAGAAACCTTCACTGTATTTGATTCTTATTTTCCTTATCCCAGATGCTGAATGCAAAGCAAAAGTGGGAAATAAAGGAAGCAATAGAGTGGGTCACTAAACCAGCTGAGTTTAAATCCTCATGGATTAAGGAGCCAACTTTTCCAGATGAGGATATGCATATCCAGATGGAACATGCAACTGTTTCAAAGCTTGGAGGTTTAATATTTTATTTCACTAATACTACAGTGATTCCAGCCAGTACTGACGTAATGTTGATACTGTTCCTTCTCATGTTCAGAGTATGGTTTGAACTAGTGGTTCAGAATACTATTAAATGTATTTGCTACAGGATCTTGACACATATTCTGCACCTATATTCCCTTAAGAAACTAAATAAATAGTTTCTTTCTTTAAAAAAATGCATAGCCAACATTTAGTAGGAAATGGGAATTTCCTTTTTTTTTTTCTAAATTTGTGGTTTCCAGTTAAATTGGAAATTTGGTTCAGAATTTGTGCTCCCAATATGTTACACTTAGCAGCACTGTTAAAACCCCAGATGTGTGTGCATTTCTTTACTGCTCTGCACACCCCGTTACATTAATTCTTTACATTGCTTGTGGACAAGAGAAAGCAAGGAAAAAACCTCAATTAAAACCTTTTATTATATGTGTTACATTTTCTATAAAATACGTAGAAAACAGTGTGCTGTTATTCCATCCTTTGCACTACTGAGTAACTCCACTGGGAATTCAGAAAACCAGAAGCAAGTCTTGAATGTTTGTTATTTCCTTGCAGGCCTTAACAGTGCTCAGAACTGGTGCAGCAACCAGAGAGCATGTGAGTATGTGTAAAAGTGCTTTGGGCTTTTATCTAATTACTGTTTGTTTAATGAATCTACTGCATAACCTTTGGAGCAGGTGCCAAAACTCCTCTGCATGAAGTTAAACACTAAAGCTGAAAATTCCTTGGTCTCTATCTCAGCTTTTCCCTACCAAGGTTGCCTCTCTTCACCTTATCTCCCTGGTTCATTCTTCCCACAAGCAATTTCTGTGAACGACCTGGAAACACCTGATTTTTTTTCTCGCTATTATTATGAAAGTCATTGCTAAAATTTCATATTCCTGAATCAGTGACAAATAAGAAAGAATGCAGCCTGTGATTGTGATTGCCCAAATGAAGGGCAGAGAGGCAAGGTATAAAGATTAAGTCCATGCTTAAGCACCACTGCAGGTCCTTGAGACAGCTTGGATAACATCTGTGCAGAACAGTGCAGGCTGGACAATGTGGCCTGCAGAGCACTGAAGGCCTGATGCAGCTGAAAACCCCTGTTGCCCAAGGATAATTATCCAGCTCCCATGTTCATTGTGCTCTGTGGGTTTGGTGCTTCAGCCAGGGTTTTGCTCAGCACAGCAGTGCATGTGTAGACATGACCCTGCAGCAGCTGTACGAAGGACTGGGGTTTAGAGAGGAGAGGTTCCAGGCTCCTCTAATTGCACCAGCTCTATTTGTGCTGCCCTAACTCAGCTGTAAATATCAAAATTCCAGGAAATCATGCTGTTAGCATGCTGCAAGTCATCCTCTCGGTGGCACCAGTGGCACTGCCAGGGGTGCAGAAGGGCTGGGAGCATGGCTGGCAGGGCAGGTCTGAGGGAACAGCCAGAACTGAGGTTACCAGACAAGGTTTATGGAGCCCAGATGGCTCTGAGGGCAAGCTCTGTCCCAGTGACAGGGACCAGGGAGAGACAGAGCCCAGGGATGGCCAGCCTGCCCACGGTGATGAAGTCAGGCCCAGGGCAAGGAAGGCTCAGCCTGTGGTTCAGGGTCTGGATCAGTGGAGGGCCATGGCTCTGCACCTGCAATCACACCTGGGCCAGCTCAGGCAGGAACTGGGGCTGTGCTCTGAGCTGAAATGGGTTCCAGGGCAGGGCTGATGGGGAAGGGCTTCCAGTAAGGCTAGGCAGGGCCAGTAGGAGGAAGAGGGATATTTGGAGTGATGGCATTTGTCTTCCCAAGTAACCATTACGTGGGGAAGATGGAGGTGTAATAGGGCCCTGCTCTCCTGGAGATGTCTGAACACCTGCCTGCCCATGGGAGGCAGTGAATTCATTCCTTGTTTTGCCTTGTTTGTGTACACAGCTTTTGCTTTCCCCATTAAACTGTCTGTATCTCAAACTGTGAGTTTTCCAGCGTTTTCCCTTCCAATTCCATCCCTGATCCCACTATGGGGAAGGAGTGATCAGCTGCATGGGGCTGGGTTGGTGGCTGGGGTTAAACCACAACAGAGGACACAGCACCCTTTAATGTGAGCAAAAGTAAAAATACATTTTAAAAATCGTAGGTATGAGACTTCTAGGAGCTTTTGTGCAAAAATATGAATATTTGAAGAATTTTAATATATAAACAGGAGGTATTCAAGGTATTTTGGTTTACAAAATATGAACACTGTTCACGCTGCAAAGATGACCACTATCACTGCAGGCCATATTCAGAGCAGTATTTTAAACAAAACATGGGACATTGCTAGATACTTTTGAGAGTTGCATCCTTGTATCATTTCTCCATTTTCCAAGGGCCATTCAACAACTTAGTGATAGCAATGAAATTTCTTACCACTTAGGTCAAATATCAACTTCTACATTCCACCTTCTTAGAGGAGCTTTTGTAACCCATGCTGTTTCTGACAGGTGACAGGATGTTGCAAAATTGGCCTGTCTGCCATATCACAAGGAGTATTAGCTACCTGATTAAGGTAGATAAAGGGTCAGAAAAGAAAGAACTGCTGAATTTTGAGACAAACTTCTATCAGATCAGCCATCAAAATCAAGGCTTCTAATGAGCCTGACGTGGTGAGTGTGTCACCACAGTGAAGTGTCTGAACATGGAATGCTGCCCAGGTTTCAATGCCTTTGTTCAAACCACAAACTGTTCACCTTCACCTGCTTGAAGCTGAACCCAGCCTGCTGACTTCCCTTTGCAGCCCACAGGAAGGGGGGCTTGTGGGGTAGCAACACAAGAGTATGCTGTGACCACCATGTAGCAACATGTATGTTAGGAAATAAAAGAACAATCACCATAGCCAGTTCTTACTGGAATTTTTTTATATAACTAACCTGTTTTCAAGAGTTTTGGATACTTGGATATGATCAAACATTATCAAGTGCTGGACTAATTGACACAGGGCCCCAAATCCATCCTAGAGATGACAGTGCCACACCAAGACATCCAAAGCCTTTTGGTGCATGACATGAAACAATTAAAATGACAGCAGTGCGTGCGAGCTTAAGCTCAGAAATCACAAGCATGACAGCTGAAGAAACTAATCAGACTGCCTTGAAGGATGGGGAGAGAAAGATTTTTTCATTGCTGCTGCATTTTGCAGAGCCTTTCTCTGGAACTTTTTGGCCATAAGCAGCACAGACAAGCTTTCATTCACACTTCCCAGCCTGCAGCTGTCAATTTGGAGATAACTCAAGGCCTTGGCTTGTAGAAGATGTTCAAATGTCACTCTGTTGTGTTGGTGTAGCGGAAAAAAGGGAAAGTTGAGACCTGGAGACTCCCAAATTAACCTATTATAAGAGCTGCTGGCAACTCACACCAAAGCATTTGTACAGTGTCCCTCCTCTGTGTGTCTCTATAAATCCAAATTATTTGAATTTAAATGAGAGAGCACATGAGAATTTGGATGAACTTCAAGGATGTTGTCGGTATTAAAAATCAGCTTATACTTGTAATGTCAAGAACACAACACCTGACACAATGAACTGAGGTACACTGAATAAAAATCAATGTGTGCCAAAGGGCAGAGTTGTACTGGACTGAGTTTGGAAATCACTGCCACTTAACTGCATGTTGAATCTCGTAAGTGAAAGTGAAGTGAAAATGCCAAGTGAAAATGGCTGCTCCCTTCCAGGCCATGGACAAGGACAGGGGCTTAATGTGCACAAAGGCATGCCAGGTTTGTAATGAGACTGTTCTGTAATGCTCACACAAACTGACTGGGCAGCTCTGCCAGACAATTGCCTCACACACTGCCTCAAAATCTTGTTAGCATTTAGGCTCCTTTGGGAGCCAACTCTCACCCCTCTGGTCACCTCACCGTGTCCACAGGCAGGAGCTTGGGGCACTCTGGGGACAGGATTCAGCATGCTCAGGATTGCAGAGCTTTGGGAAGTGCTTGCCTATGGGAATGAGCAGCTATTCCCATTTTGAGGCAGCTAAAGTGAAAATAGCAACGATTCTGCTGTAGGAAATACTTCTTCCTGCTGGAGACCAGTCCAGATGAGAGATGGCCTTGTAGCTGAGATACACTTAGATAAGAGTCAGCATTCAATTTCTGTCAGATTTCCTGTCTGGAGCTTGACTAAGTTGTTCAGCCAGATCAGGCCTCATATTAATTTCCCATGTTTCTAGTACAGATAATTGTATTCCCCTTATTCACATGGGAATTCTGTGGATAAATACATTAAATGCTTATGTGGTTCTCAGATGCTATGGCGAAAAGAAGAGAAAGGTTATATAAAACATCAAGTAAAGCCAGAATTCAGGAACTGGCCTTCAATTTGCAAAGCAAGGCTAATACTAGTGGGTAATTCAAACCCATCCTACTAGACATTCATTGTAAAACACCCTCCTCTGCAAGTAAAGTGTCCTATCTACTGGTAGACAACAGCTGAGAGTGAGAAGTACAATTAAATATGTTTATAGCATGAGAAACTGGCAGCAGAGAAATTATGCTAATGTCCTCACTGTTGTTTCCAGTTGCTGCAGAGAACCAAGAATTTGTTAATTCACATTGTTTGGATCTGTAGATTTGGTGTCAATACTTGGCAAAAAAGATGGGTGCAATAAAAACCAAATTACTTTAATCTGGAGACTGGTATTCTAAAAAGTACCAGCCTGTCTGCTGACACCTCACTATTTATGATACATCTGGGATTTAGTTTTGGTCTTTGGACTCACTACAAATATTTAATGCAAAAAGTATTTAAATATAGCTGATGGCTGTGACTTACTAGTAATGCTAGCAGTGAGTTTCCCTGGGGGAAAGGACAGGTTTCAACCTTTTAAAATAGCTGCAGACATACCAGACAAATTCCTCCTAAGGCCAGACAGGGCACTGAGTGCACTGACAGACCTCACCGTGACCAGTCTCACCTGGGGCTCACACCCTCTGCCCACAGCAGGGGGGCCTTAATTTCTGCCTGGGTTGCATGGCAGGTGTACCTGCCTCCAGCTGTGCTACAGCTGTGGACACGTCTGGCCATGGAACAACATCCCATCTTGGCTGGACACAGCCTGGGCCATGTCTGACCACGGCTCTCTTGACTGCCTGGCCTCTGCTCATCCCAGTCCCCAGGCGAGTGCCCAGTGCTTGAGGCCGGGGCCACCTCACTGCCCTGGTCAGCCCTGCTCCTGGATGGAGGTGGGACAAGCCTGGCTGGGAGGGCTCTGCCCTGCTGCCCCCATGGCCTCCTGCCTGCCAGGGATCTCAGGCTGCCTCAAGCCCTAAGCCAGCAGTGCAGAGCCAGACCTGCAGCTGCAAGAGACCTTTTCCTACCAGCCTGACCCGACTCTGGGCTCTGACCCTTGCTTTTTACATCTTTCTGATCTTTTGAGCACCATAAACTTTCTTCTTCAAGGTACAAGTATCACTTCAACTGCTATTTGTAGTAAATTGTGCTGACAAAGGGAAACTGAAGTTGTAATTAATTCCTACACTGAAAACTAGGAGTACTCTTTCAGAGCTATAGAGACTGGTCTGCTTATGCATGCTGTGTATGTCCATACACCTAACTCCTCAGCAATTTAGGAAGAGAAGTAAATGATTCCCATTCTGAATTCTTCTCTTGGTTAGGTGTCCCTGTCCTGGACAACCACTGAGGCTGCCAGTTCCCACTAATCAAGCCCTGTGGCAAACTTTATTTCACATCCTCTTTGGCTACACTTGCTAAAATGTCCTGCAGAATCCACCTTATCTGCAGTGTTACATAAAGTGGTTTCCAGCAAAAGGAACTTAACTTGCTAAGTGTAGGCAGACCTGCTAAATGAGTTTGCAGCTTAATCCATTTCCTTATGCTTTCAGAGGACTGCAGGAACACTCAAGAACCTTCAGCTTATAAAAGTATGCACATGCCAAGAAGTGGCTGACAGCCTACAGCTGGGACATCCCATTTATGAAAAGATAACACCTGGACTATCTGAACTAGGTGATTTTAGAATATAAGACTAGTAGAGCTGAGAATAATTTATTAGGAGGAGCAGGTGACACAGTTCTCAGGTGTGGCAACGAGAATGCTGCTACCACCTGGGAGTTGAGTAATTTGAGACAAGACCCAAGCGTGTTCAGCTACAGGTTGGCAACTGAGTGTCCATTTAATGCAGCCTCAGGAAAGGATGAGGTTTGACCATTCCAAGCTTCTCAGAGGATCTAAGCTGAAATAGCACACAGCCTGATCATCTCTCTTCAAGAATGATGGACTACAGTGTATATTAAGGACCTTTCTAATAAGCAGTGGTCTCTTTAACATTTGGTATGCTTACAACAGGTAGAAATATTTTTTTTTGTGCAATTTTGTTGTGTTGGGCTAAAGGTCAGGAAAAGAGAACTTTTCGTGCTACAAAATTAGTCTGAACATCAGTGATCAGTATGAGGAAAATCAGTATAATGACAAATGCATATGATTTTTATACAAAGTATGCTTTTCAAAGTTATGATTAGTTTGGTTTCAGAAAGACTCAATGGTCCTCTTATGCAGGACCCTGAATGAAAGCACACTTTTTAGAATTATCTGAAATTGTACACTTTTCCAGTATTTACCAGCTTATTGATTTTAAAATTTAATTTAAAAAATTACTATGCATTTTTCCACATGTTCAAATATGTATTGAGTATCCTATGTCTGAATATTAGCCACAGAACCACTCACAATTAAATTTCTGAAGAGGAATTTTTTAAGTTACTGAAGAAGTTACAAGGGTAAGAAGAGTTGAAAGCTGAATTCTGCTACAATTTAATTAAGGAATTCCATTCCTACAAATAGTATGATCTCCAGGTTTTGCTGCTCCAGGCTGCAGAATTTGTCCATATGTTTGTGGGATCTGGTTTTAAATGGTGACAGACAGCTGAGTACTAATATTATCTGGTAACCTCTGTTTAGCTACAGCTCTGTTTAATTTATATCAAATTAGTCATTCCTGTAGGGTAGGGGAATAAAAAAAAAATTGCTGCTACAGAGACGTTGTGCAGATATTGCATTTCCAGCAAGGTTCCATTACAATCTTTTGCCTTCCTGATGGTTCATCTGTGAAGACTGTGGCAAGTTTGTTTTTCCTTGCCAGATGTTACCCTCCAAGACACTTTGCCTTCCAATCCTTTTTTACTACTCACTATATAAAACACACCAAAATTAAATATGCCTCATCCCTTCCAGATTTTTTTAAAAAAAGCTTTATTAAACATACACTCTTTAGATCACATTTAACAATTTCTCCCACCTCAAAGGAATCCTCTATCGCACACACAAATTCTTATTTTCAATCAAGCACCTAAGCGGGTGCTACACGTAGGAGCTGAATGGTGACAGAAATGGCCACTGCTAACTGAAACAACGTGTAGAAAAGTAACTCTCTAACAACTTAAAACTGGGTTAACATCTGCATAGCCTATCAGGAATAATCATCTGTCCTGTACAGCTACAGGGTAGTACCGAAGGCAGTTCTGGTCTTCAAGTATCTATTTCTTTCTAACAATAAGGAAGATCACTTTTGAAGTATATAAAAGCCCCACCACTTTAGAGGAACTATCTTAGGTACATTTCCACATTAGTATTTAATGCTGGTTTACAGCATTAGACAGCCATCTCCATTTTAATAGGTGGATGAGGATTATAATCTTCAATCTGAAAGTCTTCAGCCTTAAAGTCGCTGATGTCTTTAACCTCATGAAGAATTCTGAGTTTGGGGAAAGGTCTTGGCTCCCTCTGAAGCTGAAATGAAAGCAAGCTTACTGTACAAAGCTAATACCTTAAAACAGAGATTCTGTGTTCTCAATCTCAAATCAGATTACGCCATGTAGGCTTTCCTTCCCCACCAAGATTTATACTAAGAAAAAAAATATTAAAGAAAATTCCAATATAGTTAGGTAGAATCTACCTTGGTATTTTCAGAGGGAGCAGTAGCATAATTTTCAAGTGAATTCCCTGACCATCCAAATGCATTGCAAGCACTTTCAGCTGGCAAAGCAATCCTGTGGTTACAGATTCTATTTCTTCCAGAGGAACCTAAGAAAATCTGACCCAAAAATGCATTTTTCTCACCCTTTGGGTCTGGATCAATAACTAGTTCTCTGGATGGTTTTTAACCATACTAGTAGTGAAGACGTTCAGTCTGATCAAATTCTGATTTTATCCTACTGCAACAAATTACTTCCTGAAGAAAATATAGCCTTTCTCAGCCAAATAGTATTACTGATTAACTGTATGAATTTTAAGTTATCCTTTTCTGATATATTACAAAGACATTTTATGTTGGGTTATTGGGATTAGGTGAAATTATTTTCAAAGTCAAAAGCGGATCTGGATCTCTAACTTGGTTCTAGAGCATGCTTATTTCAATCACGCTTGTATTGTATTTCTGTTTGCAACCTAAAATTAGCAGATGTTAAGGTACTGCAATTATTAGGGTAGAAATGAAAAGCCACACAAATTAACATCTGCAAAAGGATAACTGAAATATCAAGATAATTTTGCATTGAATAAGCATTGAGAAAGATAAAAGGATAAAATAATACAGAATAAGTACTTACTTGGACTTTTAGAGGTTCCACATGGTTCAGATATATGTGAGCATCCCCTAAGGTGTGGATGAACTCTCCAGGCTGAAAAGAATGAAGAATACGTGTGGTTTTCAGTCAGGTTCCAAGAAAACAGAACATTACAGTGCTTACAGTGTTGATTCTTAGCATTTGGCTACTGTGGAATTACAGCTTCTGCTCCCCTTCATGTTGCTGGTAGCAGGAGGATTAGGCACAGAAAGGCCTTTCCAGCACAAATTTTTTACATGCCCTAAAGAAAAGGGGTTTGCCCTCGTACAAGACTGTCACACATTTAAATTTCTCTGCCAAATTACAAAATACAGCTCTGAACTCAGGGCAGGAGCTATTTGAGCACATTCTACCATTCTACATAATCATCTGCAGTAGGAAATCAAAGAAATACCCAGCTGAAATTATAGCTGGAAGTTAGGTGGGCAGAATATCCAAATCAGATAGCAATAAACACATGCTACAAAATCTAATCACTTGCATGTTAGTATCCCATAAGAATAAGCACTCAGTTCAGATTTCTAAGACTACTGAAAAGGTCAGTTTTGACAGAGTCAAGACATGAAATAATCTTCTGCTTGACCTGAATTTAAAAGTTCTTACCTTGCTGATTCCAACTGCCCATACAAACCAGAGGCAATTCACATCAAATTCACAGGGCCCTTTTTTACACATATTTCAGCAAGATTTCAAGCAGCATGTTCATTCCAGTTTTTCTTGGACATGACATGATGAAGAGTCTTATCTTTTAGTGTCTCACTTCTCAGAGAAGACTAAATGAAATGATTAAATAGCCTACCTTTAGCCCTGTGACATGGGCTATCATGTATGTGAGCAGTGAATAGCTGGCAATATTGAAAGGCACTCCTAGTCCCATGTCTCCAGACCTCTGGTAGAGTTGGCAAGACAATTCACCATTCAGAACATAGAACTGGCAAAGGGCATGGCATGGAGGCAAAGCCATCAGGGAAATATCTAGGAATTGTGGTACAGAAGGTGGAGGGAGAAACAGTAACAGCATTAGTGTGTTATGAATGTAAAAGATGCAAAACCAAAACAAGCATGTAATGAGATCCAGTAGAGAGCCAACTGCACTGTCACTCTGTGGCTTTTCCTCTTGTTGATAAGCACCTGCTGCCCAAGCAATTAAGTCCAGGTCATGGCAAGCTGTCTCCTGGGCTGTATGACCAGAAAGTCATAAAAAGATATTCCACAGAACAGATTTATGCCATAATGCTGTACAGCAGTTTATTTCTACTCACCTTGGTGAGACAGTTGAATTCCCTAGACGAAGCCATTAAGAGTAAAATTAAGCATATATCCTAAAGCGAATTCCAACTGCTTCATCTTACTCTCTTCCCATTGCAATGTGCTTGTTGAGATATAAAAGTAATGATCAATTAAAAAAAAAATCAGAAACTAGAAGATCTTTTGAGTGTTTTTCTACACTTAAAAAGTGCAGAGAGTAAAATTACAGCTTGGCAAGGAAAACTTTCACCAGATATCTTCTGAGAATGTTTAACTTTGAAAATAACAGCAATAGAACATGGCATACTCTTTCAGACACCAGTGGAAAACACTGTGCAATTTTTTTTGGAGCACAGATCTATCACTGATGAAGTTAAACATTCTCTTGAAGTAGCTCTTGTTTAGAAGTCGCCCTACAGAGTGAATACATATTTAGGTATAAATAGACCCTATCATTCTTATGATACAGGTTCATCATATGAACCTATATTCAAGGACAAGACTACAACACAAATAATACTGTTGTTCTCTAGTTTCAAGGGGTTTGTTAACTTTACAACAGATTACATGGCTAAAAGCCAGACATATTGCTTTAATTTACTTTTTATGGTTTGTTATTTTACCTTTTAAAAGCAAGAGTTACTGTCTTTGAACAGACTGCATGTCAAGGACACTGGTATATCCCTCACTTTAACCTGGAGAGAAAAACTCTGAAGAAACAATTTATTGTTTTTGAGATCTGAACACGAGGATTAAGTAGAAAGAGAATCAGGATTATAACCCCTGGCCATTTTTGCTGCACTCATGGCAGTTTTATAAAGAATGAACAAGGACAGCAAATGGAACTGACTGTTGACACAGGAACAGAACATAGTTTAGCACACAGCAATATAATGCACAACTGCAGTCACTTTACACCAGCTGCTCAATACCTTTGGGGTTCCAAGCACACATGATGATTCTTCTGTCATCTGGATTGGTTTTGATAGTTTCAATCACTTTTTGCAGCTGATCAACTCCTTGGTTGGAATAATCTGAAGAAATGTAACAAATAAGATCTAAACCAGACAGATTCAAGCCATGGTATTTTTTTAACACCCAGCCCATGTCCCACTGACAAGTGATATCCAAATGACAACCTCTGAAGGTTTTATTGCAACTTCGAAAGTGATTAATAAATTGACACCCTCTAAACATAAGTTGGTCTTTCTTAGGATGCTCCAGAACTTCAGAAATTCTCATGATGGTATTTTCTTGTGTCCCCCCAACTATTTGGTGGGCTTTGAGTACCTTTAGCACCCACTGAAATAGGACCATCCCTATTTATTCCATTCTCAACAGCTTGACATTTTTTAAGACCAATTAAGAAGTCTGCATATTCACTAAATCCCAAGAAACAAAAGTTACAATCCAAAAATCCAGCTGGACAAAGCAGGATATTTTGTCACTCATGACTTGTTACCTAAACAGGACAAGTGCTGTACTGGAATAGACAAGATACTACCACCTGGTCAATCATGGTATTTAGACTTATTTGCTCATTGCATTTCTGGATTTAAAAGCCTTTCTAGACATTAAATTTGCATGCTACAGTGCTCCTTCTTATATAAATATAAAAAAAATTATGCCCAGACCAATGTGCCAGGTGCCAGCATTCTTTACCCACTCAAAACCAGAAAGTTTCTGATAGATGAATAAATTCATCCATCTAGCACTCACAAGTTTCATGCATTTCATGTATGAAAACTAAATTTCCATAGCCTTTAGCTTCAGAAGAGAACTTTATTCATGTGTAGCACAGGATATTACATTTCACCCTATGACACTCACAGGCTGAATTTTAGGCTCAATACCAGTCATGCATGAAATTTTCTGAAATTAACTGACCATTAGAATGGATTTCAGAATAAAAAAGTCATTAGTTGTTAATCATTGTTCTGACTCATGCCAGTGAATTGGCATGGCTGGTAACTACATTTTTTCTAATAACTCTTATTGCAGCAACACCAAATTAGTTACAGGGAGACCCAAGCTGGCAAACAAGGTAGTAACACACAATTAGTATTACAGGGAACTCTTCTGCCAGTAATACCATGCCAGAAGCCTTGTCAAATGGTTGTGTTAGTTCCTGAAGCTAATTACCTATCCATTAGTAATGCAACTTCAAAAAAAAAAAAAAAAACCCTAACAAGAAACCCCACCCAGATAACTAACCACATTGTTAATCCAAATTAAAAAATCACCACCAGATAGTGACAATCTGGTTTTTGAAACCTTTTTCTTAATGGCAGTCCTCTAAACATTCTACATCCTCTCCTTCAGTGACTCAGAAAAGAGCAATCAACACATTTGAGAGGCAGTTTAATGAACCAGTTCCACTGAAAATACCAACAGGTAGGTACTGCATCACTCCTAACTTGTCACAGCTGCTCTGTCCACAGCATCATTAGCTGTGGAAACATCCAGCTGTGTTTCAGATACAGAATGGAAAAATCTTTTTATTCCACTGCCTCCAGTGAATGTAGTGCACTGATGTCAGTTCTTTCTAGCACAACACTTTCATGGACCCTGCAGTGGTATACAGAGATGGCAGGCAGCCTGTGCTCCACTGTTAGCAAGTGGAGCTAGCTCATTTCTGGACTGCAGCACACACATCCTTCCAGCTATCAGCAACCACATCTGCTTTAGGTGAAAGAGTGTGTGCCTCATGACTCATCTGTTCCACAAATACCAGACTATAATATACAAAGCTACATCTTGAAGGATAATTAAGACTAAGTAGGGAAAAATAAGTTAACTCTCTGAAACACTCTTTATTCTGGCTATCAGTTTGCTGTGAATGGTTCCTTAAGAACAATCCATTTCATGCAGACTTGTGGAAGTAGTGTGCCACAGCTCTCACTGAGCAATCAAGACTGTATTTGGATGCAGTTACCTGTGTGCATATCTTTGTATTCTGCTCCAAAATGCCTCCACTGGAAACCATACACTGGTCCCAAATCACCCTCCTCTCTGGTGCTGAAACCCTGCTTATCCAGGAACTCTCGTGACCCATTAGCATCCCAAATCTTCACACCTTTTGCAGAGAGCTCTTTGGCATTTGTAGAACCCTACAAAACACAGTGAGAAGTCTGCATCCTAATTCCAACACAGAGAACATGATCTGAAACAGCTGTATTAAGCTTTGCTAGTCTACAATATTTCTCAACTCATAAAGGATGAACAGTGTAATTAATGTACTGGATGGGATTCTTGCACATGGACAGAACAAAACTTGTGAGCAGCACACTGGGATGGAGTTTGAAGTGCCATGCTGTTGCTGTTTAACTCAGGATTCTCACACTTCATGGATAGACAAACAGTACAGCCTCAAGGTCAACTGTGGAATGTCATTTCCTAGGCACATATGTGGAGAACAAGATATAACTTTACAGATTGAGGAAAATATACTAACAAAAAATGTATGGCCTAGGCACTGTCTTTGCCAAGGCACCTGTAAGTGTAAGGTCTTAAAAATCCTAAATGAGATCCTTAAAAATCAAAAATGAGAAAATAACCCAGAAAAATGTCACTGAATCCTGCAAGATATTCAAATCAGCACACTCAAAAATCCAACAAAGAAATTATGCTGTTTTGGGGAGTGTCTAGTGTTTTACATTAACAAAAAAAAAAAAGCTTTTTAAAAATGAATGTGCATTTGAATCCTGTTATTTGGCAAATGGTTATGTAGATTCTCCCATACCTGCATAATATCACAACATATAAAAGAACACTTACATTGTAAGGTACAATCGATAGTTGAATTTTATTACACTAGGTACAGCTATTAGCTCCATTAGGTCTAATTTTTTTTGCTACTAAAAAGCCTAGAGTTGACATCAGTCTTACTTCACCTGTGGTTCCACACTGCTTGTTTCTGTTCATATCAAGCTATCTCAGTATTAAAAAGCAGATCATTAAATTGCCTACTATCTATTTCATATCATTATTTCTGATTAAAGCACCAAGAAAGGAGACTTTAGGCTTTAAAGCTGTGGATTATATTCAAATTAGACAAAGCCCCCACTATTTCAGATTCTCTCCCTTAAAAAGAAATAGAAGAGATACTGTTTGACTGCACTGGTAGAAACAGCCTGCACTAAAATGCAGAATGTCTTGAAGATAATGGCTTTCCAGTATTAGGGTCACAGTATTAGGGGGTTGCACTTATTCTGTCACAGGCACAGAAGCATCTGCAATTACCCAAATGCCTCAATGCACTCCCCACCACCAGTTCGTTCTGTTTATGCCACTCTCGGGCCCAGCACCCACAGAGACACCCGAATACTGAACCTTGATGAACCACAGCAGCTCCTCGAGCACTCCCTTCCAGAACACCCTTTTCGTTGTGAGCAGTGGAAACTGATCTGGAAAACAGTTACAGAGCGTCAGCGGGGACCAGCCATTCCCCAGGGTGGCCAGACCCCGGCTTTTCCCCACACAGAGGGCAATGCCACCGCCTGGCATTGTGAGGCTGCGACATGAAGTCAGTCATGCGAGAGGATGTGTAATTCCCATATTCGGCTCCCTCGGGTGGACAGGGAGCGGGACAACCCCGGCTTGTGACACCCGCACACTCAGCCCGGCTCGGGGGGTGGAGCAGGGCCGGTGAGCAAGGGCAGGGGTGCCGCCGGTGCTCACCTCTGAGGCTGTAGCGCGCCTGCATGCCGAACACGGAGATGGTGCCGGTGCCGGTGCGATCCTCCCGCCGGTGGCCGTGCCGCAGGATGTGCCGCACCTGCTGCAGGTACTGCTGCTCGCCGGGCTCCGGGCAGCCGGCGGCACTCAGCAGCTCCCCGTCGGCGGGCATGGCGGGCGGGCGGCTGCTGCGGGTGGCGCTGGGCTCCGGCGGCGCGGCTCCCCGAGCCCGCCAAAGCCCCACTTCCCGCCAAAGCCCCACTTCCCGCCAAAGCCGGCTTTCCCGCCAAGCGGCACCGAGGGGCGGGGCGGTGCCACCGCCACCTCCTCCCTCGCCCGTCCCCTCCCCTTCCCCCTTCCCCTTCCCGTGGTCTGGGGTCCTCTGCGGCGCCGCCTCCACCGCCCGCGCTGGTCCCGCACGGAGCTGCTCCCCCTGAGGGAGGGCTGGCCCGAGCACCTGGCCCGAGCCAGTGCCCCGAGCCACACCGGCTTGTTTAGGCTGGATATTCGGAAGAGTTTCATCACGGAAAGGTTGTTCCAGTGTCGCAATGGGCTGCTCAGGGCGGTGGTCCCTGGAGGTGTTTAAGGAAAAACAAGGTGGCACGTAGTGCCCTGGTCTAGTTGACCTGGTGGTGTTCGGTCACAGGTTGGACTTGATGAGCTCAGAGGTCTTTTCGTTTGTGGCTGTTGGTTTGATTTCGTGACTTCGTTCTACGCCAGCGGCACAGTAACCGCAGGCTCTCTGCAGGCTCATCCCATGCTGGGAAGTGCTGTTGGCATTTGTCATCTTTCTCCCTCTTTCTGCAGCCTCAGGCATCCCATTTCGGAGCTGGACAAGACCAAAGCCTTTGGCGGGGCCGGTACTAGATCCCCCGGCCAGGATATCCTGAAAAGCCCCGCATGCACCCGGTGCCAGCCCCCCTTGTCTCTGCTGGTGTGGTGCCCCTGCAATGCCAGGCCTCGTGATCAGCTCACCTGCCAGTTCAGCAGTGTCACCCTGACCTGCGCTTCTAAAGCCAAGATCATCAGCTTCCTGCTACATATTTTATTGGCATGTTTGCTTTCTCACTAAGGCCAGTACTCATCACTTGGGTTTACTGGGTCTCATCGTGCTGATGTCAGCTTCTCCCATGTCCCAGTGTCGTTTTGCATCTCGACCCGTGTCTGATTGCAACTGTTCCCAATGTGGTGTCCTCTGAAAATCTAGGTGTAATCTCTGCTAGTCAGAACAAACTGATTGTTCTCTGTATCTTTCTTTGTTGGTATCTTTTGGAAGTCAATTTTGTAAGTCACTTCTCTCTCAGATAAAGCCCAGCTTTCTGACAAGTGATGTGTCTACAGGAGTTATGACTGATAATCTCTCATGATTGGGAGCCTGAAATGTGGAAGGTGAGGAGTGCAGACGACAGTGGATTAGAAAATACTACCTTCCTTTGCAGCAGGCAGAAAATCATCTTTTCCACTAATTAAAAGAGTGAAATGGCTTTTTTTCTTGTATAAATTTGCATACTTAACATGTATGTATAGAAGTAAAGGAAAACATAAAGTGTGAGTAGAGTGTGGATATTTTTCTCTGCTCGTATATAATATAGATGTTTTTGTACACTTTGAAATTAATGTGATATATTTAGCAGAGCTACAGTTGGAAATTATGCATATACCTGTGTGCAAAAAATGCTTAGAAATGCTGGGCGCAGCAAAAGAAACCAAATCATCTAGAGCTCTGCTTCTAGCTGAGAGCTATATCAGTTCTTAATCTTTATTATAATTTACAAATACCATTGAAAGCTGATGTGTATAATTTAGGGAGAAACAAACTTCTTTACTGATAAAGGCTGTTAATTAGTTAAAGAATAAACTCCAGAGGCAAACTACTGTTTGTAAGAAATGCCAAAGGCAGAAGACTTACTCATTAGTTCATATTCAGATAAGTCATTTAATGTACACAATACGCATCAAAAGCAACTGGAAGAAGAAATTAAATATTTTCATTGCAAAATAATACGCTACATGCATATGGAAATCTGGCTGATTCAGACTTAGCTGAATGTGCAACATCTGTAGGGATCAGTGTTGAAAAAGCTTAAGAATGTGCTTGAATATAAGTATGCAAATAGAAATTGCTTGTATGCTTACAGCTGATTATATCCTTAAATCTTTGCATAACCAGAGCCATAGCTTGTTATCAAAGATTACCTTACTGACAACATAGATAACATTTTATTTAAATAAATTAATATTGAAATGGATTTGGGTATGGGTTTGAGTTAAAATATTTCTACAGTCTTTGGTTGATAGCCCATATGTCACAGTATTTACTGAGCAACATTTTATTTATATGCAACTATTTTAACCATAGTAACTTAACAGTTAGCTATGTTGAGCATAGGGGTATTTCACCTAAAAAGCATATACTTTATTTCAGGAAGAAAGATTTCACACTTCTTCTTTCCTAGGAGGAAAAAAAAAAAAGGAATATTATACATTTTGATTTTGAATGGAGAAAAATATGTTAGAAAAATAAGTATATGTGGAATGTATCAGTGTCCTGCTACAGAAACATGCATAACATAAAAACCAGACAGAAACAGATTTTATTTTCTCTCTGTTCTTACAGATCTGTCCAGTTTCCTTGAAGAGTTTTAACTCTTTTTTTATCCATTACAATTTCATGTACTCTAAGTCTTGTGCAAACAATGTAAAATGGTGGTGTGATTTTGAAAACAGCACCACTTACTTTTCTCAGGTATGAAATGGCTATGCAAGATGTGTCCACTGGAAAATCAGAGTAAGATTCAGGCTAAAAATCATCATCAGACTAAAGAAATAATTACTGCCATCATTAGGCCCTGAAGATTATCATTCCATGATCTGAAACAGTATTCATCATTTATATTTGTAACTGCTTATAAATTACAGAGAATTTTGAAGAACAATTGTAGAGAAAGCGTCAGAGCATTTTATTTGATATGTTTATAAATATTAAGGTGTTTCTACTTTAAATATAATATACACATAATTTCGCCAACCTTTACCTAAGCAAAGTCCATGGTGAGACTTATTCTATCATGTCTAAATTCTGCAGCCCGCCTCAGCCTTTCTTGTGGGGGTGATTTCTTTCACTGGCTCAAAACTTGTGCCTCTGACCTCAGAAGAATAACCAGATTTAATACAAAATGCTGAAATCTTCTTCATCTACTTTGTTAATGTTGAGTGCTTTATCCCTGCCTCCTGAGACTTCTCTTTGTCTTCAAGTCATGTTTCAATTGCTCAGCTGAGCAAATCAGCTATGACCTAAAGATAAACTATGTCCAAATCTGGTCCTTGTGAGAAGATTTGGGGCCACTGCAGTGGTTTGCCTGAAAGTCTCTCGTGTCTTGTGGCTCTGTTCCCCTGGGAGAGACAACTCTGAGAGTCAGAGGCTGCTAAAGCATCCCAGACTCCCCTGGGAAGAGAAACACACAAGTTTTTCACAAGTTCCACAGCAGTGTGATGCCACCTGAAACCATCCCATCATTCCTGGAGGTTCCCTGTGGGGTTAGAGAACATGAAGCATTTTTGTTCCCTGTCTCTGTGTCTAGTTCTTACTTCCTCCTCCTGAATTGTGTTAAACATGGAGAGAGGCTTGTTGTGTGTTCTTTCTGCAAAACTGGTTGAAGCCCATGAGCAGGATCTTTCTGTGCACGTTCCTGCAAGTTGAACTGTAGCCTCTGTTAATGAACACTGTTAATCCAAGCAGAGTGCTGCTAATGCAGGAATGTTATAGTAAGACAACTCTTCCAAGTCCTGGTGGTGATTCTCACTTTTTACTTCTTTATCATCCAAAATACTGTGAGCATGCTCTCAAACACTACTGAAAATAAAAAAAAAACCATTATCAGTAGTGGTAATTCCAGTCCATTCATGATGAATGAACACAAAGACATGGTTTTTGATGCCAAGACACTGGACTGTGGTTGTGAGGCAATTCTTTTCTGAAGAAATATTTATCATCACATTACCTCATCCCAGCTGTTACTTAAAGATTGAGGGTTTCACAGTTTAGCAAGTCACATCATTTAATATCATCGTGTCTGTGTCTTACAGGCTAGAACATTGAGTGTTTGTTTGTGTTTTCCATAATACTTGTGTTTTTCTCAATGTGTCTTTTCTGAGGAGGCAGTCTTGTATACACCATGACTGAATCTTGTTCCAACTAACATTTATTGCAAGGTAAACACCCCTAATGAAGAAGTATGTTCTCTTTGAAAGCAGAAAGAATGAACTTACCACTTAAAAATTCTGCTTATACAATTGCAGTGCTTTCCCAGCTACGTATTCAATGAACTCAGGACTCTTTGGATCTAAGCTGGGAGGAACTTTAATGGTGAAAGTGGGTGAAGTCAGAATGTTCACATCTACCACTGTTTCGTCTTTACTGGAGGGATCCCCAGGTACTACCTAGAAGAGATCAGTACTTTAGACACTACAAACTACTGTGTGCTTTCAGTTTTGTTTATACCTACAAAACAAAAACAGTGTGCCCACTGTCTTTAATAGGGGAAAATTAAACAGGGGAATATTTTAGGCTTGCCTACTTTCTTTAAATTGCTTTCTTCTGAAAAGAGTGGGAGTCTGAATTTATGCCAAAGCTTATTGTAGGTGGTGGAAAGAGCTGACATGGCACTGCCAAGACCATTTTAAAGAACTGCATGTTAGTATTTATACCATGAGCTACATCCACAAAGAACGTCAGTTCTCCTGATGAAAACTTCTGAGCTGTCCCACTAAGTTCAGTACAACACTTGTGTGATTGAATTTGTTCATTCTTGTGTGTTTTTCTTAATCGGACATAGTTCTGTAGCTTTATTCCTAGAACAGACATCTCAGACTCAGTTGGGAAAGCGTGCCTGTCTCCTGTTCCTATTTTGTGCTTTTTTTTTGATTGTACCATCATTTTGTACAAAGTTCTGGTGGTAATGGTAGTAATTCACTACATGTGAGTGGACCTCTGAGTTAGAAAAGAGAAAGAATATGATTTGTCCCTTGCCCAAGAAAATGGATTGAGTTTATCTTGAATGTGTGTGAGATACAGTTAATCATTATGTATTTACTGAAATATTGACCAGCGCTGTCAAGCATGTGCAGCTTCCTCTGCAACAATCTGTATAACATTTTTCTTCTTTGAACTTTGGAAGATCTGGGTACAGCCATATAGCTAGACATTCGTCGATCCAATGTGGATGTGTTAGTGACTGCTGCAGTGCAGTTTATCTGTGAAGGGAATCTGAGGCCTGTCAAAGCTGCTAGTGTCAATTTACTCTTATCAGACAGTGATTCAGGTTAGTCTGTCAGCCATCCATCAGACTAAAAGGATTTAGAGGAAAATAGTTTCTAATCTCAGGAGTTTCAGCTGACAGAGGGATTACCAAGCATACACAAATTGAAGAGGAGTAGGAACATGGTATTGTAAACCCAAACATCACACATGTACAAACATCCACAACCCACAGCAGTGCAAGCACAAGCAAAATGCAGGTTAAAGGCAGCAGTAACTCCCTTCAGAAGACAACCCTTACCTTAACTATGTTGAAAATGTTTTCTGGTCCGATGGTCATGTTGGATAACTCAGACACCCACCCGAATCTTTCTTTCATTTTGTTCAACAAGTAGGAAGTGTCTTCTGTGTGGTGCCGAACCACCTGGAGAATCTGCTCATACTGCTCCCCTGAGAGATTAACCAGCTTAAAGGCTTCATCAAACTTCATGTGCAGCTCAGGAACGTTTGGGCAATCTGTTAGGAAAGACAGTGTTATGTCTTATACTTCATCTTTTCTGTCTGAAGGCATGAAAACTGCAAAAAGAGTCTAGCAAGGGGGCATGGTTTGGATTGGTCTTTGAATAATGCTGAAAAAAGGAGAATAATTTTTCTGACTTATTTTGGTAGATTTAGTTTAGGCTCATAATGACTAAATGGATGCATTATCCCATTTGTTGTATTAAAGTGATTTACCAAGTAGTTCAAGGTTTATATCATATTTCATGGCAATAGATTTTCTATTAGTGCTAAATAAGATCTGGTAAATTTTACATATAGCAACTTCATAGTTTCCTACCCATTACACATAATGGGTTTTTAAAATTATATTTAATTATATTCCATGATGAATCTGTCCCAGGTTTATAGACTGCAAGGCAGGGACTGAGGGAGCAAAATTCCTTCCACTGTTAGACAAGATCAGTTTTGAGTCCACATGAGGAACCTTAACATATCTGAGTCTGTGGGACCTGATGAGTCCTGAGGGAATTGGCTGGTGTAGCCACTCAACATGATATTTGAGAAGTCATGGAATATGGTGAATTCTCTGGTGACTGGAAAAAGGAAAATATTTCACTGATTTTTTAAAAAAGGTAGTAAGAAGGACCCTGAAGACTACTACCCTGTCAGCCTCAGCTCTGTGCCTGGAAAGGTCATGGAACAGATCCTCCAAGAAGCTCTGCTCAGGCACATGGAGGACAGGGAAGTGATTTGAGACAGCCAGCACAACTTCCCCAAGGGCAAGTCCTGCCTGGCCAACCATTGGCTCTGTAATGGAGTGATTCCATCAGTGGAGAAGGAAAGGGTTAGAGAAGTCATTTATCTGTACTTCTGTAAGGCTGCTGACATGGTCCCCCACAACATCCTTCTCCCTGAATTGGAGAGATAGGGATCTGATGGGTGGACTGTTTGGCAGATGAGGAATTGTGCAGATGGTCATATCCAGAGGGATATGGTCAATGGTTTAATGCCCAGATAGACATCAGGGACAACTGGTGTCTCTTAGGAGTCCATAAACCAGAACTGTTTAATGGCTTCATCAATGACATGGACAGTGGGATCGAGTGCACCCCTGGCAAGTTCACAGATGACACCAAGCTGAGTGGTGTGGGATGCTATCCACAGGGACATGGACAGGATCATAAAGTGGGCCCAGGGAAACCTCATGAGGTTCAGCAAGGCCAAGTGCAAGGTGCTGCACCTTGGTTGTGGCAACTCCTGCTATCAACACAGGCTGAAAGATGAACAGATCGAGGGCAGCCCGGCCAAGAAGGACTTGAGGGTGCTGGAGGATGAAAAGCTGGGCATGAACTGGCCATGTGTGCTCACAACCCAGAAAGCCTAACATATCCTGGGCTGCATCAAAAGGATCATGGCCAGCAGGTTGAGGGAGGTGATTTTGCCCCCCTACTCTTCTCTCGTAAGACCCCTGGAGTACTTCATCCAGGTCTGCACTCCTCGGCACAGACAGACATGGACCTGAGCAAGGCCAGAGAAGAGACACAAAAACTATTAGAGGGTGGGAGCACCTCTCCTATTTATTAGGACAGGAGGAGGGAGGTGGGGTTATTCAGCCTGAGGAAGAGAAGACTCTGGGGACACCTTATTGTAGCCTTTGAATATAATTTGTGACCATCAGCAATTGAAGGGTGCCTATAAGAAAGCTGGGGACAAGCTTTTTATCAGGCCCTGGGGACAAGAGGTAATGATTTTAAATTTAAAGAGGGTGGACTTAGATTGTATGTAAGCAAGAAGTTTTTTACAATGAGGGTGGTGAAACAGTGGCACATGTTGCCCAGAGAGGTGGTAGATGACATTCAAGGTCGGGTTTGGTGGGGCTCTGAGCAACCTGATGTAGATGAAGGTGTCCTTGCTCTTTTCTTGGGGGTTGGTCTAGATGACTTGTAAAATTATTCTATGATTCTGTGAGAGAGGTTATTACAAGGAAGCCTGTATTCCTGTTGAGTGTTAAGACCTAATATTTATCTTGCAATAGCTAGACAGTAGTATGAGACTAGTATAATCTGCCACAAACTCAGAATGGAAGATTGCTGTTTTTTTCTTTCATAAAATATGAATTTTAAACAAGAAAAATTTTTATACAGAAATTGCTCTGTAAAAATTCAGTTTCTTTTCTTCAAATAGGATTATCCAGGGGCACCTTCAAGCTGATAGTACAGTAACAAACTGGTGTCTGTTATATGTGGGTGTAGATAAAAAGATATTTATAGTGATATGATATTCTTTTAAAAGTATTTCATTGTATCATTAATGTTTGCCACACTGGAGATATTCTGAAGACATTTAGGTTTAAGCATATTCTGTGGATTTTAAGATCTAAAAAATTCTGAAAAGACAATTTTGTTATCCTGCAGTGGGAGTCCTGACAGCACTTCTAGGTGATCTGTCTGAAGGTTTTTCAGGTGCCCATGGATGGCACCAACAGAGCTCTGCCAACTCCTTTCATACTGACTTGAAGTCCCCTTTTTGTCCTTCTTGTCAGTTCTCCTTGTGGACAGGGCTCAACAAAAAGCAATTACAGGTTCTTCAGCACTCGCTTGCCTTGCGAGGAGCTGAATGATACCTGAGGTTACCCCTGGCTGTCAGTGGGAGAACTGAGTGTCAGGAGTCTGAGCTTCTCCTCACTTTCTGCTCACCAGCAAGGACCGGCTGCTGCCTGACATCTTGCTCCTCTGCAGGATGGCAGCTCTAACAAAACATGGGAAGTATTTTGTTATAGTCTGTGGCACATCTCTTTGGAAGAGTATACCAGCATACCAGCAATATGTTAACAACTGAGCTATACTGACACTCTGTGGAGACACTGGGGAAAGCTAATTGAAATCATCTGGAATGAGGAATGGTTATTTGTATCCGTAGTTACAGTAAAAACTCAGTGACTCAATGTTAATTCCAAAAATATGAAAACAGCACAGTCGAAAATTAAAACCTCAAAATTTATAAACCACTGATCAATGCATTACAGAAAAAAAAAAAAAAGCAAAATAGTTATTTACCATGCAAAAGATTGTCTTGACACTTCTGGCATCTCTCATGAAACTGTGGGCATCCAGAGGAGTTCTCCCGAAGCTCGCTGCACTGAAGTCTCTGGCGCCCTGACCCAATTTTTGAAAACATGCCACTTCTGTCAGGATCTAGAATGAAATCATAGTATTTTTAGACTGCCATTAAACTTAGAGTCTTTACAAGTATGCAGTCATTACTGAGGCTGAGTGCTAGAATATAATTTCTTGCCCTTTATTTATTTTGCATAAATCCTCCTTCCTTACTCCTCCTCTTCCCCTCCCCTCCCCCCACAAAAATAAAAGGAATAAATTATTAAAAAGTAGAAGTCAGGAGAAGATACAAATAATGTTTTCTTTCAAGGAATTCATGCCGCTGTAGTATATTCCCTTATAAAGGCATAGTAGTGTATTCCCCACTAATATCCAAACAATTGCTAATATTAATAAACATTATTTCTACAACATGTCAGTTCTGGTAAGATCTTTTTGACCCTTAGAAGTCAAGAGGTTTCATGATCACATACAATTAGATGACAACACAGTACCAAAACTTATTTCTGAGGTAACATGGCTTATGATGTAGAAAAAAACTAAAAAACATGGTTCAAGAGTCACTTAACTTTGTATTTCCTGATGATCACATAATGTTTATGTCACCTGCCACTCGGAGTGATGGCATGTTCTCACTGTGATTTCCTTGCAGACAAGGACCAGCATGTCCTATTTGCAATAGGAGAATACGAGGCTTGTTTGTATTCTAAAAGTTGTCCCTGGTCTTTCTCCTTCACTGAATGTTATCGCCAAACATATGCCCAGAATTTTCTGGTCACCAGCAAACCTGATGGCTGGTCTTTGATTGGCTGGTATTTGCCTAGCAAACTACATTGCTGCTGTAGCCTGGAACAGGACTTGGAGCTGTCAAGCTGAGCTTAACATCATTTGGCAAGGACAGGGATATGCCTTGACATCTCACAGAATTACCCTAATTTTTTAGAATAGGTGACCATGTCAGTAAGAGATGATACAAATCATATCCTGACAGATGCTGAGATTACATCTGTCAGTCAGCCTTATGAAAACCTGCATCAACCCAGAATTTAAGTGCTTCTGAGGAACTCCTGCAAATTCTTTGAGAATTGCCATGAAAATCAGGCTGTGTAGGAGCTGTAAGTCCCCTGCAACATTTCTCTGAGAGTTCTAGGTGACTTCTACTAGTTCATTTAACTGATAGTTATTCTTGACCCGTAGCCTTCAGAGCTTCCTTACATATCTCACGCTAACATACTGGAAACTGAGTCATTCACTGTCGTTTAGCCATCCCAAGGGGGTTGATGTCACTGACAGTGCAGTCAATTTTCATTTTCTAACACTTGCCTTTGGTTTGTTCTGGCACATCTCTCCTGTAATCTCTGTATTCGTCAAATACGTCGGTGATCACTTCACTGACACCTTCGAACACCGTCCTGCTGAAATCAAAAACTACCTGTAGGAAGTCAGGCATGCCCCAGCCTCTCTGGGAGCCCTCATTTCTGGTGGTGACCTCGGGTAACGCTGGCATACTGGGGGACTCACTCAAGTCCAGGTCAGACATGAAATACGTCTGAAAAGACTGGTCAAATTCTTTCTGCATGTGCATGAAAAAAATGAAACTTCTATCAAATATTGAGCCCACATCTGATAACAGCTGGCTAAATAAGTCTTCCATCTTTGCTAGCTGGGTATCCTCTTTCTCAGGCTTTTCATTAGACTGGATCTCTCTTCCTTGATCCTCATGAAAAGTAAATATGAGTGGAGGTATTTTCCTCAAAAAATCTTCAACCTGTGTATAAGAAGAAGACAGATCATCTGCCTGACAAATGATCAGTTTCTCATCTCTCAGCTAAGTGTCGCTAAGTTTTCTCTTTCAAATCCTCATAGAAACAATGCCCTCTTAGTAACTGCCAACACAGCCTATGCTCTGAAGTAATTTAAGACACTAGACCCCAAAGAGGGAAAGTGCATTCATTCTAAATCATTAGTTCCAAATCAGATCTGGAGTAAAAAGGTTGCCAGTTGCCCTTTAATCTGTAGAGGCTCAAAGTTATTATCAGCATTTGGGTTTCTTCCAGCAGACAATTTGGACTTCATGTTGGAAAGATGTGAGATGCATTTCTGTCTGCTTATGTGTGGTGTAGGGAGCAGATGGGGATTGTTCTCACCTTAATTTGTAAAAAGCCTGCCCTCTCTCACCAATGGGCAAATCCTCACCTCCTTGACCGAGCTGAAACCAGCAAAATCAATAAAACTGTGGCTCAGAGTCTGTGGTTTTATCATGTGAGAGGGCAAGTGTCCATTCTGTACAGAGTTCCCAGTTCCTGGGTCTCAGCCACTGATTCCCTGCTCCCTTCTCTGAGGCACTAATTTGGCCTGAGCCAATGGAGTGGTTTTTGAGCCACGCTCCATGGCATTATGAAATGGGTAAGGGTTAAGAAGCTCCCTGCTAGAACAAACACATACAGAGGTAGATATAGACAGATAGACATATAGATAAAGACAGTTATATATATTATTAAAAAAAAAAAAAAAACACAAAAAAACCCCAACGGATCATCAGCTTGATCTGGCCATTAGTGCAGCTCAGAGGGGAGGAGAAATGTGGAACAGCACTGCAGGAACAACCTAAGCCAGTATTGCTCCTGCTGTCTGTGTGTCCTCAGCCACAGCTATCATCATTGTCCTCTATTTCTTTTTTTTTTTTTTTAATTACTTGGGTCACAACACATTTCTTACTTAGAATGCTTCAAATAAACCAAATAAGTCATGGAGGAAGTTAGCAAGAGGGTCAAAGACAGTGACAATGCAGTGTATAACTTCTACTGCAATAATTTCAGCATCCACAGACTCTTGAAAGTCCAAAACATATATATGAGGTATCCAAGGGTGGTATCTAAAAAGCTGTAAGTATCACCACTAGTCTTACATTTCATATCTCACACATTTTAACCTGAATTATTTTAGGAATATGCAGCAATTACTGTTTTGCTCCTGAAATTCATTGTGCTTAAAGCACATCCCCAAGCAAAAAAAATGCAAGTACCATTTTGTTACATCTTTTAGTAATAGTAATGTGCCAGTCAGGAAGGCATATTTTCTTTCTGTTAGAATTAAGGGAATCTCCTTTGCTGACAGGTTCCTTTATTAAAAGAGGTTAAGCATTTTAAAGCTTTTTTGTTACTTAAAGAGTTGATTTAAGATAAATATAGGAAAGAATGATGTTGTAATAAGTAGGTAAGGTTTTTTCCCCTGTGTAATTTTGCTAACTATAGCTACACTTTTAGCTTTGCTGATTTCAGATGGACCATAAAGAATCTATGAGGTATTTTTCACAAACAGTTATCGAGCATCTTAATGCAAGTCCTACTGTGAAGGAAAATATTGTATATCTGGAATGCATCTGTCAGAGATGGGAGTAATCAGTTTCCATGGAGTCTTGCCAGGGTGCAACTGAACTCATTTTGGCTCAGCTTTCAATGACCATAATCACATGTAATCTCTACCATATAACTCCGTATTTCCAGACCCTCCAAATCAAATCAATTTTGGTAAGATGATGTAACTGGCAGATCTGGATATTCAGAAAACAAGATGTGCTGTCTCTAAAACTTTGGGTGAACTCAAGACTATTCCCCAAGTACAAAGTTTCTTCCTACCTTTCTCTTAAATGTTGACACACCATGTTTGCAAGTTGTATAATATCTCATGCAGGTACTTTCTAAACAAGATTCACATTCATCCCATAGATTTTTCAAGGATACTTGACATTGTCTTTCCTCTTCTTCCAATCTTGCCTTTACTTCATCCATAAGTCGCAAGGCTTGCTAAGTAAGGAAAAAGATTCAGTTGAGGGCAATTTTCAGATGAGTATTCTAAGTATTTATCCTAGTGTTGATCACTCATTTGACTATTTCTGGCTCCTTTTTTTGCTAATCCCTAACCACTAGGATAGCTTGTCTTCTCAGCTGCAGCCACATATGGAGGGAACTGAAAATTGAAAACCTTTTCCTTAAAGGTTTTTTCTGATGTTGTTCTCTCAGGGGGCACAGCCTACAGAAACAAATGGATCTCTACAGTCTACCATGATTTTTGATGTTAAGAAAAAAACTCACGCATCATTCTGTGTAAGAATTCAACCTCCCACATGGTCATGTGTTCAGCTTGTGTTATTTTTTTCTCCATATCATCTGAACAGTATTTATCTGTCCCAAAAATAGTCCTTTTCTGTTGCTTTTCTCTACCTTTAAGGGATTTATATTTTCAGGCTAGGGCCTTGCCATACATAAGGTCTTTCTCTAATGCAGAAATATTTGGAAGTGTAGCATCTCTGCTGTTTGGGAGCGTACTAATCAAAAGGCTGTAGTGAGGGGTTTTTTTCCTGCTCTTGTGGAAGTGTGATGCACTTCTTCCATTGTGAGGGGAAGCAAGATTTATTTTACAATGCTGCTTCTATTTACTTCATCAGTTAGGGCACAAAGCTGAGCAGATCAGAAACAGCATTTTTGGAATAGACTTGACAATGGAAAAAGTTCTTCCTATTGAAGTAGATTGCACATCATCAATTCCTCTCTCCAACTGCAATATATTTGAATAGTTTTGGTTTCCAAACAGCATTCCAAGTTATCTCTAAACTGACAAAAACCTATCTCTATGACAGAAACCTTTTAATTTGTGGGGCTTATTCCTTTTTGTCAGCATTCCAATAGGGAAAAGACTCACATGAAAGAAAACTTCTGTCAGAATGTGCTTGATGGAGACAGTAACTGCAGTATTCATAATCTGTGTTTAGTTATTTCCTGATCTCTCTAATACATTTATTCAGTGTTTTATGAACTCTCACTGTGGATGTAAGTCCTGTGTAAATGAAATCATCCAGCAAGATCTAACAAGAGTGTTGGTTGTGGGAGTGCACTGGTGTTGCTTAGGATGTTAGAAAGCTATCAGGTACTTTTTGGCTTGCTAATACAAATAGTTTAAACTAACTGCCAGATGATGGGCCAGGAGGGAATTTTCCTTCAACTTCGTTGAAACAAAGTTGGGATATTTGTATTTTTAAAAATATACAGTAAACCTCTGTTTCTTCAGATCATCTGAGCACATGGCTCTGAGCCTAGGCATTGCACCAAGACGCTGGAAATCTCCCTGATTCACTGTACTTTCTTTAGAGCACATTATCATTTGTGGCTTTGATATTTTCCTGCAGGTCTGAAGTTTGCAAAGGAAGCTGGAAAACATCTCGTGTCCCCAGGAGTATAGAGACATGGAGGGCAGAAGTGCTGGACCTTCTGCACAAAACACAGTTGGCCTGCAGTGGCCTGCAGTTGCCCTGGTGTGAATTCAGTGAAGCAGGGGTTTTTAGAAACAAGCAGTAAGTGCAATTTTCCTCTGCTAGAAAGACAAAGGGGCAGAAGCAGATTTTCTTTCGATCCCGTGACTGCATAAAGAGATGTATGCTGCTTGTTTTGTACATACAGTGTGGTTCATATTCTTCCCAGAATAAACATTAAAAAACCACATATGCACTTTTGTTACCTGTTTTTCTTCACTGCTCTTCTTCAAGGTTTTCATCAGATCTATGTGCTTATCTTCATTTCTTTCCATCATAATTTTCATCTGCTTAATACCAATCAAAGCTTTCTTTACCTCTTCATCTACATACTTCTCTCCAACTTCAGATAATTCTAAAAAAAGTCAAATTATACAGTGACTTAATCAGATTCTAACACTATGGCAAATTGTCGTGCACTGGTGATGAAGGAGAATGAAATAGCTCTATGTTTCCCTACAGTGGCAGAGCCAAATCTCAGACAGCGAATGCTGAATAACACTGAGCCAAGACAGTTTCCATCAGATAGGAATCTGGCCCAGAGCTTTTGCAAGGATCAGCTGTATGTAACTCAAGATATATATTCAGCTGTCCCACTGCTGATTGCTGAATCCCAGAAAAACTGAGGCTGGAAGGCACCTTTGGAGATCATTGAGTCTGCCCCCCTGCCCCACTCAAAGCAGGGTCGACTACAGCAGGCTGCACAGGATGTCATCCTAGGTTTTGGATATCTCCAAGGATCACCCATCAGTTCTCTAATGACATAACCTTTATATTTATCTTTGATCTGGTAGAAGCCTGGGACAGCTTCCCTTTACATTTTAATAATGTACATTACAGGTGCCTTCAACCTGCTTTCATAAAAATTCAATTTCTAGACTTCCTGTGAAGTAATGACCACTGAGGTCTGGTGAAAACCTGGGCTGGCCCATGTGTTGCACCTTGAAGATCTACATGACTGCCTGTCCTTTACCCATAGTTGTTTTCCTTGTGGAAATACTCTATCACTGGAATATAGAAAACAAGTAAAACCACACCACCTTGAGACTGCCAAAAATACCTTGAATCACTTCTTCCTTTATGTCTTTCTTCCTCACCCCTAACTTCTTGTTAGTTTATTACAGAAGTCTTATTAACATAGACTGAAGCACAGGGTTGTTAAATGGCTGATCCTGTTTTAATGCACAAAGTAAAGCCATGCTTAGAGGTGTGTATGTGTGTGCAGAACAGCTGCTATTTTCTAAATTTGGTAATTTTATTTGAGTTGTTTGTAAAAGCCACCTTTTTCAGTGAAGTATATAAGTGTAGAGTAAATATTTTCAAATATTATTTAAACAAAAAAAAAAAATAGTTCAAAATCTGTTGAATTGAATTGAATTTTGGGCTTGGTTTATATTCTGATGATCTACAAGGAACCAAATAACCTATAAAAATCCTGTAAATACTTTCTTTTTTTGGGGCAGGACATGTTTATCTGTGAATCCCTTTGCTTTCTCAGCCTGCTCGCTCTCATCTTCCCATTGTGTGCATGCGTGTATGCGTGCATGCAGTCGGCTTTTTTATGGCTTCTAAGCTCCACACATGCAGGGGGAACTTCTTGATGCTGGTGAATGTGGAAGTCAAGATGCATGACCCAGCTGGAGACCCATGCCCAGGGGCTCCCAGCACACCCTGGCAGGAAAAGCATACGCACGCTTGAGGTTATCCCGGAGATTCATCTCCTCCTGCTTCGTCGGTGCGCACTGGTGACCCCTCAGACACAGCACATGCATTAGAAATATCCAAGAGCACCTCATGTTCTTTCTGTTAAAGAAAAGGGTCGGTGCCATTACATGTAAGCATTGTCAGGAAGCTCAAATGTCTGGGTATACTAAGTAAATATAAATACTAAATATAATACTGAGTATCTTACAACATCCTGTTAATTTTGTCTTAACTATGGTTTCTGAGATGTGTAGCATGCACCTAAATGCTACTCTTGGTGAAAACACATGAATAAGAAGCTTGACCTCATTTGTAATCATCTATTTAGATTAATTACAGGAATTCCACTGAGTTTGCACAGTGGTTAACAGAATCAGGACATGTATATATAAAACCAAAAGCTTATGCTGCTCAGTCTGTCCCTTTTCTACTTTGTGAAACACACTAATTACTGATCTCATATTGTATCCTCAGTTTATATTATAAATACATCCATGCTAAACACTACTGCCAGTTTTAAAGAGGAAAATTTCTGGAACGTTTTTCACTTCCTTGTGTCCAAATATGGGATTTCTTTTAGTGTCCTTCAGAATAAGCCTTAATATAAGAGATGCAGCAATAGGTGTCTATTACAAAACTATGGTGTCTATTTGGAACTTTGTATTAGATCAGTTTTGTAAATAGGTGTCTATTTACAAAACTGATCTAATTGCCAAGAAATTGGCAATTAGATCAGTTTTGTAGACAGACAGATCAACAAAGGAAAGAAATTCCTACAAAATAAGGGAAAGAAATGTCATTTGCCTTATTTCCCTCCTAAGAGCAGAGGCAAAAGGTTTCTTTTCCATAAACCATGCAACTGCACATTATAGTTCTCATCTGATTAAGTGAACACAGTATTCAAGTGCTGTAGCTAGCCAGTATAGCCTTCTTGGAGATGCAATTATCAGCCACAAGAGCATATGTAAATTAAAAGCCTGCATTTGCTTATAGCCTGGATTTACTTCTATAGTTACTTGCATATTGTACCTTTACATTTGTAGCGAAAGAACAATTAACTTTGCAATGAAATACAAACACACAACCAAAGAAAAGTAAAAAAAAAACAAGTATATTTACCATTAATACTGAAAGACCTCTCCTGCAAAATTGCTCCCTGCGTCAGGAAGGGGCTGGGCTGCGTTCTGATCTAATTTCTGGGAGTGTCAGGGATTTTGCCATGTTCTATTTATCTGATGAGAAGGTACTTAATCCTATTAACGGGACGTTTAGTCTTTAGGCTGGAGGATTTTGCTTGTATGGGACTTCATGCTCATCTCTGCGGGCAAAACCACCAGGGGGAGTGTTGGGCAGACTTGCCTGATTTAATGTAATTTGGAACTGCTACTTTTCTGTAGTCGGTAGCCTTTTGTCATGCTAGCTCTTCCATAGTCTTACTTTTGACTTCAGGAGACACCTGCAGCTTATGTTATTAGTGAAACTGATACCATTAGTTCAGCTAAAAATAGCTTCCAACATTTAATCTCTTCAGCATAGTTTTAGCTCACTAAAAAAACCACTGCATTATGTAAGGGCCTTCTCTATACACCTTCTGAAGCTACAGCAGTTGAAAAACATCAGGAACGCAGATGCAGGCTTGCATATGAGCAGATTCTGGAATGAGATAAGCAATTTTTGGCATTTTGTACATCATTACACTTGCCAATGTTTTGGGCGTTTGCCTGCTTAATGCTATTCCCTTCAGTTTCTCCATGTCCGTGAAATATATCTGAGATCTGACTTGTACAAAGTTTTGGATAATTTGAAATGAGATAAATACTAACAGGTGCTTGATATAAAATACAGACAGGTATTGTTAGCAAATCCTATCCCACCTCCTGATACTCAGCAATATTACTCCCTTGTAGCCAAAGAGGAGGTGGGGAGAGTGGGTGTCTGTAGCCCACGGTCTGTGACAGCAACTTTAAAAAATTCTACTTATTTTGTTTACCTAATTATTCATAAAAGCCAATTGATGATTGATGGCTAAGATATAGCATGATTAATGCTGCTTAGGCAAGGGATTTGAGGGATTTAGTTTTTAACATATTATCAGGAAGAGTGAAGAATCTGTTAGCTCTAATGGGAACTGCAAGTCCCCAGTTTGCATTAAAAATTAAGATAGCTCCACAGGTTTTTCTTCTGAATATGATGGATTGGATGGAATATGTATTTTGTTGTAATCTATATGAATTGCTGTCTCATTGACTTGCTGCTAACTCCTTGACCAAGACTCATCACTTGAGTCACAAGACCCAAAACATTTCAAGTTCTATTCTGTGGGAATACCAAGCAGGAACCCTTGCAGGCCTCGCAATCCCCATGCCAGACTGTTTATTAAGGATCCCTGGCTCACAGGCTGAAGTAGAAGGGGCAACCTCTCTCTCCCTCTGAACCTCATGCTTGAGGAGAGTGAAAATGGAAAATACATTTGCACAAAGTGTCTATTACAGACACTTGTGAAATGTGTGCTATTAGTCTACAGAGGTATCCTAACAAAGACTTCAGTCTTTCACTGCAAGGGTTTGTCCACTCATTTTTGACATTTCTCTTTGCTAATATTCTTTTACTAGCAGCATTCATTTGCTGGTCTTTCTGAGCCTGATTTTATATAGAGAAGGTTTTACTCAATCTAGAGTGAAAAGGGTGGTTTCAACACATCACTCACAGTTCACAGGAATTTGTGAGAAAGCAGGTGGCCCCAGCCCTGTGGGGAGGGAGAGCAGCCCTCCTGCCCCAGGGGAAGAGGCTGGGGGATCTCTGGCACAGATCCCACCACTTATTTTCAGAATTGTCTGCTTTCTGAAGGTTTCCTTGGGAGTCTCTGGTCAAGCACACACTTGCACCTTGCAAAGCCAGTCCTTAAGCTGATGCTGAGACACAGAGTCCTGGTGTGTGTTGGGCTTCTGTTCTCAATTCAGCTAATTTTGAACATTGCAAAGTGTCTTGTATCATCTTAGATGTTATTCCTTGCACTTTATTGCAACCATTATGTAACCACATGGAAATAGGCACTACTGTATGCTATCTATTTCTTTTTACAGAAACACAAAATCCTAGTTCTTTGCTCTCCTGTTATTTCATATATGTCTAATGGCTGAAAGAGGAGGTGTGAGGAACCCAAGGACAAAACTGATAGAGCTAGTATGTCTGTTAAATTTAATCTTGGGCTTAAACTTAACCTTAGAAGTACACTTAAGAACACAACACCCTGTTCCTCAAAGGCAGCTGTTAATTGTGCTTACTCTGAAAAGCTTCTCCTCTCTCATTTCTGTTTTGAATCTAATTAAACAAAAATCTCATCAATAATACCTTCAGGTCTCATGTGAAATATCCACTCTCTTTTCTTCTAACATTCCAAACCTGATTTGCAGTGGCCTGTTATGGAGATCTCCATTTTTCATCTCAGCTGCCATGTTCAACAGTTTCCTCTTAATATTTTATTACCCTCTGAATTTGAGTGCTTTGATTAGCTGTAGTATAGCATGTCATGACACTGTGCTGACATTTTCATTTTTTCCTGCTCTTATACAAGCAGATGATTCAGTGCTTACTGATGCTGTTGAAATTAATAAGGTACTCTCCAAATATTGAATCATACTAGAGACAGTCTGAAGAAGCTGCTGGAAGCTAATTGTAAAAAGTACCTTTTTCCCTGCCCCAATTTCCTACCCCTGTTATTCCATTACTACTCTATTTTAATTGAAATACTATGTATATATTGGAAAAAAAAAAAAAAAAGGAAAAGATCTTGAAAAGGAATTTTGGTTAAAATAGATTTTTTTTTTTTTTGCAAGATAGTGGTAAATTGAAAAGTAAATAATTGTAACAAGATATATAGACACTGAGCTTGAACCTAGCTGAACTTGAGCAATAAGAGTTGTAGCTGCTTTTTGGACAATTCCTAGGTCCTGTTGGATGACCTCCACAAATGTGTAACATTTTTTCACCATGTACTGTGACTTCTCCCTTTTTGTTGATCCATTCCACCTGGCAGGATTAAGCATCAAGAAATATGCTGAAATGGAATTTCCTGTGTTGTACATCAGCTATAAGATTTTGTTCCAGTTAGATATTTACACAATTATTTTCTGTTTGTAAGAGTTGTTTCCTACAATGCTACACATTTCCTACACATTTCTTTCTGAGCTAGGCCAGGCATGTTAATGATCAGGCTGAAAATACCTGTAGATATTTATACAGCCTGTGAGTCATGGAAAGAGCTATATACTGACATTAAACCTCTTGGTATTTGTATGAAATAGTCCCTAGTTCTACAGAATCTTAATTAGCTTTATTTGTAAGCACACTATTAGTTCTACTGCTTTCAATTGAAATTAACTCCATGGTGGGGGGGGTTATGGTGTAATTACATGGCTAATCTAAAGCATGCACAAAGCTTTGCTAAAAGTTAGTCCAGGTTTTAAGGGTATGGAATTGAACTTTTGTGCTGTAAAAGTTTGGTTTGTTTTGTTTTGATTTGTTTTTTGTTTTAATCCTTTCCAGTGCTTCAGGAGCCCCTGAGTGGCTTCTGCTTTCTCCTGTATTTCACAGGCTCTTGGAGCCCCCCTAAGTTACTGTTTAGTCTTTGAGCTGTACCTGATCACTTGGAGTTAGGAACCAAGGCTCCTTCTTTAGCCCAGAGAGAGAGGCATGTTCCTGGGGTGTTCTCAGTCATGCTGGAAGGCCTCAGACAGAGGAGCTGAGGCTGCCTTAAGCTGAATATCTACAGTTAGTCTAAGCTACACATCTTGCAAAAATACCAGCTCAGGCCCCCAGAGCAGCACAGCTGTGTTAGCAGGACAGGATCCCAAAGTTCACAAGCTCTGAAGCTCAGAGTCAGGCTGACACAATTACCCAGTCTGGAGGAGGGCCAGGCAATGCCAGGTCAGGACTCTGCACTGTGCTCAGCACAAGCATGAAACCAGCAGAAGGCAGAAATCAGCCTGCAGAAGTTGGAGCATCACACTGAGAGTTAATGTGGCTTTAGCTGGGTCTGTTAAGCTACAGCTTTTGGGGTCAGTGAGACCAACTTCACAAGGCTTAGGTAGCTGTAAAATGCATGAGCCTTTTCTGATTTTCTTCTGCTCATCTATCCATGGATGGTAAGGATGACTGTGCACTGAGAATAAAACCTTCACTGCTGAAATTTTTTGTTTTCCAAGCCCTTCAGGGCTTTGACACAAAGTTCTAAATACCAGTCCCAGCAGTAACATGACAGCTGTTGTTCACAGAGCCATACAAAGCTTTTTCCCACCTTAACCAGAGGCATTGCAAAAGGGACCTACAGTGATACTGAAGACTATATTTGGGAAGGCAAAGCTGTAACAAAAATTTAATTTATTTTAAGGAACAAAAAATTGGAACCTTGTAGTCGAATGAAAGACAATACAAAGCTGAAACCTAAAATTATGCAGTTGTCTTCAGAATCTGTGCTTAGGAGATCAGCTAACTATTGAACTTGGAGAAGCCCTATTATCAGCAGGAGATATCAAAGTCAGTGCAAGGATAACAAAATGAGTTAGAAACAGTTTATTAGAAAGCTATGAAGCAAACCTGCATGGTACAGCTACACAAACAGATTTCAGGAAGCATTTAATATTAAAATGCTGATGTTTTGAACCAGATGTTCTGCAAGGGTTTAGTTTCAAGCTTCCCTAGGAATATTAAAACAAAAAAGTTTTATTGCATGCAGACATGTAATATATCAGCTTTCAGCCTGCAACTGAAAGGAACAGTGTTCCTTCTGTGTATTCATCTGGTTTGCTTAAGCACATCTTTGTCATTCATCTCTGTATCACCTAGTTAAAAGAGTGACTGATTATTGAAAACAACCCCAGAGTTTAACAAAATTGAGAGGACTGAGTTTGTGAGGTGCTGAACAACTCCTGAAGACAGTAGCTGCCCTAACCTGATGAAAAGGAATGGAAGGCATTCAGGATAGGGCCTTGATAGTATTCAATGAAGAAACTGGAAATTGCATTGTTGGAGAATAATCCTCTGCCTTGTGGCTTGGCCTCTTGTTTCTGCTGCTCTTAAAGTGGAACATGCTCCAGTGCCTATGGGACAGCAAGCCCAAAGGAGGATGTCTGAATATAAAGCTTCCTCAATGCAGTTGGTAATTGGACACACACAGTCCCCTTGTTTGCAGTAGCATGAAGTGGAGGAAGCAAAGCTGGAATGCTGCCTGAAGCTGACATTTTCTCCATTTCAAATATTAAGGACAATTTCTAAGAAAACCCTTATTGCAATTACGATTAATGACTTCATGCTTCTAAGAGTTGTTGCTTAATTGCTGTTGCACATGTTTTTACAGCTGTCCTTTTATATAACTGGTACCCTGCCCCATGCATCTGCCTCAGTGCTCAAAGCTTTTTAAAGCACTGTGAAAAAACAACATTAGTTACAGAGAGCTGACAAAGGGGAGGAGAATAAAAAATAAGGAAAATTGAGTTCAGAGCAAATGAGAAAAAAAGCAGAAAGGAAAATAAAGGTGAAATAGGAAAGACTACAAAGTACAAAATACCAAGAGAGACACTGATGAGAACAATGTTTCCAACTGGAAGTATATGAATCCACATCCATATCCTCTACTAACAGCCAAATAGTTCTTGCAGGCAGAAAGAATGTAGGAAGCCCATGAAGATGCACATGTAGCAGAACAGGACAACTATATAGCTCTTGAAATGCTTTCTTGTTCTTCATATTTCCTTCTGCTCTGGGAAAGATGGGGGGAGTTGCCCACACTTTAGTCCATTTGCAGGTACTGTGAAATGCTAAACACTAAGAAAGGAATTGTGGAATTCACCAGTCCAGACCTGAATGTGCACAGTGAATGTATGCACCTCAGATAGCAGGAAGCAACCTGATCTACAGGAAGGTGTCCCTACCTGTGACAGGGAGGTTCAACTACATGATCTTTGAAGGTCCCTTCCCCCCCCCAAACCATTCTGTGATTCTATGATTCTGTGGCATGTATGATACAGGCCAAAATGGGATAGGTGGATATCCTGCTGGATATGGATTTGTGCAACATTGATCATGCACAGAAGCTGGCAGGGTCTGATCCTTCATACTTAAAGCACAACAAACATAGGAATTATCTCAAGTTGTAAAAAGTCCATATTTTTTACAATCCAAATTGTAAGTCTGCCATTTTCTAGCACAACCTGCAGTCAGCTGAGTTGGCAGCTACCATGTTTAAATCATCATCTCTTTGTAAACTTCAATCAAAGTGTTAAACTCATAAAAGATGAAGGCAAACTCCTACAGAGCACAATAATATACTTAGCATTAGGCTCTCAACACTTCAAAGTCATGCTAGATTTTCACTTTGGTTTTGGGTCAGTTACATTATAGTGCCCAGCACAGTATCACAAATCCTACTTTGTGGACAGTGGTTTGTAGGGATTCCTTATGCTGATGTTTTTATTTTGTTCCTGCAGACAAAGTATGTTTTGAAAAATCCTAGAAGGTAGGCTCATTGTGAATATTTAACACAATGGACAAAATGCTCTGTCCAAATGAAAAAATCCATGAAGGTTCACCTGCTGGAAGGATATCTGGGGCATGCAAATCTGGGGTATTGGGGCAGTACTGTATTTTAAGGAGTAATCTCACTGTAGATTCTCAGCACCTTGTAGAAGGGGTTTGGCTCTGCATCTGATCATCAGACCAGATATAGAAATCTTCAGAAAGTAATTTAAACTATGAGCTGGGTAACACTTAACTTCCAAGCCTGACTGAACTGAAATAGCTGCTTCGCATTGTTTGCAAAAGCAGACAGAGCCCCATGTCACGTATATGTAGGACACAGGAACGGTCAGTGACTATTACTAAAAATTCATAAATAATGCAGATGCATTTGAAACACCTTCAGTGACAGAAAACTTTCAAAGGTCCATGGTACCTGGCAATTTATGTTCCAAATATTATTCAGAAGTATTTTGCTATTGATGCTGGAGGACAAAACCACATAATGCATTTCCGTACCTTAAACTCAGGAAGAAATGAATTTTTATTTCAGCCTTTGCCCTTGTGCCTCTAATATTGTATCTCATATCCCCAGAGCAGATGGTTGAAGGCCTATTCCTCTGCCCAGCTCTTACACATTTAGCTGCACACACAGACACGTTCATATATTAACACAGCAGACAACAGGTCAGATCAGTAGCTCATGTAAATAAGCGGAGCTCCCTGGTCTCTGCAGACAGCTCTGATTCATACCAGCTGAAGACCAGTACATTTTCACTAGGTCTGGATTCAGTAAACCACACACGCACAGAGTGCAAAGCAGCCTATTGTTTGAAGGGAACCTTTCTTGTTTAGGGCACTGCTGAACAAATAAACTAGGCAGCAGAGGGAATTAGCAGGAATGAAGAGCATTAGTTCCTCAGAGAAAAGAACATCAAAAAAAGCCCTTGGTATCCATCAGTCAGAATTCCTTCAGTGCTAGACAAAAGCTGCAATGGAAATTGCTGTGTTGTAACCTATGTGATCCCATAGTGAACAATTTACTTGAAACACTGTGCTTCCAACAATGTACAGATCAAGTATCATGAGCAAGGAAAGAAAATAAATGAGAAATTAGAAAGAACTTAAATACTATTCAAGCAAAGCACTTAACCATGCATTTAACTTTTAACCTGAGAGCAGTCCCATGGAAGTCAATGGGATTACTTACGTACTTAAGTAAATCATGCGATTAAATGGTCCGGTGGATCAGGATTTTAAAAGTCTGCTGCATGGCTGTTGCTTAAAAATGGATACAGTACAACACAGGAAGGAAAGGAGAAAAATCTGTTTTCCATCCTCAGTTCAAGTGTACTGACAAAGGTATGATATGATCTAGTACTAGGAAGTTAGATTTGGAAAAATCCAGCCTTGAAATAAGACATTTCCTCATAGCTGTGAGGAAAATATTGAGACAGCTTATGAGAAGGGAGTGGGTTTACCCTCACCCAGAGTTCTTATGATTGTGTTAAACATATTAAAAGAAAAGGGGGATTAAGTCAGATTCTGGGAGTAAACTCAAGGAGTTTAAAAAAAAAATAAAAATTAGGCAGTTCCTGAAGAAGAGACACCTCCACCACTTTATTGCAGCATACTGGTCCACATCCAACCTCCAGCTCAAAAGATTCCTAAACCACTGATTATGAGACCGATGATTTTATATTGCCCTGCTTTTTGTATTTCTTGTAAGCATCTTCTGCTTTTGGAAGTACTACTTGCCTGGACATATTTCTGATTTAACCTAGTACAACCATATTGCTTTTCACTACTGTACTATACATACACACACATCATGAGAGGATTAAGCTGGCTGCTATTTGCAGTCCTTTCTGGCCCTAAAGTATGTCAGCCTGACTTGTGCTTACCCCCTTCATTCATGAGTTTGACAGGAAGCAGCATTGATTACATTTCATGGCGCAGTTTGACAATCCTGAGCTTCCTTCAGGATTTGGGAAGGAAGTGAGGACTGCACTGCACAGTCCTCTGTGGAGATGGAGCCACCCGGGAGCTTCTCTCCTGAGCAAATCCCAGCAGCCAGGGTGCCACACTGTGTCAGAGGGACCTCCATTTCTCCTCTCCGTGGCACACGCTTTCTAATCTCCTAAGGCAAAAAAAAATGTTATTTTAATAGTGTCATATCTGGATAAAACTTGCATATCCTGTGGCTAACTAGACACCAGAGCAGATGACATCGCTCAGTTTTTTCTGGCTCCAAACGCTGTGAACTCTTGTCCTGGGCTAGGGCCCATCAAAGCCCATCTGAGCTCCTGGAAATACATGTATTGACTTCACTCTGCATGAACAAGACTCCAGCTCAATGTACAGACTATGTCCGAGCCAATGGGGGGCCAACAAGAATGCGGCTCGGCTTGCAGTAAATACTTACACCTAAATGGCCACAAGCAGAGTTATTCAGAAAGGACTTGTAACAGCATCCTCACAGAAATTTAATGTGTGAAAGCTTAATTAGCTATAGATATCAGCAGGAGATCCTCTTCTCAGCTTTCTGTATGAAGTCTACTGAAGTTAAAAGTATTTATGGCGACTTATGGAGGAAAAAGTTAGGATTGGCTATGGGGCCCTACAGGATTCAGCCACTGGAGAAAAGCTGTTTCACCACAGTTTGTCCATTTCCCAAAATGAAACTGAGATCAGCCCACATAATTTAATGGGCTATAAATGAGAAAAGACTCGTGCTTTAGGCCAGAAGCACATCTGGTATAGCCCTAAGGATCTAGTTCATAGCAGTAATATTTTTCTGCAGTTTTAAGCCAGAGCTTCTGCTAGTTTCAGTATGAAAGCTCTTAGCTTTAGACCTGAGACATGGCAGAGTGCTGGGAGCAATTAACTGTGCACTTTTACCCTAAATACTAACATTTAATACTCCTATGTCTCTCATGGCAGAGAGGTAATCCCTGTTTAATTGTTGGGCTTTTTGTTAAATACTGAGCTGTGATTTTCCTGTTCTTCTTTGCCCAGTGATATAGAATCAGTAAGAAATAGCTGCATCTTTGCATATAAATGGAAGTGATCATTGCCTTAAGAGAGGTGTTTATAAAGCAGTTATGTGCCTGCCATTAAAAAAACCCCATTTAAATAATGAGATATTTAGGAATGTTAGTTGGGAAATAAGGAATATTTCACTTTGTACAAGTTACAATAACACACCTCTTCAACTTGGCATTGTTACTATCTTTATGCATAGGCACAATGAGGGAGATTTGCATATGGTGGATTTGTGTCTTTGTGGGTAGATTTGTCTTCTACAGCTTCCATCTGTGGAATATAAAAGCTCAGGACTTTATGAGGAAAAGGTAACTTGAGACATAACCTTGTTCTACTTGGCAATTCAAAATTCCCACATGAGACCAAAAATTTAAAAGAGTATAAAGATTAGGGTCTGTTTTCTCAAAGTGGGTATATTAAATTAGGGAGGTAGATGGTTAGCCAGGCATGATAACAAAGACCCCATGCAGAGCATGAGTGAGATCCCAAGGTCTGGTTCAGCCTCAAGCACTGTCAAGCAGAGGAGACCACATTCCTGGACTCTGGGTGTGATGGAGAAGCATTAGAAAACATGAAACACTAATTATGTTCATGTGAGCAAAAAAATGTGGTAACTGGTCAGATAGCAGGACTGTGTGTGTTTGAGAGAGATGACTAACCTGGAAAATTTACTTGTGCCTGATATAATAACCTGTTTTTGTAAGACAGGGATTTTTTTTCCTCTGCTAGTTTGTGAGTTGTGCTTTGTTTGCATTTGTTTTCAATTCTATTATTTGTAATTTTTGCGTCTTCCTGAAAAGTTATAACTTTGGCATATACAGTTGAAAACCAGTTTTCATCTATGCAAGAGGCATGCACTCAAGGCAAGTAAAAGTGATGTGTTTGCTTTTTAACAAGAAATTAGCTGTCACAGAAAATTATTTTGGCAAAAAAAAAATCCATTGAAGGCTGCCTTTGCAACCTCTATATTTTAGAAACGTCTTAGTATTCTCTAAATTGCAAAAATGCTGCCTGTCATTTCACAACACTCTGGGGAAAGGCAGCTGAATCCCACTTTTAATTGTGAAACGATAGGCACAGCTTCATGCATTTGGAGGAATGTAAAATATTTCCATTATCATTTCTTACTTTTTTCCTTATCCCTGCCTCCTCTGTCTCTCCTTTCCCCTTCACTACTCATAGTAACATTTGGGAGGGGAGAGACATTTATTGGGAATAAAAAGCTTTCTCATGGAGTTTCATAGCAAACAGATATTAATTAGAGGACAGGGGGAATAGGCTTTTTCAAGAACAGACTTAGCAGGGGAAGTTGAGCATTTGATACAGGAGTGTGGAGAGAGGTGTTGGACCATTGCCATAGGGGCTGGCAGCTGAGGGGAGAGCAGAACAGTGTGGGCTAGCACAAAGAGCTCAAAATAACAAAAAATTAGCCTAAATATCATATCCTGGCACTGCTGGACTGGAATAGAGTCCAAAGGGCAAGTCTGGTGTTTGAAGATACAGACTGGACATAGGATCTGAAATGCTTCCTGGGCAAGAACTCTGCACTGACAGGGAGATGGGTGCATGTCTGTGAGCTCAAATACCATAACCAGAGACACAGGATTGGTCATGAGCTAGCAACTTCCACATGGTGATCCCAGGAGGCTGCAGCACTCACACTGCCGGTCACAAATCCCCTGTGAAGAAGCAGGGTACCCAAGAAAGGTGTTTAGCACATGGACAAAGACATGGAAGACCCGACTTCCATGTGTCTCAATACCACATCCTTCCTGGCTGTCTTATTTGCTCAGATGCGGAGTTTCCTCTGGAGACCTTTAGTTCCAAGGAGGCATCTCAATTATGGAGATCAGCAAATCACAGCTGTTTCTCAATCCAGATGTTAGGAACAGCCTCCAGCAAGCTTCTCCCAGGAGCTGAGTTGCCTGTGGGTGATTGCCCAGACATGTCCCCCCGTGCCCTCCTGCCCGTACCAGCTGCCCGGTGCCACCCCGCGCCCCTTGGTGCCGCCCCCCCGGGCTGGTTGTTGTCACACGGCCAGACAGGCAGGAGTCAGTCTGGCAGCTCAGAGCTGTGGCTGACACAGAACCGGATCACTCAGGAGCCGTGTGTGTCTTTCACGAGTAATGACTTCACTACAGACAGGGATGCTAAGGCAATATGTGAGTTATCAGAGCTGTCTTCACTTCCTTTCTGGGTCCAGGCTGTGCTCTGTTCCAGACTGATGTTAGGCACTGCTGTGCATCAGCCGGCCATCTCCCCTGCCCACCCAGCCCTGACACGCCTGCACAACCTGCAGAGCCTACACAGCCAAGGTACTGCCTCTGAGGATCCAAGCAGAGGTGCAAGCTCAAACGCACACAGGGAAGCACGGCTTGATCTATCTTTCACTAATTGGCTGATGAGACCAAGGGAGATGAGGAACAGCTGGAGGAGCTGTACAGGAACTCATCTGCAGCTTTTTAAGAGCCATGGCTCCAGGGGAACTGTTGTTCTGCCAGCCACTGGTACGAATTACCAAATAAAAGGGCTCCTGTCCCCTCCTGCCTCAGTGACATTCCCCCTTCAAGGGCATAATTGTCTCCTTAGCTGTCACCGTCTGAGGGAGGGGGATATAGCAGAGAAAGAGTCATAGGAGAGCTGGTGGAAAAGAAAGTATCTGGCCAGTACATTTAATTCAGTAGGGTTGGATTTCTGAAATGCCTTCTGTGCATCTGACCTGGGCTAACATTTAGACTTTAAGTCTCTTCAAGATCAATTTAATTGAATTTACTATCTAGAATTTAATTAAGTTTACTATATAGAGCTGCAGCTCATGGTTTCCTGGTAGTAATGCAGCTCCTTCCATTAAATTGCATTTTTAAGACTATATAATAATACCCATCCTTTTACCTATAAATGTATAAAATAGTATTTCTTGCTCACTCACAACAAAGGAATTTGATGCTGGATTGCTTCCTGTTATTAAGTGTGTCGAATATTTTTGCTACATCTGAGGACACAAACCAGACAGGGGTCACCTGTTCTGCAAAATATATTTTAAAATTATTATTTTGCACCTCTGAACTATTTATTTCTTTTCACTGCCATTACAGAAAAACATGGGTTTATACTTAATAGACATCAGTGAGGAGCTTTCTATGCTTGTTTAACAGAAGTAAACTTGAAGACCTTGTCAAAACAAGTAGGTTAAGCTTGACTAATCATCTGAACTCATTCTATTAATAGCCAAGGTGGCTTTGTCCATTAAGCTTTGTCTGGAATACTGGGGGCAGGTACATATTTCCAGAAGACATTACAGCAGATGAATCTTTCCAAAATGAAAATACAGTTAATGGTCATTTACTCTCTATTTCTTCAGTCTGGGAAGGAGTATTGTGCCTGGCCATAAAAAATAAGGACTAATGAAACTGAGACTTTTTCAGACAACCTTGTTATGGATTGGTTAGGTGGAGTTTGAAGTGATGTTGACATTCTCATGGAATATGGCCACAACTGTAGTTAAACTATGTGCCAGTGGAGGCATTAAATGCAATCTGATGCAATTAAGATTGCTGGGAAACACAGATGCCCTTTTGATTTCTGTCAGTCCTATGGTAGAAGGATATAAAATTGCAAGAGAGGTAAAATCAGGTGTTACATTTTCAGATTAAGTAAATGCAAATTTATCAGCCTCATCCCAACCATGACTGATGGGAGCTCACACTTTGCCATTATCCACCATTTCCTTCAGCCATGAGTCACTTAATCTAACAGTGCCTTGTGTAAAGAAGCTAAGTCCACTTAAGGCATCCACTGACAGCATTTGCACATAATTTTCTTTTTTGTGATGGATTCCTCTCCAGCTCTAATGGATAAATGGTTGTCTATGGCTCCAAGAGGGAGTCAAAATTTAGATATTTCTGCATGTAGTTTCTCTATGTGATCATCAGCAGTACTGAAAAATGCAGGCACTTAATCATGAAAGCTCTTCCCCAGCAGAAGTTTCGACCTCTGAGCTCTCCTAGGAAAATGTTTCCATCTCTGAATCTTTAGTCCAACAAACAAAAATGCAACAAAATCTTTATCTAAGAAAAAAGGCCTAACACTAATTTTAGACACTGCTTTTAGCCACCAGCCAAGGCAACAAACTGCAACTGAAACCTGCTATCTATATCCAGCTGGAACCATACAGATAAGCAAGTAGGACAAGCATCCCCAAGGTCTCAAGTATCTGGGGTTTAGATAAGAGCTGTGTGAACCAAGAGTACAAGGGTCCAAGAGAAAACCCTGTATTTTAGCTTGCATACCTCCAAAATATTAACAGTATCACTGAAACATTTCCTCATGTTAGGAATGTGCAAGCGCCAAAGGGACAAATGATCCCTATTTTCTCAACAACTGTCATAATCCTGGGGAGCTATAGGGCACTCAGATCTCACTGTTTAAAATAAAATCATTTAACTGAGCTGCCACAGTCCTTTGTTGCCATCTCATGGCACCTATACTTTCCCATTAGTAGTACAATCTTCTATTGCAATGGTTTCTTACAGGTGTAAATAGCCATGAGTTGAGACCTCAAGGAAATCAAATCTGTCCCATAATTTACAGGGGCATTAATGAGAAAAAAAATAGACTACAGTTCCCCATCTGCCTGCAACATGCATGCTAAAAGAGCTGCATGTGGAAGGGCATGGTGGATTAACAAGATGCTATCTTAGTAAGTAGCAGGAGCTCCCTGCTTTTCTTACAGGTCATTGTGTTAGCACAGGGCTTACACTATTGAAATCACAGCTAATCTCTGTTCTTGCTACACATGACAAGGATTGTGGTGTCTGAGTCTGGCTTCAGTTCTCACATATGCAAACAGATTTAGGACCTTTTGTCACTTGAGAAGTGCACACACTCCCACGTAATTCAGAATGGAGCAGCTTCCAAAGAAATTATAATAAAAAGTCCTGTTCTGCAACACAGCAGCATTAGAAATAGTGGTTGTTTTAATTGTCAGTTCAGTTTTCTTGAAGAACTGACAATTAAGTGGAAGTGGGTTTGGAAATGAAAGATATGTACCTAATTTTGCTGACAGCTACTGTCTTTATTCACTCCTTCTGGTAATTTTGTATGGGGAAGTTCTCTTTCCAATCCCTTCAGCTCAAGGAGGAGCTTCCTTCCTTCTAGCTTCAGAGCTATTGCATGATATTTCTTTTTTTTTTTTTTTTGGAGAAATGAGTATAGATAGATTTCAACAGAAGCTTCGTCAATGAAATGCTTTCACTTCTGCTGTGAGGCACACTGGTACATGAGTTGCTGCCAGAAGAATCTTCACATATGTAACCTCATCAGAAGCATCCTCTTCTGGCAATCCAGCCAATATTATCATGGACTGAAATAGCCATGGAAAGTGCTCTCTTATCCTTCATATATCTTGAATTACACCTGTTGTCAGAGCAGGAAGCAGTTTAGAGAATAAAGCCTTATGATCTACTTACTTCAACACTCATCAATATTAAAGAGAAATGTATAGCAACAGACTTCCAAGTGGGAGCAGCCAAGCAGTTGTATTCACTGTGTTATGTGCACTTAAGGCAGCTTCTCTTTGCACCAAAAAAAACCCCAAACAAACAAACCAGTATACTTTACTCCATGTTTGTAATGTTTGCATGTGGTTAAACAGCATTTGCTATCCTTGCTGTTTGGACTTACTGCAGAAATAGAAAAGGGATTTTTCATGTTGTGGATAAAACAGAAGAAGTTAATTTTGTCAACAGCTCACAGCATTTATCCATATCATGTGAGAAGTCCACTTAAACATGGACATTTGCCAGAAATACCAAGTCTATGCCCTTAGCACTTTATTTTTCTATTTCTTACTTTGCAGCTGGGTCCTCCAAGATCTTCGTCTTCCATTTCTTATTCATTGTGTTCCAAGTAGCCAAGAAACTGATGGTAAAATGAAAGAGATTTATGCCAGACAGCTCTCATTTTGTGATTATCTGAAAACCCTATTTGCATATGCAGCTGGGGCCATTTATATTAGGAACCCAGTTATGTGACTGCATTTTTCACTGAAGATTTTGCAAGATATCCCCATAGCCTCTCCAATCAAAAGCTTTTCACAAAGGCTCTCTATAAATCATCCTGCAGTTTCACTGGCAGGATTATTCACCCCAAGATCTGCAGGTAACCCCTCCATGCCAAAGGAAGCTGTGCTGCTCCTGTCTGTATGGCAAAGATGAGACTGCCCAGGAAGGAAGACTTCCCTGAGGAAATCCTGGGGCTGGCAGAAGTGCTCATGGGATCTCCTACCTTTTCTAGGCCTTATAGAATGCTTTGAGTCAAGGTGGCAGCGTGGTGTGGAATGTCAGTAGGGATATTACCCACTGCTGAGAGACTGTGCTGTGCTCCCACCCATGAAGGAGCACTCTGTCTTGACAGGGGGTGAGGAGTTCTGACCAAATGCCATTATACAGGTAAGTACATCTCTCTTGCCTAGCTCTTTTGGTTTCTTTCCCAAAACAGTGTGTTCAGTTCACCACCCTGTGAACACACTTTTGTGTTGATGACAGCACACTGCAATCATTGTCTGTACATTGCCAGTGGGATCACAATAAGGTAGATTATTTTTGTCCCTCAAGAGCACTTGGTATACGGTGCATTATCTTGCATTTCAGTTTTATTTAATCCTACACAACCAAAACACCAAGCACAACAAATCTGAGAAAAGACTAGAGGAATTTACCCCACCAGCAAGTGACTATTCTAAGTAAATGCCTCCTCCTATCTGAGGATGTACCAAGCCTAAACCAGAGAAGAACAGAGACATTCACTGTATCCTATAGTTTCTTCTTCAAGTAACCCAGAATATATGCAGAGATGAGGCCTGCTCTGCTTTGCCTGGAGTATTGGCTCTAATACAGCAATAGCTGCTTAGTACACCCAGCTCACACTTAATTTTAGCTCCTTCCCAGTTAGTCAGGACAGGAAAATTGACATTGCCTAACATGCCAGACATAAAGGTATTTGCTTCCATTGTCACATTTTCCATAAGTCCAAGATTAAGGCCACCTGCTTCACTGCTTTCCTCATCATATTTTCTGAATGTGCTTGCTTTCTATCTGTTTAGATTGGGGAGGCAATACATGTTTTCTGAAAGCTTTTGGGCTGCTTTTCCAAAAAGTAGGATCTGCTTTTCCATTTTTTCAGTGTATGTCTCATTAACTAGAGCACCCTCTTAGGGACGTTTCAGGGACTTTAATCCTAGTGCCTCAAACCAGTTGTACAAAATGGAGTATTTAGAAATGGAAAGTGTCCATTCTCCAGGTCCAGGCTAGAACTTCATTATATTGAGCAAAGACCATTATTAGTCCAGTGTCTGGGGAATTTCCTGATGGAGATTTCTGTGGGAATCATCTGAAACCACAGAGCTGCACAAAAGTAGCCCTGCTGTAAAAGGGCAGGTGTTTGCAGAGTGATGTCTCGCCTGCTGACAGATAACCTGCTTTGCTAGGGGAAATAGTCCTTCTGCTCACTAAAGGATCCTTGGAAAAATCAGAGGTGGTTAAGTTCAGTCTGTTTTTGGATGCTTTGGGTGGTATTTCCACTGAAGAAAGCAAACAGTCCCACTGACAAGCCTTGGGGAGAAAACTTGGCTTGCAGAGTACCTCCTGTAAGAGCACCTGATCCCAGAGAGTGGCCTCCCAAAGAAACCTGAGATGCTGCTCTTTGGTTTGGTCACAAACTAAGTGGTGTTTTTCCTGGATAAGTTTGACCCTTTTTTTTCCCTTTTTTTTAATCCCTTCCTGAAAATTCTGTATTATTTTGCTAGCTCCTTGTTATTCACCAAACAATTGTCAAAACTACTTGGTGTCTGTCAGCTTTTTGTTCTGTACATGTGGATGGAAGCGAGCAGGATTGCTTTGCTGCTGTCCCAAGCAGTGCTTGCAAAAACAGCCCCTGTGATGTCAAAAGAAACAGTAAATCTCTGGCATAACAAAAGAGAATCAAAGTGACTTACAAAGAAATGTTAAAGCGGTGGTTTTTTCCCAACACACACACCCCACAGTATTGTAGAAAATTCCTTAAGCAACAGAAGTGGAAAGAGAAACAAAGTTTAACATTTCAGTGTCTTACTCAGCAAAGTTTTCTGAGGGAAACAGATCAGTTGAAATAGTAACCTTTGTTAGTTTTTCCATATACTTTATTCAAATAAAGATATGCGAGCTACATATGTTCCTGTTTAATATGAAGACTTTATTCTAAAAGCCTTGGATGTACATTACCTTGATATTTTTATTTATTAGTTATTGAAAAGAGTGGCACACAGGGATAATGTTGAATGTGCTGTAAATCACTGTAGTATTTAGTTTGTAGAGATTCAATCAGAAACGTTAGATTTGTAGAGGGAGGAAACATCATTTATTTGCCTAGCTGCCCCAGTTGAAAAAAAGGACACAAACCTAAAAGCTTTGCCCATTTTTCTAATTAACTCCTTCATTCTAATGAAAAAAATAGTACCCTTAAACCACAAAAGTTACAGCAACACCAGTATGATGATACAAAAGATGAATCATTTGTGCAGACATGGCCACAAACCTCTTTAACCTCATTGTCCATCCATCTTCCCTTCTGCCCAGAATATAAAATATGGTTATCACACTCACAGCTAATGATTTTGTTAGAAAGGGGGAGGCTGTATTTGATGCCTTTCATGAGGGAAATAAGTTTAGGCAGATAAGAGTAGCCTGTCTCAGCCCGTGGAGCAGGCAGGAGGGTGGTGCATGCAGGACAGCTGCAGTGTAACACAGGCTTACGACCAGGAGCAAACTCTCCATTTCAAACCCTGAGCACTTACAACAAAACAAAATTAAAGCCCAGCTCTGTGATCCTTGTTTGAGTATTCCTCAGGCTCATCAAAAGATGCAGGATTGAGTTTGAGTGACAAGTTTAGCCTCCTCTTAGGGCAAAGGTTTGAAATTCCTTTACCTAATGAGTAATTGTATCATACAGCGCCTGTTGAGCTGCTAATGGCATGCGAGACATTTTGGGACAGAAGGAAGCTAGGAGTCCTTTCTAATTAAGTGTGCCCTTTTCTGAGTTGCTAGATAAATTCCACAATAGTTTTCAGTCCATGCTTGCATACTACACCTTTTTCTTCTTTTCCTGTTTTTCCTGTGTGCTCTGTCCACTGCTCTGCAGGCAGAAAATTCTTCTTGAATTCCTTTTGTGTCTGGTCATTCCATAGATTAAATCAGAGCCCCCTGGTTTATTATTAGGAATGCAATCCTCACTTTTATCAGCATGTCTCTGGACCCTTCCTATTACTATTTGCAATTTGAAGGTTCCTTTGCATCCTTTGCTTTATCAAAAGTCCTGTTTCCTAAATCTTCTTGGATCGGTGAATTTATGCATCATTTGGTTTATCTCCAGTGTGTTGTCCAGGCCATAAAATGCACAAAATGTCACAAAATGTGCTCAGTTCTGCTCTGGAGGAATAGCCACTTGTCTCACACTTGAGCTGGATGTGTGCCAGGTCATGCTGAGCCCAGGAGCCATGGAATGGATGAGATGCTCAGTAAGGGGTGGAAGTGCTTCACCTCAGATTTGCACCCCATAGCCTCCATGCCTCTTGGTGAATCACCCCAATTCCTCTTTGTGTCTTCATGAACAGGCCATTCTGCCCCATGCTTTCCATTCCCCTCACATCCCACATGCTTCCCACCACTGCAGTATGGAGACCCCCTCCAGCATGCTTCAGTGCCCCCAGATCTTCTGGGCAGCACAAGCTGTGGCTGGCTGGGATGTGCCTGCATGCCAGCTGGCCAGCTAATGTGCACGAGGGGATGGGTTGGATGCCACTTCCAGACTGAACAAAGGCTGAGCTCTGTCTGCATTCCCATCAGGACCAGATGCTCCTCTGGCTCTTGTTTTCCTATGTGGACAAATGGTCCAGTCAAATGTTTGGGAACTGAACAACTTTGAGCCCTGTGTCTTTATGCTAAATCTGGTTGAAATGGGTGAATTGCATGGCAAAGTTCTTAAGAAAAGATGACAAACTGGTCTTGAGAGTTGACACATAGATTCGGGTGCAAACAGGTTGCAAAAGTCACGTAGGAATCATTTTCTTAAGAAATAAGCCCAGCAATGTAATAGCCTGGGTGGAGAATGACATCAGGGAAGCTGGATTTGGCTTCCTGATTCTGAGACTCAGCCTGTGCATTGCCATAAATAAAGTTGCTGACAGGCAGTTTTAAATTGCACAACAAATGGACCAGGCCAGGGCTACTGGATGGAGCAGAGCAAAGCACGTCCCCTGTTCTTTCCTGCTTTTCTGCTCCTTGCTGCCAGCTGCCTCCTTCTCTCCCTTCCCTTACACAGCCAGTGTAAAGAAGAGATCTGCACTAGCAGGCTTCTCCTGTCCTGAAGGAAAATGAGTCCTGATGGTTACTGTACCCCCAGACCTCCTCATGGGAAGGGTGGCTGGCTTGCATGAGTGGATCTCAGGCAGCAGTGGTGATCCCCTCTCATCTACAGCCAGCTCTGGTGCTGGTCTGGGTCTGCTTCTTGTGCATGGTTTGGTTCTGGTGCACCTGAAATTTCACATGCTCAAGGTGGTAGACAATGTCTACCTGCAAATTCTGAAGAATAGATAATAAAATAGTGGAGGCACAAACTGAGTAAATGGGGAAGACTGGGAAGGGAGGGAGCATGCTTGTGAAGCAGTTCATGATGCATGGGTTGTTTGAAAAAAGCTTAACAGAAACTAGGAGAGATTCTCTTAGGCCTTTGTTATATTCCATCTTCCTGAAACCTCCTCCTCATGTGAAATGAAGCTGTTTTGGCACTGGAATTTTGTCATTCTTCAGATATTCTAATTTTCTGCCCTAACAGGAGCCTGGTTTCCTAGTTCACTGTTTCTTTTTCCTCCCTTGAGACTATTTCTGGCATGTGTTTCCACATCATTATGCGAACACCAAGTGCAAAAAAGGTCTCTAATGTTTCAGCAAGACTGTACCTGGTTTATCAAGTGAATACAAATGTGTAAATCTGTAAGAAAATATGCTGTCTTTTTCGCTGACCCTTTTACCTTTTAGGATCAACTTGAAAAGTGCCTTGTAACATGCATGAAAAAATTCTGATTTCCTCTGCCTTTTGTACTTTCTTACCTGACACACCTGATGCAAAGCATTTCTGGCTGATACATTTACCTGCTCTCCTCCACTTGGAGCCAAGTCCTCACTTGATTGTGATGGATGTGGAAAGGGATAGAATGTTCCTCACAGAATTCATCACTAGGAGGTAAATGAGAAATACTGAAGCTATCTTGAAGTTAGATTTTAAGTGTCAGGCAAATTTTGAAAAGACCAAGTAAAACTTATTTGGACATTGCAATCAGACTTGGGGGATTTCAAGGACTATTTTTAATTAAGCTGAAAAATAGTGGCAGTGCCCAGAATATTGCTTATATCTGGAGCCTCTCATACAGTGAATACAGACTCCTGGCTCTGTGGAGAAAATTAAAGAATGGTGGTATGGGTAGATTAGCAGAGGTGCTGAGGGCTCTGCAAGGTGGCCACAAAGAGGAGAGGCTGGGGATGGTCTCAAAGAGGAGGCAGGAGAAGCAGGGCTGCTCTGGGGAGCAAGGGCACAGCAGAGCAGAGCAGGGCAGGGACAAGGGTCTCACCAGGGATCCCTGGGAGGGTTGGCCCTGCCAAAACTGCTGCTCTGAAGGCTGTAGCAGAAGCAGCAGAGAGCCCATGTGTCCTGAGCAGTGACCCAGGCACGGGAGGCACGCAGGTCCCTGTCATTTTCCCATGCAGATGCTCTGCCCCAGTAGCTCTCCATTTGCTGTCTGCTCCTTTCCCTGGCACTGGAAAAGAGCTCTCAACGTCTCTTTTGCCTTTGCTCTGTTGTACAGCCCCTCACTGTGTGTGTAAAAGATGTCCAAACACCCGTTCTTGAGCTCCCAAGTGGGCTTTGCAGCTTCTCTGCTGTCCCTGCCCTGCCCTGCTTTGAAAGTATGTGCTGAACTACACTGTGTCCACAAAGAGAAACATGCCAGTTTAGCAAAGATAATTAAAATTTTATTGGAAACATACACCAGGAAGAATGTCTCCTCCAAAACTGCCCCACTGCACGTAACTATAGGCTCTACCTTTTATTTTCAGCTCAGAAATGAATAAACCACACAGCAAGGATTTACAAGGAATGCTTATTAGGAAACAGCAGTTTCAAAGAAGAGTCTGAACTGCAAGATGCAAAAACACTAATGGTGACATGAAGCAGGTTGGAACTGCAAACAGGCTGTCCTTTGGTGTTCAGTAATTTCACTCCTGGCAGCTGCTACTAGCTGATTCCCTGCTCTGCCCTGCCCCAGAGATGTGTAGGTGTATGCACACACATACGTCAAAGGGAAAAGAAGTATGGAAAATACTTTGTTCTTAATGGGAAAATGCCCATCTCACAAGGTTTAAAATGGAGAGTTTTTTTCCTCACAAAATGGAAACCCTTTAAAATGTAGATACATGTAAAATAGTCCCCCCTCTCCCCCCAAAAAAACTTTAAAGAACAAATTAGCTGGTTCTGTGGCATCTCACCAGGCTGTGGAATTTATGAAAACCACATTCCTTGGATTCTAAAACACTGGCCATCCCGCTGCTCTTTCAAATAATGTTGATTTTGCTGACTAGTCTCTCTGAGAGCCAGCAGAGTTGTCTAATTGTAAGTAAATAATCTCGGAACAAATCTGTGTTTGACATACTGTCATACCAGCATTTACTGTTTTGCAAAAGGGATTTACTTCAAGGATATTGAAAAATTCCACTGGTGTTTGAGGGGAGTAGCAACTGTGACCCTCTATAAATTAAAATGCTTGACCCTGCTATATGATATAGGAGACCCAAAGTGTTTCAGGAGTTCAGCTCAGTGGAGGCAGAAAGCAAGCCCTGCTTCTGGAGGGGCTGTGTTGTGTTCCCACAAACATCCGTGAGCACCGTCAAGGTTTGCAGGGGTGAGCTGTTTAAAGCTCAGGCTCTTGGGCCCACGTGCAGCCCCTATAGCTTCTTTGGGAATGTGTAAGGCTGATTATAAGGGCCTACCCTGACAGATCATGTTGCTAGGAAGGGACATGCGGGCCACACTCAGAGACTCTATTAATGTGCTTAAAAGGGACACCAGTGCCACTTTGATGTCAAAGTTCAAGAGCTTCAGGACCATCTACAACCTGAGGCTGCCAAATCCTAGCATCCTCTATAGTCAAGGGAAGATGAAGCCATGAAAGCCAGTCTAAAAGCCTGGAATGGTAAACCTGAGTGTGGCCCACCACTGCTCTTCTGAGACCCTTTCAGGGCAGGCTGGGTTAACACAGGGACTCGAGCACCAACCATCCCACTGCTCTTGAATGTAATGCCACAGTTGTAGTGGTGGCACTAACACAAGTGCCTGTAGAGAAGTGTTTTCTTGACTGAGATGTCACAACTCTCTTTCTCTGGCCGTACAAGCCAGGACCTAGCAACCTGGCACACGAGCAAGCTCTGCAGAGCTCATCATGATCTTGGATGAGGACACCACAGCAGCAACATGGGCACAGCAGACTGCACAGCCTGTGGTGCCTGGGAGCCCCAACCCTGCAAACCTCTGAGCCTTGCAGAGGAGCTATGAACATCCAGGATGAGGCAGATGATGAGGGGAATCGGAAGTGCGGGATCACCTCCAGGAATTACATAACCACACACATATATTGAATACTGAAATGGGAAGGATGATGGACCAAATTTCCATCTTTCACTCTATGAATGAACATAAGAAGCTACATCATGTGTTGGGGGTTTTTCCATCACCAGTATGAAGATACAGATCTATACCTGCCTTAGTGGAATTCTGTAAGAGCTGATATTTATGATGTCATCATTGTAGTTGCTGTTTTCATTTGCATCAGCACTGCTTACTGTAGCTCTTGTTTAATACAGCCATGGGAAGAATGCATCCTTTTCTAGCACAGCCACTGCAATATCACAGTCACTGTAGAACCTGTTTGAAAAGGGGTGCAGGGCTCATTACAAATTCCAGTGATTCCAGAGTTTCCCCAGCATGATGCTCTATTAAGCCAGTGAGTCTTATTGAGGCCCACACCAAATTCTGGGTGTGATGCAGAATTCCCAAAGATGTGTGCTTGGCTGGTTAGATGTAGGCTGTTTGAGGTTTTTTACACTTTCCAGGTTCTCACAATCTGTCACAGTGCTGAATTCAGTGTGCCCTGTACCATTAAGTGTTATAAGACAAAAAGGTGACAGATCAAGAACAATTAAGTTTTCGTATCATATTTTCACATGGCTGAATACTTTTTCTTTTCACTGTGCATTTGGTGTACATGAAGTGAAGAGCTTTAGCCTGTGACATATTTTAGTTCTAACCCCTTTAATATTCCCATTATAATGAAGAGACAAAACTGGCTTATTGTGAACAAATTTAATAAAAATATTCATAAGAAACAACAAAAATGCTCTGTGACTAACGAAAGCATTCAAATTGACTATCCAGATGTTTAAAAGGTCCTGCTAATAACAAGTTCATATTTGTCTGAAAAGTTAAACTATTGAAGTACAGTCAGTGTGATGGAAGTTTACAAAGTTTTGTTTAACATCTTGGCTCCTACAGGGAAAAACTGTCTCTTTGGATTTGTGTACATCTGTTTCTATCTGAAACTAAAATCCAAAGAAACAGGAGCTGGAACAGTTTTTGGTGTTGATTCAAGTGGTGCATGAGAATTCAGGTCAGTTTTCTCACTGGATCAGTACCAAATTCACTACTTCCAGTCAGAGAAGTTATGATGCTTGTTCTTAAAATGTTCTTGAATGGGACTGCCTAAAAAACTCCAGTATGTCAAGCCAGTTCTTCTGGGCTTGTGTGCTGCTCACGGAGAGATCACTCATAAGTGCTGCTAACAAATTTGCCCTTTGTAACCTCATGCTGTGAAGTTACCTCAATAATTAAAAGAGTTCCTATATCAAATAACAAAGCCCCTTTTTTGACAGTGGAATGTGTAATGTTTGTAGATTTTCCTCTCCAGTAAGCCGTCAACATTTTCAAAGGAAAACAGGAAGAGGTCTAGTGGGGAGATCACAAGGTAGGGAGTCAGGAGGTCTAGGTTTGCTCCTGGCCCTGTCACCATAACCTTACATGATGCACAGCTTCTCTCTTGCTTCATTTTCATTATTCCCCATACAACAGTGCTGGTCCTGATGGACTCTGGGCTGTGCTCTGCATGCTGGGGACCACTGGGAAAGCTCTGCTAGCAGGAGACGTTCACAGTCATCCAGAACCCCTGGGCACATACAGCAGTGTGAATTTTCAGAAAACATCGTCTGCCTCTGAAAAAAACGGTGCATTTTTTTGCCTCTCTGAAAAGTTCAGCTGCTTTGCAGGGAATATTAACCACTTTCCCATGAACACATGGACTGGCCACGAAGGTGCCATTATAATAGTTGTCATTTAATCCAATGTTTGTCTTAAGCAATAAATTTTCAGCAACAATCCAATAATATTTCCCTGGGATCCCAAATGGCTTCTTTTTTTCTTTTCTTCTTTTTGAGGCTGAATTCACAATTACGTAATATAAGGAGGTTTTTGGTTTTTTTTTTTTTTTGCTTTTGCTTCATAAATGATTTTTTGTTAGGCACAGTGGAAAAAGAACACCATATAACAATTCAAAGTGAAGCCATCTGGCTTTGTGTCCATCTAACAATGTTAACAAATATCCCACATCTAAAAGAAACATGAGGCACTATTTCTGTGCCGTGTTCATTTACTTCACTCCGAAGGAGCATGACACAAACATGCATATATTAAATGAAGCACATGCTTCTTCCCTTTTTGTTTTTTTCCCATGACATTTCATTACTTCTCTGCCTGTGTTTCAGCGATCTTGCCTCCACTGTGGTGAGACTTAAAAAATCAGAAGAAAATTCCCAAAGCCATGATCTTGCTGTTCCACTTGGTGCTGGGCTTACCTTGCAGCCCAGCAGAAGGCAGGCTGTCCAGACATGGCTGCAGGTAAACTACTCCACATGAAGGGAAAATAGAAGGGGAATGCAGTTATCACCAGGATGCAGGCCTTAATTCACTTCAGAATAACTCCTTGGCTTGTCCCATACCCTAGTGGGTTTACGCTTCCAGTATGTGAGTGCACTGGATGATGCAAGATAAATATGAAACACGAAAATATGAAAAATGTCTCCCTGCCTGTTGGCATTTTGATATTGCTTGTGGGAAGAAAAAGAAAAGAGCAGAAGGGATTTCAAGTTTAATTCATGCTACTAGGAAAGTCTTACAATTAGTCTACACCCAGCCTTCCTTAATGTGTGGTCTCCAAGACATCAGAAGGGAGTCTGTGAAATGATTGCAAATAAAATTTAGAAACACACACACGCACACATATTCCCACAGATGCAAACAAGCAAGCAGGCAAAACAGGAGAAAATAAAACTAAATAAAAATCCTGTATGGAGTCTAGCCTTAGTACTTGACTGTAGTGAAAGCTATCCTCTCCCAACCCTTTAGGTGGTACTTCAGTAAGGAGGAGTGATAACAGTGGCAAACACCTTTAGTGAAGACACAGATTTCACCAATAAACAGAGTTTGTGCTCACACAAGCACAAAAGGGCTTCACAGAAAAACATCACAAATAGAAACAGAATTTGTATGGACAAGCCTGTCAGTTTGGGAGTGCTTATTTAATGCTCCTTTCTGTAAAGCCATAGGCAAACACAATGACTCTGGCCCTTCCACCACAAGGAGGTAGGACAGCTTTGATGAAATAGCTCTGCTTGGAAGTGAAGATGGGCATCTCTGTAGCTGCAACTGCATTTTGGTTAGGAGGGAATTGCATCTCTCTTGGAGTCTCCTCCAGAAGTTTGTACCTGTCTGATACATTATACAATGAACTGCCCCTCCTGGGGGCACAGAAGAGACAGGCAATGGCCAAGGACGTGTGCTGCTGCAGATCCCTTCATCCCTCCTCTCCCACCACTGAAGGAAACTGCAGGTGCCAGATAGAAGAAAATTCATAAGAGCTTCTGCAGGGCAGCTATCATGATCTCTGCACCTCTTCAGGCCCAGGACATGTGCAGCTGAGTAAGCAAATCCATAGGATGGCCAAGCTTTAAGCAAAATAAACAAATAAGTTAGTTAATTAAATGCTGGTATATTGAACTCCTAATTTATATATAGCATCCACAAATTATCATTTGAGCCTCTCAAAAGATGAGAACAGTTTGGCATATTCATTAGAAATTGCAGTATGTTGTTCCTGCTTCTTAAAAAAAGAAGTCCAAGGAGCCCCTTGCCTTGCAAGAGAGGAGCCAGGGGCAGGCACCAGCAGTGGTGGGACCCCAGCAGTTGTGAGTGGGCTCTGTACCAGGCTATGGGCTCTTGTCCTGGGAATCCTGGTGTTTGCACCACACACACACACATGCTCAGCTAACCCAACTCTACTGATAATATCAAGAGCTTTTCTTCTTCTTTTTCATAACCATCTGTGGTTTTGACTCATTTATTCCAAAACTGTGCAGCTAACTCTGCCTAGCTATCTAAAATTAAAGATCTTAGCTGGCTTTTCCTTCTTTTCTTTTTTTTTCTTTCTTTAAAAAAATGTGGTTTCATTACAATCTGTCCTCATTTCTCCTCTTGTGGCTGAAAGGAGCTCTTTTAGGTGCCCTAAGACAGAGGAGAGGGGTTCAGAAATCCTGTATGGTGTTATCTTCATTTAGGGGAATGTGTCTGAGAGAGCATTGAAATCTTCTGTGACTGTGCCGAAGACTTTCTCTTTTTCCTGGTGACACACATTTTTTCTTTGCCATTAGCTCACCATGTGGGAATCAGTGTCTTAACATGCATAACAGTGCAGCAAAAGTTTAGAATATGCTACAAAGCCTAATGACAAAAATATGTGTAGAATCAAATAAATCAAAATCTTGCTTTTGGACTGCTTTCTGTGGGTGGAAGGTTGTTCTTATGTTTCATTTTAAAGCCTTCATTCATTCCTGCAATAGAATGCTATCTGTTTTGGTTTTAATTTGGTCAACTTCACACAGTTTTTCACATGCAACAGTCTATAAAAAGCAAAAGCTGCACTTACCGTTAGACAACAGATTTAAGATACCTCTTTACAATCTTGTTTCTTTATCCAGCATCTTTTTTAAAAGTATGTGATGTCTACAGTTTGACAGAAAGTAATGCCTTTTACGCATCTTAGAGAGTTTAGCACCAGGGGCCTCATCAAATGGCTGTCTCTTAATCACACAGCCAAGGAGTTAGGCTCAAAGGGATGATTTTTTTAGCATAAACTCACAAAAAATATGTCTTGTTGAGGCCTCCCAATATGATGTAATATAAAAAATATATATAAACATAGGAATTATTCAGAGAGGTTTTGCAATCTTGACAAACTACCCATTTAAAGTTGGATCTTTTTCCTGAAAGTTATTCTTAGCATCAGAACAGAGCCACTTTCAAAGTAAAATAAGTGAAAGAAGGGCTTTATTTGTTCACAAGTAGTTCAAATTTGTATGGAACTTGAAAAAATTGCAAACAAAAAGAAAATCTTGAATTTTGTATCAACATGTAAAAACCTTAGGAGTGTTACGAGTGGAGCAGGAGTGAAAAAGTCAGGGTGGACAAGCACCCAAAGGAGCAACAGGGAGAGGTTTATGAGTGCAGTATCTGCTGACAGTACCTGGACTGGCAGCACTGAAGAACCCAGATGGTCTGTGTGCAGCTTCCCAGGACACCCAGACTGGGAGGCACGGAGGTGAAGGCTGAGTTACTGATGCCTCAACTTCTACATGGTTTGAAAGAGGCACACACAAACCCACATCACTGTCACCAATATAAGAAGAAGCCAGGACATGTGGGGAGGACTTAATAGGTGGCATCCCTTGTCCTACCTGCCAAGGAGTCCCAGGCAGACTACCTGGATCCTCATATTTGGATGCCTGAATGCACTGATTGGGGTTACATCCCTCCTGGTGCTTGTCAGCATCAGTGTATGGACACAAGAATGTGAGGGAAATTTACTCTATTTTACAAAAGAAATCATCTTCCCCTCTCTAAAGGTTTGCCCTGATCTTTGATAGATCACTGGTAGTGTTGCAACATTGTGTCTTACAGATGTGTGGGAATTTTTGGCTTTCAAAGAGCCTTGTGTGTTGCTGTGAATCAGCGCTTGCTCTGCCTCCTGCTTGCAGTGAGCACAAGCAGGTTCCAGCACAATTTGCCTCTAATAGCATAAAATAGGAGTTACACATCCAAATCCATCAGATGTTTGTTTGACTGTATTGGATTTGCAAGGCTTTCCTTTTTGCCAATAAAATACCAAAAAAGAAAGGTAGTCTTCTCACCATGCAGTGAAATCCTGACTCTGCTGAAGCCAGAGGCACACATCCCATTGATTTCAGAAAGGCCAAGTTTCCAGCTATGCCTTCTTGTCTTCCAAGCTATTGAATGTGAAAGCTGAAAGCAAAGGATGTCTGCAAAGATGCCTCCTTACCAGGCTCTCTAGAGTTAGTACCACCAGAAAGAGCAAAAGCAATATGACTACTCTAAAAAGAACATATTCAGTGATCAGTTGAAGATCAAGCAGCTATTTAATAGCTTTTCAAGAACTAAACTCCTGTAAGAGATGAAAACTAAACTCCTGTAAGAGATGAAAAGTAAATAGCATCTTTCCCATTAAGGTTAATGGCAGCTCAGTCCATCCCTCAGGAAACAAGCAGCAATATCTACATTCATGTCTGCACATGTCCTTGCAATGTGTTCATTTACTTCCTATGCAGGCTTTAATAAACTGCCATCCTGTCTTAGAACAGTACCTAAAACACAGGCTTTTTCATCAAAATATTTGCCAATGCAGTAGTGCCCTTTTAATCAAAATCTAAACATTTTAAAATATGTTGATACAAATCAACTCCACCCTCAAAGTCTTTCAGCACAGATGTTTCAAGAAAAGCAGTATTTCAAGAAAATAAATTTCAGCATACATTATGAAACTTCATTTCAGCATGCTGAAATGAAGTTTCTATTTGTCTTGTATTAATTTTAAAATAAATTTTGTAACTTATGGCATGTTATACAACACTACAGTTAGCAGATGACAACACAGTGCAATGCAATAAAAACTATCATCACAGCTGAAACATTCTATTCCCTTACTGGGTTTTACTATCTCTTAAAATCATTACTGTGTGCTGCTTTCTATCACTGAATGAAACCTCTTTCCTTGATCACAATGCCTCCTGTTTTTTGCAAAGATCTGGTATGTCACTCCCATCCAAGTATTTCCTGTTTGTTTTGGAACTAAAGAGTCTGATAAAGTCTTTCAGCACAACAGAAATCAGAGACAGCTACACTGAGAAGATAAAATGCTTTTATGTGTAATAAACCGGAGCCCAACTTAATGATTATTTAAAATAATATAAGAAAATATAGTTGCTCTGAAGTTATAAACTGATTTCAAAGCAATAAAAGTGGCATAAAGTAATATCAAAATGTAAAAATATAAACCATTAAGCACAGCAAACATTTAAAACATTTTAATCCAGAATTTCAAACTCCATAATTTATAGTCTTCTAAATAAATAGTATTTTTTAAAAAACATTGTACACCATGGAGTGTAGGAAAAATTAGTTCAAATGTAATTTTTCCTTTAATTCACAATAAAAACAAATTTTCAACAGCAAAGTTTCCTGAACACACGAATTCCATCTTTTGATCACAACTTATACTGACACAAACAAGATAGAAGAAAATTCCTCTCTGCAAGAAGTGCCACATGTTATAGAACAGCATGAGCCCAAGTGAGCATTTAGTCAGAACTGTTTAAAGTCAGAGTGATATTAATAAACCATGAAGGAATTCTGTCCTTGTTCCAATATCAATTCATTTATCATCACCACGTACAGTGTAAGATTATATATAGATTTCTTATTAGCCAAAAATGCTGCCCATCAGCATAACCAGGAAGCACGAGTCCAAGCAAAGCTGTGTAATTATATACAAACCATTTCAGCTCACCCTTGCCAAGAAGAAGCATTGACAAAAGTGTTGTCTGCAATGACCAATTAATTCCTGCAGAAGGCCGAGAGCATCAGACCGTGCATGAGGCTCTTCGCCCGCGATACTCGGTAATAAAAGGGCCTACAACTCAGTGAACACACCTGAATATATCACTTGTAACAGTTGTTTGCCTCACCAGCATGAACTTACCATAAAGCTAGCAGCAGAGACTTTCATGTATAATTTAGAATTTATTTTTTTAAAGAATCATTAGGCTGGAAAAGACCTCCAAGATCAAGTTCAACTATCAACCCAGCACTGCCAAGTCTACCATTAAACCATGTCCCCAAGAGCCACATCTACACATCTTTTAACTACCTTCAGGGATGCTCATTCCACCAATTCCCTGGGTTTAAAATGTCACAAAACAATCCACTTGATAGGGCTTACCTGGACACATACAGGTTGTGAACTTTCAGCTTTCTTGTTCATTCTTTGAAGTTATTAGTTGCAGTCTTGTTTCACAAGACTCTTAAAATTCAAAGTTTTGGCAAGAGAAATCCATTACAATAACTTCTACCACCCTGAAAAAAGCTTCCACCGGTATAAAATGCTGCAGCCTACTTAGTTAGCAGAGCAGATCATGTCCCTAGATTTCATTCTTCCCATTTCAACCCCACCATAAAAGAAATCCATTTCAAGATTTCTTGTCTGGTGATCAGATGCCCACATAGCAATGGTGGATGAATTCATTTCCTGCATTATCACCTCTCACAGCAATTGTTTTTCTGGGCCAGTTACCAAAGTCAGCAAAGAAGCTCCAAAGTGCAGCAAATGGAAGGCTCAGAGGAGCAGTCTGCTTCTAGCTGGGTGAAAAAAGCTGGACCATGGCTATGCCATGTAACACAGGACTCTGTATTGTACCTGCTATCGGTGCAGGGGATTTCCATATTTCATGGATTCAAAGTTGAATTGGGACTGGAATACATTTTGGGAAGACATAATGAGGGTTATAGACTCCATATTTTCCCAAATAGCTTATGTAAAAGTCATGTTTGCGATTTAGCTGAGCTCCAGAGATTCATCACAAGCACTTGAGGAGGGTGGTGAAGAAGAGCACCTCTCCTATGAAGACAGGCTGAGTTGGGGTTGTTCAGCCTGGAGAAGAGAAGGCTCTGGGAAGACCTTAGAGCACCTTCCAGTGGCTAAATGGGGCTACAGGAGAGATGGAGAGGAACTTTTAACGTGCACATGTAGTGATAGGACAAAGGGGAATGGTTTTAAAGTGACAGAGGGTAGGTTTAGGTTAGCTATTGGGAATAAATTCTTTACTATGAGGGTGGTGAGACACTGGAACAGGTTGCCCAGAGAAGCTGTGGATGTCCCATCCCTGAAAGTGTTCAAGGCCAGGCTGGATGGGGCTTTGAGCAACCTGGTCTAGTGAAAGGTGTCCCTGCCCAGGGCCAGGGGCTGGAGCTGGATCATCTTTAAGGTCCCTTCCAACCCAGACCATGCTGGGATTCTATGATTCTATGTTAAACACTTTTTCTGAAATTGGAGGCTGCACTTTCACATCCCTTTTCTTCAACCCAAGGCTGCAAAAAGGTCATGAAGAGTTACCAGAAAACACTCTTAGTCACAAAGAGCTCATTCCCTGCAGGAGGGGGAAATGAGAGGTGGCTGCAGTTAGGGCCAAGGCTCTGCTAGCTGAGTCTGTTTGCTGGCAGCTGCTCAGTCCCTCTCAGGCAAGGTAATGCTTGTTCCTGTAGCCAGCAAACCCAGCCAGTTCTCACCCTCATCCCACGAGGCAGCGAGCTGCTGCTGAATCAGGGTTACACAAAGACAAATGGGCCCAACGGGAAAGGGCAGGGAAATGGAGACAGCTCACACTCATAAAATGAGAAACACAGAGTTAGAGAATTACAGAGACTATAAAAATCCTCTGCACTTTGGAAGGTCCTTCTACCAGCAAAGCCTGGGAAGTCCTTTCCCCACAGTAATTCCTCTTCTGTATCATCCAAACCTCAAATTCCTCTCTGGAAATGAATGTGGATGGGACTATATTTCCCTGTGGTTATTGCTGAATGACTCAAAACTTTTCCCTCCCTTTTCCTGTGAGACTGAGGGGGCCACATCAACCACCAGCAAAATTTTGTACTCTGCATTTTAGTTCTGTGAAAGAAGTAGCATCTGGGCCAACAGAACAGGAAAATGGCTTACAAGTTCCTGCTTTCTTTAATTGCAAACAAAATATTATCGATACGTAAAATAAAAGACAATAACATGAAGTTAGGCTGTTTGGCTGAGTTGATGGAGGCTTGCAGGGGGGGACAGAAAGTGGCTCCATGGCAGATGTCCTGCCTTTAGTGCAACATACACTACTGCTTATATGAGCTGGGCAAAGGCAAACTGCCTCAAAGCATCCCTGTTTGCCACAAACACCCCACACCTAATGTACATTAACCTGGGCATATCTCCAGCAGGTTCTTCTTAGGACTTGTCTGGAAGGGTCAAGGGGAAGGAGACCACTGTCAGGAGCAGCTTGTACTCTCCAAGCTGGACCCACTGCTGAATGTGGCAGCGCCAGCAGCTGCAAGGCTGAGCAATGGCTTCTTTGCCTTGGTCTTCACCAGCGAGGTGTCTCAGACCTTTATGCCTACAAGTAATAGTCAGGGAGAGGGAAACTAAAGAAAAAGGAGAAAGAATTGTGCCAGAGGTTCCTTGGGAAACTGTGATCTGTGTCCATGGAACTAGATAGGATTTGTCCAAGGGCTCAGAAAGGTTCAAAGGATAGTGGCTAGTGATTCCTGCCACCTTGTCTGGAGACTAGTTACAAGCAAGATCTGTCCTATTGCTGACCTGAAGGATGGGATGGGGTGCACTTTCATTAAGTCTGCAGATGAAACCAAACTGGGGAGTGTATTCACTGTGCTTGGAAGCAGTCCTGGGATCTAGGCAGGCTGGAGGACTGCGCCAACAGAAATGTTTTGAAATTGAAGACCAAGTACAATTTTCTGCTCCTGGGATGGGCCAGCTTACTGGAATGGGACAGGCTGGGGACTGGAAGCACTGGGAGCAGCTCCACAGGACGGGCTGTGGGGGACAGCAAGCTGAACATGAGCCAGAGGTGCACCCCAGCAGAGGACAGCAGCTTCCTGCTGGGAGATCAGGGAGAAGATGGAGCTGGGCTCTACACAGTGCTCCACGTTGGGAGGACAAGAGACAACAAGCATGAGTTGAAACAAGGGAGGTGCAGACAAGGCATGAAAAGAAACTTTTTCAGCCTGAGCCATCAGCCTGACTCACATGCAGGCAGGGTTGCAGGTTGCCCAGAGAGGCTGTGCAGTCTCTGCCTTTGGAGCTTTCAAGACCCAAATGGGAAAACCACTGAGCAACCTGGTCTGGTCTCACAGCTGACCCTACTTGGAACAGGAGGCTGGACCAGAGACCTCCCATGGTTCCCTCCAGCATAAATGATTCTGTGTTATAATTTTGCTATCCTAGTGGGGTTTGTTCTCTGATGCTTCTGCATATATTTGGATATTCATTCCTTTGTGAGAACCTTGAGTATGTTCATTTAATAAATAAAAAAATGGAACTTTATTACACAGGCAAGTATCTCAAGGGGGGCGGGGGGCAGGGAAGGAACATATGAGCAGACCAGCTGCCTGTTACCAATTTTGAAGTCTATTTTCTGAAATCTAATACAAAGCAAACCCAGTAACACTCCTAAACTCAGAAAAACACGTGGTAACAGAAGAAGCAAACTCTTCCCTACTTAAACCCATAAACATCCCCCAGGAACAATGGTCAGGTGGTTCTTCTGGTGCCTTGTTTCGTTTTCCTTCCCCATGGAAATGGTTTTTGCTTGTATTGCATGTGGCACATGGACTGAACTCAGTGTCCACTGGTGCTCCATGCTTCACAGTTCTCCCTGCCCTTACAGTTATCCATTGCCCAAGAAAACCCAGAGATCTCCAGGTCATAAGGGAAAAAGTCTGAACAAACAGGTGTATGTATAGAGTTATTCTGCAGTTCATGCTGATTTTGACAGATTTTGACCAAAAATTGTTCTGTCAACAGGCATGCCTGGTCTTTTTCCATTAAGAAAACAGCATTACAAATGACAGCATAAAAATTCTGCACTTCAGAGGGTTATTCTATAAATGTGTGAGAGAATTCTTTCCTCTCCATCCCAACTGCCCCTGCAGAAACAACAAAGCTGGTGAATAACATGGAGCTTTGCTCCAAATCTCTGTGCTGTTCCCTTTTTGGAGGCAGAGCTGGCGACCTCACTGAGCTCTGTCAACCACAGCAGATGTGCTTCTGCTAGAGCGGGAGGGAGTTTTTTTCAATCTTTATAAACTGCTCTAGCACCTGCACTGAAATGGGCTAATAACAGCACTTACTTGCTGAACTTTAGACTGAAATGCTTGGAATATTCTTTAGAGAAGACTCTGGAAGCCAGCTGCATATTGAGTAGTCACCTTTCAAGTAGAGAAAAGGAAGGTCTATACTCTGCCTGGAGAGGTCTGAGTGGCTGATGCTGAGCCTGGAAGCTGAAGGCTATAACTCATTGCTCAGCTGAGCTTATAGATAATTTTATGTAGATCTGAGAGAGGTAGGAATGCATGTGTTTCATTCCTCACAAATATCTCAGCTAGAGAAAATCAAATTTTCTATTGTGGGAGAAAGCTTTGTACAGCTTTCAAAAGACCTGACAGCCTGGAGTGACAGAAGAAAGATCAAAATCAGCTTGTTCCCCTGTGTCCTCTCCACAGATCTATCCAAACATATTTTGAGTTATGTCTTCCCTTTACAGGCTTGCATGATAGATGGAAGATTAAAATCACTGGCCACCATGGTCATTCTTTCTTCATTCCTGAACTGGTTTTGGCCTTTCCTTAAAGTTACCCAATACTTTCCATTATAAGGACCTTATAGGCTTGCCAAAATTCAGTCATTCTAGCCGTAATTTCTCCTGCTGGCTGGATGCCTCTGGCTGATTTTGTCTGCACTTCTTTTGATAATTTTTTTGGAAAATTTTCAGTCATTTCCAAGAAAGAACCTAGGGGAAAATGTATATATTGTTGTCTATGTCAAAAGCCTGTAGATGTTTTCCTTTAAAAACTCTCATTTCCCAGGCTTTGCATCACAGCCCTGAAATCTGGTGGGTAGGTGATCTTTGTGCCCGGAATAACATTGTTTCTTTCCCAGTGGAAGTCTACACAGCATAGAAGCAAGATGTCAACAGATTTGCACAGTGAAGAAAACGCAAAGTCTTTTAAGAGTTCTACCTCACTTATTCTAAAGGTCAGAGAAGAGGCAGGGGAAAAAGAAATTTCTTATTTTCAAAGCTGAAGCTAGAGAACAAGACTGACTGCCAGGCAGTGCCTGTGTGATGGGAGAAATTACAATGGGTCTGGTTGGGGTGCAAGTGATTTTCTTCAAGTAGCCTGCATGGCACTGTGGTTTAGATTTGTGACCAAAACAGTGCTGGTAACACATCCATGTTTTTGCTGTTGCTGAGCAGGGCTTGCACAGCACCATGGCCTTCTTTGTTTCCAGCTCCGCTGTCCCATGAGTAGACTGGGAGTACACAAGAGGCTGGGAGGGGACAGCTGACCCAAACTGCCCAGGGATATTTCACACCATATACATCATGCTCATCAATGAAACAGGGACTTCTTGTGCTTAGCTGCTGCTTGAAGACTGCTGGGCATCGGTCTGCTGGTGGGAGGTGATGAGTGATGGCCTTTGCATCAGTTGGGATCTTTTTTTTCCCCATTCACTTATTAAACTGCCTGCATCTTGACCCATGAGTTTTTCTCACTTTTGGCTTTCCAACTCTCTCCCCCATCTCTCTGGGGGAAACTGGTCAAAGAATGTCAAAAGAACATCTGAGTGGGCAGCTGGGTGGGAGCTGAGCTGCCACCAGCTGGCCTCGACCCATCCCAGCAACTCACCAACATCCAGCTCATCCCAGTCTGTCACTACCCATGTTTTTCTCAACATCCCTGATAGGAGCCCTACGGCTTCATTTGCACAAGGGCTGAGCACTGCCCCCTGACATGGAAGTCAATGGGATGTAGCTCGCCAGCTTGTAAATGCTGAGCATGCCTGTAGCTGAGCTGCTGCTCTGCAATCAGCAGCACACCTCACGGCTTCCTGTCTCAACCACCCACCCCTGGGGTTTCACTCAGAGCCTGCCAGGGCTGCTCTTTGCAGGTTCCATACACATGGAAAGTAGGGAGAGAAAGGTCAGAGGCAGCACTGTGTGTAGCTGAGTCTCGTGGGGTTGTCACTAGGTCTTTTAGCCAGGCTTGTAAAGTAGAAACTGGAAGGTGCCCTCAGGTGTAAGTGTAGACTGACTGTAACATTGGATACATCGAGAAATCATTGCACTTCAAGGATTCACTTCTTAGGAGAGAATAGCTTCAATCTTACTGTGGCTCAGTCCTATAAAATGGAGGTAGTAATACTCCTTACTGCTTGCTAAGTATAATTAACATTTCTGAAATGCTACCCTGACAACAGGAATAGCGAAAATCAATAATTTTGTCTTTAGAGACAAGCATGAATGTTGCAGTGAATGGGACTTACTGGAGCAATGAAGAAAAGATAAAACATTGAATGGGTGCTCCCTAAATGAGTTCAGCCCCTTCTCTGTACCAAATAAATGGAATTACTGGAGAAAAAAAAAATAGTACACCATTAAAAACTAGTATCCATATTGATACCTCTTGTCAGTAGGAATAGATGTCTTGTCAATAATTCCAAACATAGGCAGGTAAATTGAGGTCCCATGGGAAATCTTTCTCCTAGCATTTCCTATCTTGTGAGTGCTTGATGTCACCACCTCAGTAGTGTTCTTTGGCCACAACTATTTGTGTGTATCTGACAAAATGAAAAAGCCATGGTATCTCTCCAAAATCTTCATTAATATTTTCACTGAGTATCTCATGCTCTGTAATCCACCTGAAAGAAGACAGAAGCACTGCATCAGAAGAAACTGTCAATAATATGGTCTCAGAAGCAATATATGAGGAACTGTTTTTTCACTACCTGTCTTCTGGTACATTTGTTCCTCTTGAAGTCCATCTACTCTAAAAAGAAAGATCAATGTAAACCTGGTAAATGCTACTGAAAGTACTAACCAGAGTGGCCATCTTTTCTTGTCACTATGTCCCAACAAGCAAAACTTCAAAGGTTCAACATTCTCCATAAACATTAATTTACATAATTTACAGATGTGTTCTACATAGTGACCAAAATACTTTACAATTGCAGTCATGATGTTCCCTGATTTTCAAAGGGTTTTTTTCTGTACTTTCTGGGCCAAAGTCAGAGCTGAAGAGTTGTAATTCAATACTCCCCTGGACCTACTTACACCCACTTGTTGAAGCGTCAGGGACTCCTAATGGGTGGAACTCACAGGCTGAGGAGCCAAAATACATTGCAAAAATGTTAACTTAATATAGGGAGGATTCACTGTATTTTTATGTGCTTTCCTTGCTGTGCTTCTCTCCTGTGACCAAGCAATATACAAAAGCCACACTCAGTCTCTGCTTGAGGTCTGCACTGCCAGGCAAGAGGTCAAGAAGACCACATATGGTATTCCAGTACCTGAAGAGACCCTACAAGAAAGATGGAGAGGGGCTTTTTACAGGAGCATGCAGTGACAGGACAAGGAGGAAGGGGATTAAACTGAAAGACAATAGGTTCAGATTAGATATTAGGAAATCATTCTTTACTGTGAGGGTGGTGAGGCAGTGGAACAGATATCCCAGAGAAGTTGTGGATGCCCCATCCCTGGAAGTGTTTAAGGCCATGTTGGATAGAGCTCTGAGCACCCTGGTCTCGTGGAAGGTGTCCTTGTCCACAGCAAGGTGGGGTAGAAGTAGATGATCTTGGAAGTTCCTTCCAGTGCAGGCCATCCTACGATTCTGACTGTATCATGCATGGACTCACCATGTGAGTCTGTGCTGACAGAACCAGCAAGTTTGGTGGGTGGGCACAGCTGAACCAAGCTCTGTTGGTGTCTGTAAGTAGTTTACACCAGCTTCCACTCCCACTAATGCCAGATGCCCTTACAGGGACAGCTCTGTGCTCCACTGTACCTCTGGGAGAAGCTGAACAGCCAGATTGGAGCATGCAGAACACACCCAGCTGAACCCCACATGTGTGGCATGCAATGACAGCAGAATGATGCTTCTCTGGGCTGACACAGCCCATTTCTGGGTTCCTGCTGGTTTGGTCCCACTGAAGATAGCTATAAGCTGAATGTCATTGGCATTCAGACAGTCTCAAAAACATGGGAGATCTTTGCTGCTTTCTATCAGCATAAATCAAACTCTGGCCAGTATCATTTTGATATACTCCAGCTGAAGAGCTGACCTGGTTAGACCTCAGGCAAGAAGAATCTATTCCTGAGGCAATCAGAATTATTCTTCTGCGAGTTGAAAGAAACACATTTTATGAGCAAACAAAATGTCCTAAGTAATGTATAAAAATCTGCTTCTGCAAAGATCCTAATAAAATTGGCACTAATTATTTGGTCTTGGTTTTACTGTCTTCACATTTAAACACTCTAGCAGTAATGGAATTACTTTTCATTACGGAAATTTTGGAGTGCAAATGCCAAACATTTCATTGGTTTGGATATTCAGCAGATACAACAGCTACAATTGTTTTAGGCAATTTTGACAAAAAAACTGTGCAAGGAAATTGGTCTGTAAATTGCCAGAATAAAATTTCACAAACTTTCTGAACTGCAAACAATCTCTCAACAATCATTCAAAATATGAAAAAACACCATAATGATGTGTTTTATCAAATATCAAAAATATTAAACAGTGGTCCCTCAATCTCCTTCACAGATAATCGTAATTGCCATACTTTTACTTGCATTCCAGCATTTTGGTTTTCTTTAAATTTATTGCAGTGTGACTTTCCAGCCTGTTCTAGACCTGTCATCCTTTTTTCCTTCCGAAAAAGTCAGTTTCTAAAAAGGCCATAGCAATTGAAAGACAAGAGAACTGGCACATGAGCCTTTGCATGATTAACATGGCTAGAACAAGTCTGTATCTGTGAGTAATTCTGGCATACTGAAAAGACAACCAGGTGTTTTGCTGCTTTCAGAATCTCCCTCAGTCTCACAGTTAATCAAAAAATAGGAAAGGAAAAACAAAAACCAACCTCACTTGCCAGGGACAAGTCTAGATAACTAAATATTTTCAAATTACGATGCTAATTACCCAGATTAGGAAAAGGCTCATCTGCAGATTTAACAAAATTATTAGCAAATAACTTCACCATTTGTTCAGGATCATTTACAAACTCATTACCCAGATCCAAGGATAATGTCTTCACTCTGGGCACAGCTCCAAAATGGACATTAACAACAATATGAAATTGTTGCGCAGAAAAAGATTTATCATGAAAATATGTTACAATACTCAACTCTTACTTTTCAAATGCACATTTTGTATTGAACCCAAATGGTACTTACTTCAGACAAATGATCTTCCACATATGGTTCCCGTGTCACATGCAGTTCTCCTCAGTGATGCATGCAATTCTTTTTCAGACATTTTTAAATTTCAATTCTGCCCTTTGCGTTGCATGTGGGTTCAGGCTGCGAGAAGGCTGCGGATCAAAAGAGAATGCCACACATACCTCCATGTGCAAGGACCAAGGCCTCCAGTATCTCCAAGACTTGCCAAAGAGCACAAATTTTGTAGGTTAGGCCCTGGGAATGAGCCAGGTGAGGGTAATGGTCCGTGTGAAGTGGAATCAAAGTGAACAGGAACTGAGCACATTACCTTTGGTTTAAATCACTTTAGCACAGCCTACACAATTTATTCTAAAGTGCATACAGGGAGATTAAACACTGACATCCTTCTCTCTTGGATTACTGCTGAATTGGAACACATTTTGCAGAGTAAAAGTGAGTGAGACCCATAATAAACAAACATCCTTTATATTCCAGAGGAGACTGTAGCAAGGAAAAAATAAACAGCGCACATGTGGTTGGTAAGTGCTCAAAGTCACACTGTGCCACAGCAACTGCAAAGCACTCACTTGGGTACCTGATTTCAGCATTTGATGAATAAATTGTAATAGTTCCATATAAACAAGCTGTATTAAGGCAAAATGTAAACATTTCTAAAGAAGGATGATTTGTTTAGATCCTTTAGTCCTTCTCTGAGTCTGAATCTGGCTGCAACATGGGATAACTTTGTGACAGGCAGCCCATCATGGTAGTAAGCTGCTATTATATTATTACTGTGGGATGAAAAAACAGGCCTCATAATTTATGTCCTGAACTAGGGTAACAAGCCCCTAAAATGAAGCATTTCTGTGAAATTAGTTTCCCTAGAACGCGGTCTAAAGTTTCCTAAAAATAAAAGAATATGAAAATATGCTTGAAACTTTTTCTGAGAAGATCAGTGGTTTGCAGCAGAAAGGCAATAACTGTGTTTGGCAAATTTGGCTTTAAATGAAACTTGAAAAATATGAAAGAGTGTATGAAAGTTAAAGTTTGTGAAGGCCTGTGACTGGGCAACACAGTATTATGTTTCCCAGAACAATACAACCCTGTGTTATGTAGTGTACTGCACCCTAAATATGTATGTATTCAGCTGAACATATACAACAATGTACATATTCCATAGTATCAATTATCCATTCGTATTCATGACGTGTGCTTCATCAATTACCCCATCTCCATGAACCATCAACAATCTGTCTTCCCCCTCATTAATCCCAGGATTGCTAAGGGTGGTGATGATGTCTAACACATACACCTTCCACTGGTGGAGAGACATGGATCAGCGGGAAGGAAAAACAAGTGCTCACTTCAGAAACTAAAACATAAAATACTTGGGTTTAGAGGAAAGATTTGACATATGAAACAGTTCATGAGCTTCCTGCATTTCTTTACTAACACTAGATTTTTATAGCAGTATCAGCAGAAGCTCATCAGCCATTTAAATTAACATATTTTTACATATACTTTCTTATACATTCCTAACACACATATAAGAAATCCAGTGTGGAACACAACTTCCATGATTAAAAGCCTACATAGAAGCTTACACTAGAAATATGAGGTGTCCCACTGTGCTCACAAATTAAGAAATATTTTCAAGTCACAAGAAGGAAGGTATATCCCAGGCCTACTGAATCAATCATAAGCTCTATATGAATTCAAAATACTAATCATTTTTCTTTCAATTAGTAAGGAACATATTTTCCTCAGATGCAGAAATTCATTCATCAGTCTCTGCAATTTTGGTGGCTACCCTTCAGTTCACTAAGGTTACTGTATGAAAAACTAGAAAAGTGTTTTCATTTACTGCTTTTGGTTAATTTTCTAAATTCCTGCACAATCCTGCTCCTTGCCCATCCCCTGATGACATCAGTTTAAAGCGATATTTTTCTTTCTACATCTTTTTTTACAGCATTCCTTCTGCATTGTGTTTTCAAACAGAAGCACCCTTCCTATGGAGAAATGGGGCTTCATTATTGCTTTTGTCCAGTCCATGAGAAGTGATGGAAAGATTTCTTTCTGAAAACATACTCACGGGCTTTGGATTGGAGTCTCGATAGCTTTTAGTTCTGAAAACTGAATTTTATTGATTCTTCCAAAGAAAAATTGTAAATTAATTTAGGAGACTCACACCACCAACTAAGGATGAGTCTGTCTCATAAACGCTGTGGCCCTACTCCAACACTACAGGGCACCCATAATTACCTGATGACTGTATTCAGGTTTAAGTGTTTTACTCATAATACTCCAGTCAACTGCTGCAGTAAACTGAAAGCTAAGTCTCTTTGAGCCCGGCTTTAAAGGAGCAAATGGCTACTGCAGCTGGTGTTCCAGTATTTTCATCAATCCCAGACTAAAGGTACTGCCTCCAAATCAGTGAAACATGCTCAAGATGATGTCAACTCAAGTAATAAGACCAACTGAAGGACTGGAACAGATTTCTGAATATGTTCTTTCATTTTTGCTCTAGAATGACTACTTTCAGTGGGTTTAATCCTCCATTCCTTGCTGATATGAGATCATACTTGATAGGTTTCCAGAGCTTTTTGACTTGTTAAATTAATGCTGTGACCCTGAGCCATGACCTTTCTGGTACACTATGGTCCTTACTGCAGCTATAGACCCTCTGAAAAGAGCACGTAGTATAATCATTTCTTTGGACATCCCTACATTCAGTAGGCTGTGATACCTCTAACTGCAAAGGCAAAATCATGTCCATCTTCTCACTGCATCAGGAAGGACTCCCTGGTGCCTCCACTACTTTGTTCAGCCCCAGAACAAGCCGGTGCACATTGCACCTGCCCTGCCTCATCAGCACTGGTGTTAATATTCAAAGCCGGGTCATAAACATTTATCACTGTCTTCAACTGCCTAAAAATTGGTAGCTTTGCAGAAAATTGAACCGTGCCTTTCAGGAAAGGAGGAGTCTGGAAACGATCCTTTATTCCTGGCAACATCCAGAACTAGAAAAATAAAAGATGACTGGCCTGTATATCCCACAAATATTTACACACACTCTCCAGTGCCTGTAGTGCACGCGGTCCCAATGAATCCAACAGGACTACTCGTGGCCCTTCGTTCAGCGCCAGGGTGAATTTCGTACACCCTGCAGCCTCCTCCCAGCCGACAGCTGAGCACCCCCGCTCCAGGATCCCTCGGTCGGCGGGTCGCGGGTGAGGCACGCCGGTGTGGGGAGCCTGGAGAGCTCACACTCACGAGGAAACCCCCGGCTGCCTGCCATGGACCTGGGGAGTGCAGGAACGGGACCGTTCTCCTGCCAGAAATACCACGTCCCACTTGAACTCCCCTGGTCACTGAGGGGTGCCGTGTATGTCCCCTCCCGTGCTGCACCCCACGGACAGCCCCTGCTGCCCGGGAACCCCGCGGGACGCCGCGGGACGGGGGTGCGACGCCCCCAGCCCCATCCGCCGGCGGGACCCCGAGCCCGCCCCCGGCNGCCCCGGCGCCAAGATGAAAGGTACGGGCGGGAGCGGGGCGCCCGCTCCGCTGCCCGCACACGTGTGCCCCGGGCACCGGGCACCGGGCAGGGCAGGGCGGCATCGGCAGCGTGGTGCGGGAGCGGTGCGCGGGCAGGGGGCGGGCAGCGTGCGGGCGTGTGGACAGAATTCAGCAAGGGAACATTGCGGGCAGCCCGGTCCGTGGGGAGGGTGCCCGCGGGGGGAGCCGTAGCCAGCAAGGTGCTGGCAGAACACGGTGCGGGCAGGTGGCGGGCAGGGCACGGGCAGCCGGTACTGGGAGAGGCAGAGAGGGGGTCTCACCGCGACCCCGGTCTGCGGGGTCTACGCAGCCGCCGCGGCTCGGCGTGTGTCCGTCCGTCCCGGTTCGGGAGAGAGCTGTCCCTGTGCGAGTGTGTCCCGGCATGTGTGCTCTCCCCAGCACGGTTTCTCTCGACACCCAACTTTGATCTTCTCCCTCGCCGGTGCTCCGAGAAGAAGACTTGCGTTTCACCCTAGTTTATTTGTTTATTTTTTGCCAGCGTTTTGCGATGTTCTTGGTGTTGCTTCTAAACATCTGGCAGTAATTAGGTGCCAGTAGAGGCTTAACTGGCTTGTGAAATGTATTTGGCGTATTTCTTTCTCCTCTACATCCACCGACTGGAAATTTTTTGGTCTTTACTCTGCATCTGTTCAAACTGAAACTTTATTTCTTTTCCTTTTTCTCTTTTTTCTTCCCTTCCTTCTCTTTTTGTTTTAAATGGGTGAAACACTTGACCCCATCCTACATAGCTGTGACTGAGAGGTATAACATACTTTAAAAAGATATAAAGAAGCAGATTGCCAAATTGCTACACTGTAACCTAGTAAAGATGTATGGGGGGGTGGGGTGCTAGAAAGCCTTCTGTTTATGAAAATTGATAGCCTTACAGCAAAAGGCAGAGGCTGTACACACTGGGGAATACTTACAATGAAAACATCAAAGGACATTATGGAAAGTTTAGGAGTTAGCTGGGACTTTGTGAGAGTTAAATCCAGTTTTCCTTCAGAAGCAAAAATAAGCTTAAGGAAAAGGCATACATATATGAAAATTGCTTTTGGGCACCAGTGTGCCTGTTCTTGGATTGCAGAGTTTTATTCCAGATGCCAGGAGGCCAGTGAACATCATGATAGTTACACTGAGTTTCCAGAGTCTAGGACATCAAATGATGTGATTATTTATTCACTTTGCCAGAGTAGCTGCCTGAAGGGAGGAAAAACTTTTGGAGGGCATTTATTTTGCAAGCCCACACACACTATTTAAGTTACTTCTGACACTGTGGCATTGGTGTCTCTCCGGGGCCATGCAACACATTAAAAATAACATATTTACAATGTTCTTTATTTATAGGCTGGTCATGCCAAAAGTTTTGTCATCAGCTTGTCATTATCAGCAATAAGTGTAAGGGCAGGAACAAATCAAAACTATGGGGATCTAGTAGTAGAAACCTGTGCCTGTTATCACTGAAAGCCCTGCACTCCATTCTTTGGGGTTTTGGGGAAAGGTGGGATGCAAAGAACCAAGGATGGGAATAACACATAATGCAGCCTGTGTCTCCTTCCATTCTGTCTCCACTGTTCTTTGCAAAGCAGAGAAGTGGCATTCAAAGGGAAGATGTAATTCCTGCTCCTGGGATCACTTGCTGGTGCCCCACACTCCATCAGGAGGGAGTGCTAGTCCTTGCCATTTGGTTTCCCTAAGCATGATCACAGCCATCTTTATTTCTTTCCCCCAGAGAGTTACAGAAAGCAGTAATAAAACGTGCAAAGAAGAACACTTGAATGATTGTGCTAATAGCAAAAGAAAAGCTTCAAACAAATCATCACATCAAGTGCCTTTGCCAGTGTTAGGGAAGTTGGAGAGCCAAACCAAATTTTGACTCGTTGATTTCCTTTTCAGGGTATGGACTTGGCTTTTCATATTTTCTCTTTAAACTTGATGGTAGTGATAATTGTAGGACTGTAGAACTTGGTAAAGTCACACATTTTTCTCAATAAAAACAAAAAGATCTGTTGATTGCAGCTGTCTCTGTATCTACTCTCTCTGGAGAATGGAGGAATATCTAAATAATTACATCACTAAATATCTGTAAGGAATAAATTATATTCCCCATTGCTGGTATTTGTAATGTGTTATGTTTTAAATCAGTAAAACAAATTGAAGTTTATGTTCAATATGCTGGCAGTTTTATTTCCAGCAAACAACACTGAGCTCACAAACTTTGTGATTATTTTTAGTAGTAATTCATGTGGTTTATATAGGGATCTGACTGCTTTAGGGTCAGAATTATCTTTATCCAATGATACTTTTAAGTTGTAGTTATTTATTGGGGTGTGAAGGAGTACTCGTTGCCTGGGAAACAAATGCAAACAGCTTCCTCACAGTCAAACACCACCACATGTTTGAAAACATTGGCCCTAATTTAAGACAGGGACAAGCATCATTAAAACTGAGAACTTCTTCCCATATATCTGCAATATATTTTGTAATTACTACTTTAAACTCTATGTATAATCACTACTGTCATGGCAGTGCTGCTGATAAGTATTTTCCTCTGAAATATGGATACTGTTTGGATAACCACTTAATGCTAATGCCCAGACTCAGGCAATGACAAAGTCAGGGTGATCATTTTGGGAGTGTTGCTCCAGGATGACACAGAAGCTCTTAATTACGATGCTCAAAGTAGCTTAGCTGTTTCTCTCCACCACTCCTCTGCCTCCTCCTCCTCCTCCTCCTCCTCCCTTTCTGCCATCACAAGTACCTTGCTATTTACCACTCGTATAGCCATGGTGCTGGAGGACAAATCATCTAGGATCCTGTGCTTGAGTACTGGGATGTGCTCAAGAGCTGGAATGGGACCAAATATTCTGTGTTGTGCTGTTCCTCTCATTTGATACAAAGAAGAGGCTCAAGGAAAGCCAGGTTTGTCCTTGACTATGTTCCATGGACCCAGTGAAGCCCACAGTGCCTCAGGGGCAGCCTGGCCTGAACGCCAGCCTTGCTCAGCATCGCCCTTTGCCTCAGAGGCAGCTCAGTGGGCTCCAGGCACAGTTCCCAGTAGATACGAGTACACTGAGCTCTCACAGGATATGCCAGTTCATATCCCAAGTTTGCCTTACACAGTGAACACCTTATCAGACAATTAATTAACATATCAGCCTGCATTGATAAAATTGTCTCTTCTGTGGGACTTAGAGCCTGGATGTAATTTGCAAGTAACGCCTACATTTGCAAAAGCTGACGATGCATGCAGGTTCAGTTGTTCTTTCTTGACTACCCTGACAAGTCTTAATCTATTCATATGATGTTTACCTTCTTGACAGGTTTTGTCTTTCTCTCTGTTTTGGTGACACTGCTAATTTTAAACAATAAAGGAATAAAAGTTATAATTTTGTAACACTGGAGGAAAGTCTCTCTCTCTTTCTCCTTTGTGTGCACAAAATCAACTGAACAGTCATCTGCAAATAGGTCTTTTCTGGTTGAAAACTTCAAATCAAGAATTTCAAAAAAATCCAGTCCAGAGCATTTTGCAGAAGCCAGAAAGCATCTGAAAACCAAGGATTAGAAGTGGAGTGATCCAGTAACCTTTCCTTAGTCCAGATATAACAGAGCTTATATGAATATAGTAACATAAACATGAAACATATGCAGGAGGTCTGAGTGGTGTGTGTTGGACATGTCGCAGGACTCTACAGCAGAAGTTCAAAGGCACAAGCAGTTATAATAAATGTGTGATAAAACACAGAACAAATCCTGAACAATGCTACTTTACAGTCAGTGTGTGTCCTGAATTGGTTGGTAGCACAGAGGATTTTAAACATAGGAATGAGAAAGATGCAAGCATGTGTCAAAGGATAGTCTTATTAACAATACAGAGGAAAACATAGCTATGAAATTACAAGAGAAATCTGTTATTGCACAGATAGAAATATTACTATACAACTGCAAAGGACATTGAGCAGAACTAGTGTGTAAGCTATTTATGACAGGAGCCATTTTCAGTAAGAACTGATAATTGTTCATCATTGCTTCAATTCTACTTTTCCAGCCACACAGGACTGAAAAGGATACAAGAACAGCACAGGCAAGGCTGTCCCTGTGAAGAAGGGAGTTGTTTAAAATATCATGTGGCTCTTTCTTCTCCTACTTTGGATAGCGTAGATTCAATTTAGACTGATTTTGCTACAGCTGAGGGCTGAACAGAGCCCTTTTTTGTCACAACCACTAAACAGTTTACTTAGATCTACACTGAAAGACTGTTGTGCCCAGAGGTTCAGACACTTCTGCCTGCTAGGATAAGGAGGGAAAGGTGATCTTGCAGAGAGATAGAGCTGATCAAACCTTGAAGAGATAAAACAGAGCAAAATAAAGAGAGAAGGGGGAACTGTCAAGGATGAAAGCAGCTCAGTACTGTTAAGGATGCATGCCCAGTTATCTTCAGCTTCACAAAACGTTCCTTATCCTGAGGTTCTGTGTGTCAGAACAGAGAATCTCTCCTTTCAGCCCTCCCCCTCAGAAAGCAAAATAAAGACGCTTTTTACAAGGCATGGAAAATGAACCTGATCCTCGTCATAATGTGAGTGTGGTCTGTACAAGTGAGGGAGCAACCTAAGATGAATTGTCTTTGGACTTTGACCACTTCCACCTAAAATTGCAATCCCTTTTGGTGCATAAATTTGAGGTGCAGACTGGGCCATCACTGGGGAACAAAGTGAATGAATTATGGGAGGTAATAGAGACATGTTGTTAGGAATGCGTATGCCATTTTTATAATGCTGTTGATTGCCTCCTCTGACATACACACAGGGAGGCATAATTTTTCTGTGCACTAATGAGAACAGATCTGTTTGCTCTTAAATCATTATTTTGAAATACGATATGATTTAAACTTTTAACTTCCAAGGTTGATCCTCCACACCACGCAGCAGCTCTTGACCCCGGTATGGTAATGATGCTGAGTGGCACTTATGGGCCACTGATATATGTGTTCAAAACCCCCTATTTAACCCCTATTCAAAACCCCTTATGTCTTCATCTTGTGCCTAAAAAATAAAACTAGAGTGACTGTTGTTACACCTCTGAATTTCACAATCTTCTGTCTTTTCTGTGTGTGTTCTTAATGTAAGTGCTCACATTTTTTGGGCATAGAAGTGGGGGAATAGACAAAGACCGAGATATTAAAATTCACCCATTTGTCATGATTATTGGTTTTGTTTGCTTTATGTATGAGTTAGGTGATGAGAGACACCAGCCAAATCATAGGATAGTACCAAGGGTGGATCTCTGATCTAGGACATTGCCCCTTTCAGTCACTAAGACAAGCAGATAAATTTCCCAAATCAGCAGTCTGGGATAGGACAGAGCTGAGGAAAAGCCTCAGTTTTGTTGCCAGAATCCAAGCTCAAGCAACATCCCAAAGGATGCTTTGGGAGGTGGGCTGTCTTCCAGGACTGCCTCAGCTGAACCTCTGCCATGGCTGCCTTACAGACCAGGTACTCTGCAAGTGCAGAATCTGTGTAATCCCTGTCCAAAGGAGCTTGCTGCATGACAAGCCAGACAAAGGAAGGGGTGGCCACTATGGGCACAACACACTCAGCAAACAACAGGGACTGTTAGTTTGACATGTCACCTTGGGATCCTGTCAATCAGAAAGTGCTTTAAGTGTGAGGTAGGATTTTATGAGGGAGGACTTATCAAAATAGAGGCAGAGAGCAAGACCGGACTATGAAAAGGGCCTATAAGGAAAAAGTGGTGGAGAAAGGCAGAAAAAGAGGACAAGTAAAATAAAGCATCTGTGAAGAGAGAGGGGAATGAGCAGCCCATTAGCACAAGCAGGAGACTGTCCAGAATAAAAGCTATGAAAACCAGTGGAAACTAATTAGACTGATGAAGTCATCAACATCTGAAGGCCACAACTGCTTGCTGTGCTTCTGCTGGCTCCATTTCACCTCTAGGTCAGCAGTTTGAGTGTAGACCCAGTTAATAGTGAGCAGAAATGCATATAAATCTGGTGGCAGCTCAAAAAGCTTTTGAAATGTGATATGAGAAAGATATTGGTGTCGCTGTTCTTGTCTGCCTGAACAGTTGTTAATATTACAGAAACCTCACAAGTGGATGAGTTTTGCCTCTCAGTGAAAGGGCTGAGATGGAGAGTGGGCAGAAGCAGCTTCTTTGACACTGCAAGCAGTCTCTCATGAAGGAGATGCACTTGTTACACAGTTCTGAGCAGAGTTCCTCATCCATGCTGATTCATGGGTTAAAGAGAGGAATATTGTGATATTCATCTAATGGGCACAGCTTCTTTCCAAATGGAAAGTAAAAATCTCTCCTTGATAATATTAGAATGATTTTTACAGAGTTGCACTGGGATATAGCTCTAAAATTCCCATTAAGTCGGTAGGAAAGGTAGGGCTCTAACCATTACAGCCCTTTGAGAGAGTGATTTATTTTAGAGGAAACTCTTACACTGGATGGCATTTTTACTACAAATTAATCTTACAGTCTGAGTTCTCAGCCTGGTACTTAGGAGTAAGTTCTAATGTTCTGTAAGTCGAGTTTTCAGGGGGTTATAAAGGGACTTCTAAAATGTGAAACCTGGCATGACAATTTTCAGTCCAGATGCCTCATTCTCTCCTGGAATAGATTTCCCCAAATTTTGAAATGCAGTGTAGAACATGGGTGTGTTTTCTCTATGTAAGGCTTCGAACAAAGTCTTTAAACAAGGACTTTGTATTCACGTTTGCAGCACACAAGCATTGGGAAATGATTGGATACCACGTGTCTGCAGCCACCATATGACCCAGCATGCGTAATGATTCTGAGGTCTTGTTTGCTTCATTAGTTAATTAGGTTTAAATGGCTGAGCAGGGTGTACTGTTAAAAGGAGGCAGCTGGACACGTACATTAGTGGTGGGCTTTCTGTAACACCTTCCATATGCCAACAATGACACCCGTGAAAGGAAGGGGCTAAAATGGAAACAACTTCCCTAAAATCACCTTGCACCAAAGGCTCCTCAGATCTGGTGCCGTGGTTTTATGCCCTGTATTGTCTCAGGGGCAGATTTAGCATCCATTTTGGCTCCAGGCCAGCTCTTTCTTACTTGACCTCAGAATGACTCATAAGTGATCCATGATTAATTTATTTAAGATTTAAGAACAAGAAATTAAACAGTTCTACTCCACAGATTTGCTTTGCCTCTAGCAAATTAATCAAATGAGAGTCTAATTTGTTTTAGATTAAATGAATTCCCTCTGTTCGCGGCGTTAATCCCCAGCTGAACTGCCTTTTTATAATTCCCACTCCCCTGAAGCATTGTACTGTAACTTATTTAACTCTACAACTGTATTTACTAGAGGTGTTGCAGTAATAGCTTATAACTGGAGGGCAAGTGGAATTTGGCATTGGTACTCAACAGGGCATGGATATTGCCAAAATATCTCAAAGGTTTGGGTTTTGGGTTTTTTTTTTTTTTGACCAGAACTCTTGCTTTGCTCTGACTCCCTAAAACATTTGACTTATTGCTGCTCAGCTACAGTCTGACAGGGATTTGTAGCCGTTTGCTGTAAGCTCCCCATCACAATCTGTTCTAGCATCCAAAGAGACTCTTGTAAACCCAATAAAAAAGGAGATCTCCGGTGGCCCTTCCCCTACATGGTTAAGTACAACTGGTTGCTCACAGGTGTTTCTGTTCTGCCCAAAGCTCACCTTTTTTATGGACTTTCCTGCTGCCAGAGCTCTGAACAAGTCAGTAGAATAAGAGACCAGCTTTTTATGTTTCTTCATCTTTCTTATTCTGGATTCTCTATCTTTTGGTTCACAGCTGAGAGCTCAGTCGAGCGTCCTGTAACTAAGGTAGGGCTGGTCTTCCTAGTACTAAAGAGTTAATTCTTGTGACCAAGACATAACAATAAATTCTGCTTGACTGTCTGCTTCAAGGAGGACTCTGCCCTTCATATTTTTCACCCCTGAAAATAAGCCTTGCCTACATATTAATGGATGTGTATGTAAACAGAAATACTGCGTTCATTCCAGTCCTCTTTGCAACTGAGAAGGACTGGATTTAAACTAAAGAAGCATATTTCTAACTTAAGGCTTTCACAGTGTCAAGCAAACCCCTCCTACACCAGTTGCAGCTCCACTCAAGTATGGGCACCACTGACATGAAAATGCAGAATTCCTGTTTCTAAGATCAGCCACTGGTGCTCAAAGCTCGTGAATTTCTGTCACACCGATTTCTGATACTGCCTTTAAAAGCATCAGTCATTAAAACGTACTGGAGGTGTTCTTAGCATTTGCTTTCCAACCTGGTGTATATTTTCTTAACCTCTTTAATTCGTAACAGATCACTTTTTCATGGTTTTCATTAGAAAAGCTGTTACCTCTTCAATGAAAGTTTAGGTTCTCCTGGATTTTCATGATTTGAGGCTATCAGGAAGCTTTGAGATTTTTGTAGAACTTGTGACAAAAGTTTAATATTTCCAGCACTGGAACAGGGAGCTGAGGGTCAAATTTCTGGTGCCTCCAATGAAGACAATGCTGCCCAACAGGCATGGGAGGAGCAGGCTGGGTGCAGGGCTTTGCCTTAGGACTTAAATTTATAGGGTTGTATGTCAACTTAATTTTTATTATTTCAAACACAGACTTCTTTTGAGAGGTAGGACTTTCAACCCATCTTAGTCTATTTTTCCAAAGGGCTGTAATTTCTGAATGTTTAGTCTAAGCTTACTTTATTAATTTCTTCCATCTTTATTTTCCTTAAACTTGTTACGTTACAGTTAATATTGTAAAATATTATATTTGCACATGATTTCAGCAAAGTTGCAGTTGTGACTGAGAGAACACTAAGCTCTGTCTGTTAAATAATTTTCATAGACTTCCCTTAAAATTACATTGACTACCTCTTGCAAGATCAGCTCACAGAGACTGAAAAACATTTTATGTGATGTCTGAGATTTTTGTGAGTAGGGAGATGGGTCACCACTTGATATAGCTGTCCTTGCCCATCTCCTCTTCTTTGTTTCGAATACTACAAGTGCTCTTCAAAACTAGGTGAATGAATAATTGTTGAACAAAGAATAATTAGTATATAGAATTACATATAATTATATTGAGTAAGTAATGATTAAAGTATTCAAAGCTTAAGGAAAAAACCCATCCCTGGCATGAACAACATGCAGCATTGCAAATATTGAAAAGCATATATATATATATTTAAAAGTACATGTGTGTATTGAAATGTATAAAAGGTATATATATAAGTATATGTTGCAAATACAGAAATGGCCAAAGAAACAAAACTGTGATTCAAGTTGTAAAAGCCAATTCTGTTGGTCTAAGTGTGAAAAACAAGACAACTAGGGAAGGGGCTGTCAGCCTGGGAGGAAGGTCTTGGAGATGTGGTGTGGGATGACGCTGCAGGATTTAAAGGTGGCCCGGCTGTATACATCAGATACGGGTCAGATAAGCCAGGTTTCACTCCTGAGAAACAAAGGAGGCAATTGTGTTGCAGCCTGATAGCAGGAGAGGGCAGGAAGCTAAGGGCTCTGGAGCTGTTATCTTATTTTGTGCAGCGTTTTATCTTTTGTGCAAGAGGGGACGACTTTCCCTGAGTAGCTCACTGTTGGGATGAGAAGTTGGTTGTTGACTGTTTATTGTTTATTGGTATTTGTCTTGTTTAGCTGGGGGCCCTTGTCTTCAGATAGCATTCAGGACAATTGTGAGGGTTTGTTTGGGTTTTTTAAAGGTTTCTTTCTGCTTTCAAAACCAGGATGTGTTTGTTTTGCCTATGGAGCATCCACTGGCTCTTCCATTTCTTAAATGCACATCTGAATTGGGGGTCTAGCTAAAGATATGGACAGGAGCACTGCTGGCAGTAAGCAAAATGTCTTACCTGGTGTTTTTAGCTGTGTAATCAACAGTGCTGCCTGAGTAAAGGGTGATGTTCTGCAAAATGATGCATTTCATGGACTCTGCTGCTGCTTCAGGCAAAGTCTCCTCCAGACTTCTGTGCGTGGCACCTTGCAGGTCACAAGGAGGAACAAGTCAGATTTCCTGCTGGAGACATGCACTCAAATCGTTTAGGCTTTGTTGAGTCTGGGTGCAGACTGTATCTTTACCTCTGAATTCATCCCCCCAAGGCTCTGCACTGTCCCAAGTCAGCTGTGTGTGGCACCAGTTAGCCCAGTTTTGTGATGCAGAGCAGACCAGTCATGTGCAGTAAGTCTGTGGGCAAAAAAGGTCTAACTAAACACAGACTTCTCACTCCATCACACGTGTTTATCTGCTTTGAGCATGCTTTTCCTCCACTAGTCACTAAATGCTCCCTCTGGGAAATACAGAACTGGGAGAAGAACAGCCTGGGCTGTGCTGCCCTCCCAGCAGTTGATGCAGAGGTTGGTGCTGGTGAGGAGGCAGGGCTTTTGCCTTTCCTGACTCAGCAGAATGAGGGCTTGTCTTGGTGGAAGGAGGCTGAACACATGAACACAAACATAGTCCTTTTTCTAAAGAAGTCATGGGTGTATTTCTTTTGCTGACACCAGCCTTTTCCTTTGCTGCCAGAAGGAAGTGGAGAGGAATTCAGCCTCTGACAAAATAAACTTGTGATTATTAGCATGTTACTGCTTGCTAACTGTAAAGATGAGAACAAAAGGCATGAGGGAACCATCAAATGATAGAATATACTGAGTTGGAAGGGACACCCAAGAATCATCAAGTCCAATTCGTGTCCCTGCACAGGCCACCCCCAAGAATCATACCATGTATTTGAGAGCATTGTCCCAATGCTTCTGGAACTCAGGCAGGGTTGGTGCTGTGACCACTTCCCTGGGGAGCCTGATATTCTCCTAACAGCCAACCTAAACCTCTCCTTACACAACTTCCATTCCCTCAAGTCCTATCACTGCTCACCAGAGAGAAGAGATCCATGTTTGCCCATCCACTTCCCCTCACAAGGAAGCTGTAGACTGTCGTGAGGTCTCCCCTCAGTCTCCTCCAGGCTGAACAAACCAAGTGACCTCAGCCACTCCTCATATGGATTCCCCTTTAGAGCTTTCACAGTCTTCACCATCTTGGTTTTTATTTTTCTCACCTGTTTGAGTTTATCAGTTCTGTTTCCCATTTTTTATCAGATCTGACATTTTCAGGCCAAGCTGAAGGCCATGTGCGTGGGAGGTGGTGGATGGATGGACAGCCATCCCCTCTGATTACTGTGGTCTGGGCAAGCCTGGCTAAGTGGCACACTGGTGACAGCTGTGTCATTGTGATGAGGGACATATCTGCCCTGGTCTGTACTTAGCTGGCTGAGCAAGCCTCAGGATGGCTGCCAGGTGATAAATCTGCACAGTTTGTAATCCAGAGTTCTGCTGGGGATTCTGTTTGAGGGAAAGGCTCTGAACTGCCTTCTGCACTTGGAATCAGAGATGGGATAGGAGCAGCACAGGGGAAGAGCAGTAGCATGCCTAACAAATCGATTAAACTTACATTAATTCATGAACATGCACCTGTAAAAACTTCCTCTCACCTTTTTCCAGTGGTAGTAGTACTAATCTGCTGCTGTGTGTTTCTTTCTGCAGACGACTTTGCGGAGGAGGAGGAGGTGCAGTCCTTCGGCTACAAGAGGTTTGGTAAGTGACAGCAGTCTTTCAGCTTGCTTTTGCTTAGTGCTTAGGGTAAGTCAAACACTTTCCATGAAAAACCTTCTTGCTGGCAGTGTCAAAACATACAGGTACAGTCCCATTGTCCACATCCCATGTCCTCCCAGAGGAAGGTGTGATGTTTAGACTTGGTTTATTTTCTTGGCAAACATAAGGCTTCCGAAATAGTTCTTTCATTATGAAATTGAAGCCCACACTTGAAGAGAAATGAATGTGCAGGCTGTAAAAAAAAGGGGCCATGCCTCTTAGATGTTCTCTGCCCAGCTGGGCATTGCTTCAGCCCTCAGCATGATGTGCAGCAGGGTTTGTAGGTGCTCCCCAGAGTGGTTTCATGAGATCTGCTCTAGACTTGCAGAAGCTGTACCATCACCTGAGCCAGGACATAGGCTGTGCACTCCTCTCAAAGGAAAAGGAAAAGTAAACACTATAAATGCATTCTGATGTCAAAAATGATTAAAACTAGGTTGGTCACTTTCGTTCCTTTTCCACTTTCCTCTTTTTTTTTTTTTTTTTAATGATTGTTCACCCAAAATGGCCTTTTCATGTGAGGAGGGCAGTGGTACACATCTGTGCACATCGAGGCCCCTGTTTTCAAGGCTCTTGTGATCTCTTTCTGTTGGGAAAACGTTTCAGTCTCTGCAGTCAACAGTTTCACCCAGGGCAGGGGAATGCCTGTTCCTGTGGCAAGGGGAAGGTGACATGGTGGCCTCTGAGCTCCCACTGGGCCAGCTCTGTCTTGGAGCAGCCAAAGGGGCTCATCATCAAAGCTGCTTTTCACCTATAAGCCATCAGAATAGTAGTTCACCTCGTTTTTTCTGTCCTGGGAAAGAGACTGCAACAAGAGTCACTTTCAATGACCCCAGCTGGCAAGTGGATAGGAAAGGCAGGCTGAAAATAATAAAAAAAAAAATAAAGTCAAAAATTCCTGCCAAAAGGAGCAGGGGGAGGCAGCATAAGGAGATGTGGAGTTTGGGAGGTGGGGATCATATTCGCATGACCTTTTCTACCCCCTGAACTACTCCACTGCTCCCTGCTGTTGAGCTTTATTTTGGATAGATCAGCCAACCACAGAGCCAGCATCTGTGGCTTGGAAAGTCCTCTATAAGGCTGCACACAGGCTTTTTTCCTACTTTTGTTGTTGTTGTTGTTGTTCTGGATTAAACCCTGGAATAGCAAAAAATCAAAACAAATCTTGAGAAATAGAAGAAATAGAAGAAATAGAAGAAATAGAAGAAATAGAGGAAATAGAAGAAATGCTATTCGTTCACTTCTGTCGCCTCCAAATGAGTAAAAAATACTGGTATTCATTAACAGCTATAAAAATAGGTTCCCTTGGTGTTATCCTCTACCTGGTCAGCACTCTCTTGCAGTGAACTGCAGAGGATTTTAGCGAGCAGTGGATACTCCATTATCCTTACCACCCCAATAGTAAGTGTGCTGTTGTGACATGATGGGACTTTTGCATACTAACTTGCTGTCATCTCTTTCTTTCTCATGGGTATTGTGATACTACCAAGGTGAGTTACTGCTCCCCTCAGAAATGCAAGACCATTTCCAGAAATGTTTGTGCTGTTGTGCTTGGTGGGGCAGCGTGGAGGGGAGAGAGGACCGGCAGCCTGGAAGTGGTAGGAGGAGATTTCACCACAAGAGGAGGAGTCAGGGTAGTTCCACCCTTGGGAACCAACCATAAGTGCCTTTTGCCTCAGGAAAACGACATTGCTGTGGTCAGGGAGGTATCCCAAATATCTGCAGTACAGAAGAAGAGCCTTGACTAAAGGGAGAATGGGATCATGAAGCCAATAGCATTGGCACTGGTGACAGCTGTGTAATTCAGTAGTGTCCCAATCCAAGCAGCCTTCTTGTCCACACTATTTTGGAGCCCAAACTTCCTCCTGTACCCTCCTCATCTTTCCCAGCATCATGGGGCAGCTCAGGCGGGATCTAGGCTGACCTGGTTTCCATACCTCCCTGCACCAGCATACATGCTGTTTGACCCCAGGTGCTCATGCTTTTGTGTCCCCTAAAGGGTTTATTTCCCCTTCTTCAGAAAACTTGACTTAGTGTATTTCCACCCCTACAGTCTCTCCAGGCAGCCCCTGAGCCGCCTCTGGAGGGAGTGGGAGCCTCGTGCTTTCAGCAGTGCTGGCTGCTTCCTCACCTGGCACTGGGCTCCTCCAGACAGAAAGGTGACCTGCACGTCTTTTAAAGGCTCCAGACTCAGTGGACAGCTGGGTCAGCATCTCCAGCGAAGCATTCTTGGCTCTTGGGCCCAAAGTGCAGCTGAGTAGTTCAAGCTCCTGCCTGACCAGTAGGAAATGTTACGCCTGCTGTCTCAGTTGGTGTTCCCTCTTGGCCCTGTGTCCTTGCTGGTAAAAGAAAGCAGTAGAGGGGAATCCCAAGGCAGGAGCCAAGTTTTATTACACAAACCTTGATAAAAGGTCATTTTGAAAGAAGTCCTGTTTGTCTGCTAGCTGGCACTGTAGAAATGCCAGTGCTGCTCCTGGTGTGGGCAGGGATAAAAACAGCAGTGGGGTTTTTGTTTCAGGAGTCACAGTGCAAGAGCAGTCATCTTCATATATTGTGACTGGAGAAGTCCCTGTATGCTCCATGGACATGAGACGTGGAGGACCATGAGTCAAGTACTTCTGAATCCATCATTTGGAATTCGGAGGGCTTGTTTGGAGCAAAATGTGCTCTGAGGGGTAGAAGGCTGAAGTATAACTGGTTTGTAAAAGACGTGGCTAGCAGTCAGACAATGCTGGCAGCTGGGAACATGTGTTGGTCAGCATTTGGCAGGCAAAACCTTGACCAAGCTGCTTTCCTAGAGTTCAGCTGAGGAGTTTATTATTAGCTGCCTTGCTGCTGGAGCCTGTCATTTGGTTCAAGGAAGGAAGAGATTAGCAGAAGGAGGGAAGGAGAGAGGCATTCTCCAACAATCTCATTTTGGGGAAGAAGCTTTTGAAAAGGGGACTGAATACCCACTGTCTTGCACCACTTCCCCTTTTTCTGAATCATTCTGTCCTTCCTTTCCAAATAAGTTACTTTCTGAGAATTTGTCAAGCTACTGTATTTTTTAGTCAATAGAACATTAACTGGTCATATTAAGCCAAACATACTAAGCATAACACACTAACATATAAAAGAACAATGAATACAGATGCAGACAACTCCTAGGAAAATATACATCAGATTTTTTCTCCTTTAAGCTTGGGACAGATTTGCTGCAGGGGGTCAGTGACGATGAGGAAAACAGTTTTTCCAGCTCACTGATGCTGTTTACTTCTTTTCAATGGCTGCTACAGATGTGCGGAGATGCTGCCAGAAGTTGCTCAGCTGCAGTGCCTCCAGATTGCTGTACTGAAAAAGTGAGGAAGCGTGTTTCTTATCCCAGTTACTTCATCTTCAACCTCATTTCTCAGGCTTTTTTAAAGTTATCTACTCCAGATGGCAAACTAAGCCTCTCCACTGGTTTTCCTCTACCAGATTGCCATCAATGTTAACTCTTTTGTTAATCAATCAATGCCACTGGTTTGCACCACCCCATGCACAACTCACTTTGGGAAAGAATTCATGAGGAAAGGGCAAAACTTCCTTTCCAATATGACACACTTTGGGGATGCTAAATCTCAGGCATGAGGGCTCAGACTAGTTTCTAGATGGTAGACAGAAGGATGAGATCTCTTTCTGGCAGGGTTTGACTCTTTCCTCTGAGATTTGGGCTCCAGGTATCTCCACAGGCAAGGGAATTGAAGGGATCAAATGGACTCCAAGGTGGAAGATCTGATCTTCCTAACTCATGGCATTCTGAGGTAATACATGTAGAATTCATTGTGAATTTTGTTTCTTTATGTTAATGCTTAAGAATTAAAGATCTGCAATTTAATAAATAGAGTCTTTTAAGTAGAAATCTCACCATGACATTACTGATTGCATAATTTAAAGCTACAGTACAATATGGAATTGCTGAAAGCAGAGGAGATGGTCTTTGAACTGTTGCAAAGCACACTTGTGGTATTTTAGAAAACAGACTTCAAAGAAATGAACTGAAAGCCCTGCTGATGAAGAGAAGCTTCCCAAGGAATCAGAAGATAGGACCAGTACACTGTAGATAAGTGGAAGACTAAACAGCTTGTGTAAGATAATTACCCTTTGCCCTTGGCAAACACAGCCAGAATTGCAGACTGTGGGCTTTTTCTCAATAGAAACACCCATCTTGGTCACCTCCATGCTCTAGACATTGAGTCAGGACACTCCTCACCTTCACCTCCCCTCATCCCTGCTGAGCTGTTGGTAGGAGACAGTCACCCACGTCCCCAGGGAGGTCCAGTGCACACCTAGTCACTGGTCCTCCAGCCTTCTCCACTCCCTTTAGATCAGGAACCGACAGGGAAAAGGGATAAAAATTACCAGGGGGTCCCCTCAAGGAAGGCAGGTACTTCTTTAGGTATCTTTTGTAGGGTATATAAAATATGACTGGGTCAGGATACCCCTTCTGTGCAGTTGCAACAGTCTAGCTCCTAAGCATGATTCCAGGTGTAAGAATCAAGTCTAGAAATTTCTGGGCCAGGAATGGATGAATCATCCTGCCTTGCAGTAATGAAATCAGTTATACTAAAAAAAGATAAGGGGGAAAAAAACTAGTTTAAAAATACATTTGCAATTTTTTTTTTTCCTGATGAGTGGCTTGGAAGCAGCTGAACTAGATCCATTACGTTAAGAAGCTATATATTATTTCTTCACCTTTGATAAAATACAGCTAGGGAGTTTTAGGAGTGTACAACTGATAAAAGCCATGTGAATAGGTTACAGCAAAAATGAAAACTTTGAGATACAAAGCTTTTTCAGCAAAGGGTTTTTTAAAAAGTACAGGGAAGTTTGTGCCTATAAATAATTGTTCAAACAGGATCAAAATTCATGGCTTAGAATTTTGCGATCGTTCAGGAATAGCATCTATTCATTAACACTGCACAGACAGAATAATGTTAGTCCTTGTCTCTGGATAAATCCAGTCCATTGCTTACATCTCTAGTAGCAAGCACCAAAAAATGTCTGGCATCAGCCTGGTGGTGTGCTATATGCACACAAACCTTAAGCTGCTTTGAAAAAAAAAAAAATTCTAAGCTTTAGGAATTTGTCAGCTTTTCTTTATGGTTTGTAAATGACCAGTGAGGGATTTCAGGTGCCACAACCACATACCTCCCTGGGCATTCTTTCACATGTATGCCTGCAGTGTGTAATCATATGGCTCCATAAAAAGTCTCAGGGTCACTCATACTCCCAAAGCCAGAGGAAATTCAGGCACGTTGCTTCCAGTTCACTGCTCTGGCCACGTGTGACATGAGGATTTTGCCTGTGTGCATCCCCACTGAAATCCCCACTGAATGGTGGTGCCTGTGTGGCTGCTCATTTTAGGCCAAGAAATTTCATTTGGAGTGACCTTTTTATTTGCCATGGCCAGTACAGTGGAAGGGGATCGAGCCTGCCCTCTCCTGGGGTGAGCCCTGAGCAGCTGAGAGAATCCAGCACCCTCAGGGGTCCTGGGTTTGTGTCGGGGCTTCAATCCCAGCATCGGGGGCTGCATGGGGAGGGACCACCTATGGACAGTTTCTTTGTCTTTCTTTTCTTTTCCAGTGCATACTCCCAGTACTGGAGCAGTTGGCAGGGAACTGAAGTCCAAATGAGCAAATAAATAAATTATGCTGACATGTATGCAGTATTGCCATTGCAGAGTATGCAGTACTGCCATTGCAGAGGAACGTGCTCAGGAGATGTCAAGGTGCCCCTGTGCCATCAGCATGTCCCTTCTCTTTTGCAATGAAATGGCATGTGTGGTGAATGGAATATACAAACAAATTTGAAACCACCTATCTTCGTAAAGATGGAGAATAGTTGGTGGGCCCTGAGAAATCCATTGGTGTCAGGCAGTTAGAGCAAGATCCAAAAAGTCATCAGGTCTGTGTGTCCTGTGCTAACTTAGGACCTGAAAGAGCCGAGCCATTTGGGTCTGTGGGTTTGAGGCTACCCCACTCCAACCTGTCCTGCTGTGCCTGGCTAAAGGCACTTCTAATCCAAACCCATAAAGAGGCCTCTTAGCAGTGCCGTGGGGATTAAAGTCATTCCAGCTGTGTGTTGTTATGTAGGCAATCTATTTTCTCTTAGTTACAGGTTTTTCCTATTTAGTACAATTAAAATTCTTGACATGCTTCTTCATATATTGCATTCGCATGCTTGGAGCAATACCTGTTTGATCAATCTCTGTCTTTTACAGGGGTGAATTGAAAGGCAGTGTGGTCACCATGATGTGTGAATTTTGCTCTGTCTTTTTCATTAGAGCTATAAAATAGGTGTGTGGGCTGAACAGCACGTTGTATTTACGAATGGAATGAAAAACATTGGCTACACTGTAAGCGACACCTGGGGATTTTGTTTTTATTTCCCTGTAAACTAGCTAGACAAATAATGATGTCTGGTAACATCAGCTTGCTGCCAGAACACCTAAGCTGCATTCTGGGCTGTTCAGCTTCATAGCAAAATTACCTGTGAAATTACTGTCTTGGAAGGAAACTGAGCACTGTGTTTTCAGCACTTACTATCATTATGTTTCCATGCCAAGGAGTAACACAGAAAAACTGTGGCAGAAAGGGAAACTTCAGATATGAAGACATCATGAGATGGAAGGGAAAAATTCTTTAAAATACCCGTTATTTATTATCACCTGGACTCTCCCAGCACTGCTGTGGGACTGTAGAATGCAACAGCATTACTCTTGAGCTCCTCTTAAGCTTTATTCCAAGTACAAGTCTGCATTTGTAGCCAGCTGCTGCTATATTCTGCTCTTCACTGCATGCTGTTAACTCTATGCTTGCAGGTGCTCAAATGTGTCCAGTTGATCTTTGGCTTTTCTGTACCTTCTCCATAATGATTTCCCATCAGAAAGCAACACAGGGACACTGGTCTTACCATGAGAAAGGGGGTGCTGTATTCCCTTGAGTATTTTGTTGGATTGAACCTAACAACACACACGAATTAAACACATACCTGTCATGTGCTGCTTACTTGGATATTCTGAATTCTTTTTATTTCTTAGGAATTTCCTCAACCTGTATGTGTATGGTGCTTGGTTTCCCATGCTCCCAGGGGAAGCCACTGCAAGAAAGGTGTGAAACGTAACTTCACCCAGACCTGAATGTGGAACCTGGACTTAGACCCAGACCTAAATGTCTTTGCTGTCCTCCACCATCACACTCAGCAGCCCTGAGCCTGGCCAGTGTCTTGGCAAAGTAACATTCTGAATGCAACAACATCACGTTGTTGTACTTGACAAATTTCTTGATAATTTCCAGAGAGAAAATTTTCTGTCTGAAGATTGACTTCCATATGAAATCTGAATATAGAACTTAGGGTAGGAGTCATATAAGCTATTTTTAGGGATCTGAGGCCACTACCTCTTTAAAGACACCTGTCCTTAAAATGGCAATAGCAAGGAGAGGCCGATGCTGCATGAAAGGACTTCCATGCTGAGCAAGACCATCACCATCCTGATCATTTTGAGTAACTACATAGATAATATTGTCAGCTCCAGACCTCTGTATTGTGTCCTATATAAAAGCTGGGGAAAGCCTATAAAAGGCTAAAGAAGCCTGTGAGAGATGCACAAGGGATAGCACAAATTAAGAGTGGGGTAAGTATTTTAGGCTGATTTGTCCTGTTACAAACACTTACAAGGAAGTAGGATGTTGCTTTGCCAAGTCAAAACCAATTCAAACTCCACTGTGCTGCGCTACAAAATATTAGCCGAAATAAAGCCTGGAATAAAATTTTTCCCAGTCTCAATTAGCCTTCTGCATATGGGCAAACCTTAGGTGAGGCAGCCAACAGCCAAGAAATTTCCATTTGTTGTGTTCCAGCCTGGGTTAAGTGAGTGGGCTGAGACTCTGGAAAGCAGAGAGAGGTTGGGAGAGAGGCGTGCGCGGGAAGGAGCCTCGCTCAGCGCCCGGAGCCAGCGCGGACCAGAGTTGCGCAATGGGTGCGTGGAGAGGTTTGTGTCCTGCAGATACTTTTCAGCTCGGTCAGAGAAGCATCTGGAAAATCCACCCACTCAGCCAGAGAGAGAGATTGATGCCTTAAATAAATAAAACGTGAATGTGTTTTCGTGATTCAGCTTGTGATTCTTAATGGAGGCAGCTGAAGTTTCTGTAGTAGGTGGAGTGCAGGACTCTGGGATCCGCTTCTCTTCAGCCCAACTGAGGCTTGTAAAGAGATTTTGTATTTATTTTGTATCTGTTGTGTGCAGACACATTCAGGCCTAGCATAGCAGGACTTTGTGTCTTCTCTGGTAGCTGTTTCATAATGCCACAAAGATGCAGACCAGAATTATTTTCCTTTAAGGACATCTGGGCACAAGAGTCTGCTTAACAGGGCTTCACTGCATATTTTTCAAAACCTGAAATTTTAAATATTTGGAAAATGCTTATTGATTTGCAGATAGAAGATGGAAAATTCTACCAAATTTTATATTTTGAATTACTCCAGGAATGGATATAGAAGCTTTTACTTGCCAGGCTTGTTATGGTCCATGTACCCTATATTTGGTAGTGCTCAATGCAGAAAAATCTTGGCTTTTATGTTTTGTTAGTGGGTTAAGGTATGATTTCAGACCATTTGTGTATGTAGTGACAGCTGTTGACTGAAAAATTCCTTACATATATTTCTGCTTTATCATATGATAGAGGACAGTCTGGTTACAAGAAATAATAATACATAGAGCCAAAGGGTATTTTTCTTCCTTCTTCCTTTGTCTCTAGAAATTAATTGCTTCAGGTGGAAATCTGGCATATAATGCCTCACGTAATTGGTGATTTCATTTTAAATCTGACCTGTAGGTCTCAAGTCTGAACTGGGAGAGATCTTGTCCTTAATTAAGACTTTGCACAGTCTGAAGCCAGATTAATCCAAACACACACTGTCCAGGTTTCATCACAGCATCTGTGCACAGCTAAATTCACTTGTCCCCAGAAGTTGCTACAGGTCCCTGCTTATATGCACAGATGTTTGTGTTTAAACCTATGTGCTTTGTGTTAATTCATCAAACTGGATTTGGCTCAGTGTGTAGGAGTACCTAACAGCACAACTTCAAAAACAGATCTGTAGGACTACATTGCATGTAGGTTCCATCTGGAAATTTGTGCTCTAAACATTGTTTCCTAGGTCTAGAAAGCCAAAAATCTGAGAGGTAGTTCTTGTGCTCACTGTATTCCAAGGCCCCAGTCAGAAGTCTTCTGGCTGCCTCAAACAAAATAACTTGTCTTCTTAAGAAAGCAGATTTCTTCTTGTTTAATGATACTACATGTTTAACCTCTTCTGGAAATTTATAAAAATGACCATATGCAGATTTCAGTGTTACACAAAATTTCTTTACTCCAAATGCCTTTGCAGAAAGCAGCAGCATAGCTCGGTTTTAAGGGGAGGCAAACAAACCAGCATCATGTTCTTCTGCTCATTACAAAGGAGCTGAAAAAACTTTATAGAATATTTACAATTTTAATACTGATACCTGTTTAAATAGTTGATTAAGATTAGCTAAAATTAGGAGAAAATCTGGGGGCCTCAAAGTAGTGAGTTTGGTATGTGTGAGGGTCTGGATCAACTGAAATTCTGCAAGAGGAAGAAGGAGTAAACATGACTTTGTTGTCTTTCTCTTGCCTCATCAAAGAGAACCAAAGTAAAGGTCATTTTTCAGAGACCTGTCATTCAACCCTCCTCTGCTCCATCTCTGCTGGTCTCAAATCAGAACCATCCTTTCTGCAAGGTCCAAAGCATCACATGGAGCTACATCTGTGAAAGATCTCTGTGCTTTGTGTGGTGTTCACAGCTCAAATTCATCAAGGTTCAGAGAACTGCGGGCTCTGTGGAGATGCTGATTTGTCGTGCCATGGTCTGCTTTTGCTTTTTAAGAGGTAATAGGAGCAAGGCAGAGATGGCTCCTGTCCTTTTCATGTTTAGCTGTAAGTCTGTCCATAATTCCCCCTGCCCACACGGGTTAGGTGTGAAGTAGTCCAGCACAAGGTGCAAAGCTCATCTCACTACCGAGCCCACCAAGAGGATGCAGGAGGGGAATTTGGTAGCTGCAGGAAATGCCTGCCCTTGTCAGAGGGCGATCGGCACCCCATAAACCCTGTAAACTTCACAGCTTGCCTCTTGCTTCAGCAGGCCTTGACTCTGGGCCAGGAGCAGATGAAGACACAGCATGAGCTTGAACCCCTTTGCCCAGCATGTTGCCACGGTGCGTGCTGACCCACAGGACGAGAGGGTGATGGCTGGGGCCCACCTCTGCTGCAACAGCCACATCTGCTCCTCTGCTGCAGCTCTGACTCCTGAGAAACTCATATTCTTGGCAAGCTGCTGTGTGAAATACAGCATGGTGAAGCTGTTTTTATTCTCAGTTGTCTTGCAAAAGGTTACTGTGAGTAGTTCTGTGCTTTAATAAAAAGAAATAGAGCTGTGTTCCTCACAACAAGCCCTTTTTATTACACTTGGTTTGAATAGAAATTGGCCTCTAATCGTGTCTCCAATGGAAAGAAGACCCCTTATGAAAGCCTTTCATTTACTACAGAGAATGAACTTTCCCATGCATGAAACCAGATTACCAAAACAAACCCGCAAAATAAGCAAAAGAGCTACCAAGAATATGTATATGTCCAGTGGGTGTTCAAGGTGACTCAGAAGACATTAAGTGGAAGTGTCTTTGTAAAAGGAAGCAGAACAGCTGACTGTGAAACTGAAAAGCATCTTACGTCAAAGGAATACTTAGATCACAGTAGCCTTCTTCATTTTGAGCCTGGTGATTGTGCTGATGTGGCACTACAATAATTTATTTTATTTTTCTCCCTTCTGGGAGGTTTCTAAAACAATGTTTTAAAAAGAAAAATAAATAATGTCTAATGTCTTTTCAGTTGTTCTTCTGGAAAGACTTGTGGTGAGTTAAAAGAAAATACTTGGTGAAGCTGTGAATGGGAGACATTTCCAGGGTGGGTGTGTTTTGAGGTTTGTTTGGGTTTTTATAACACTCTACTCCTATGTCCTTTTTCTTTTTTTTTTTTTTTCTTAAATAGTTTTCATAAGCTTTTAATACAGGGGAAACTAAATTAAGAACCTCTTCCTTATTTCACCAGTAATGGGAGCTTTGCAGGAGGACATGTTATGGGACTATTACCCCCTTTGCAGTCCTGCTGGAAGGAAGCCATGATATCACCTTAGCCCTACAACCTTCACTCAGGCAAGTTCCCAGCAAGGGTTTTTTGGCAGGCACTTGTCTGTCCTTTTGCTATCAGATTTGTATATGAAAAGGATTTGTAGCCTCCAGGTGACCATGTTTCACCTTTCAAGATTGCTGTTTCCAGAACATCAGAGTTCCCAGAGGGGACCAAAGGCAGTGCTGTGCTCATTATGATCTCATGAGAAATGTCCTTTTTCCCCGCCGAAGACCTTCAGTTTGGAGATCGCGTATCTTGTTCCCCTGCTCCCCCACGCTGAGCATCACTTCACATCACAGGTAGGACTTGTTCCTAAAGCATCCTGGCACAAGGTGGAAAAACACCAACTGAAATCAAATCAGTACTTGAGAGAATCAGTACTGTGTTCATATAATTTCCTTTGAACTTTTTTAAATGAAGTGTAGTCCTGCAGAGTTGACTGGTTTTATGAAAAACGTCCTCTGTCCGATGGACACATTGCATCAACTCAGACACCAAAAACTGAGCAGTTGAGGGCACAACTTTTTTTTTGGCACTGGAATTACTAAAGCTGCATGAAGTCAGATGGGGTTTTCCTCCTGTCCTGTGGTGGAAGGGCAGTGCCGAGGGGAAAAGCAGGAGAGCCAGGCTCAAGGTGATGGACACGCTCTGCGGCTGTGGGGAGGCAAAGCCACACAGAGCTGGCAGGGAACAACAGGGAGGGGGCCATCCCAAAACTCAGCCAAGGGACTCCGTCGTTGCCGTCTGGTTACTCTTATTTGACCACCACTCAGCAGTGTTCATATTTCTGTGCCCATTCATAAAAAGCAATGTAAAACTCTTTGGACCTCTCTGACCAGCGTCTGCTGGGGCCATTCCTCTGCTGCCTTGATTTGCTTCCTTTTTTACGTACCCGGCTTGACTTCACCAGAGCAGAGCATGCCACACAGGCATGTTTCAGGACAGGGTTAAAACCCTCTGCAGTCTGGAAAGCGGCAGGGTCCCCAGAGAGGGTGTTAAACCCAGGGAGTGCTGATCTGTTTCCTGCCTTTGTTATGATTTCTGCCATGTAACCCAATCTCGCCCACCAGCCAGGCGGGCCGGCTGAGTCAGCAGGGCATGGGCTGCTGCCGCTCCCCTCTCGTCAGCTCAGCGAGCCCCGAAATCCCGGCCGAGGGCTGCCTCATTCTCGGCTCATCCTGCCCCGAAATCGGGGGGTGCTCGGCACCTTCACCCCCAAGCGTCGGAGAACAGAGCAGAGAGAGGCGGTGGGCGGGTGTGAAAGGGGTGCTCCCCGGGCAGTTGCCGCTGTGTGCCTGGCCAGAAGGGATACACAGGGCTATAAACTCAACTCGCTGCTCTTCAGATGGGTCCCAGCACAGCCCTGCAGGAAAACCCCAGAGAAAATGGGTATGGCATTTAAGACTCTTGTGTAGGGACTCTTCTTTCATGTCGACCTCCAAAATGTTTAAAAGCCTTCATGTTTTTAAAGGAAACAGAGCATTATCTGCACGTTTTTAGCCCAGCGCAGTCTGTGTAGCCTTGCAAATGCAAAAAGATAAAATGGGATGTGGCGTAGCGAGGGCAGGGGAGGAGAGCCGTGCCATGACCTTCCACTGCTCATAGACCCAGGGTGTTTCACATCCCTCTCCCATGGCCAGCCAGGCCCTGCGTGTGCATCCACTGCCTCCCTGTGAGCAGGGCTGCCCTCACCCTGAACCCCATCACTGTTCGATGTCTCCTCAAACCAGCACCCAGGCTTCTTTGCCTTCTCCAGGACTGCCAGCCCAGTGAGGAGGAGCACAGATGGGAAAAGCCTGGTGCTGCCAGAATAAAGGCTGATGAGTTCTTCTGGAGAGAGGGGTGGGGTAGTGGTGGACAGCACAATCCCGCTCCCGCTGCGGGTCCAGGTCCCCTGGCAGAGATGCTGTGCTGTGCCCAGGAGCCCTCGTGTGCAGATGGGAGGCACAGAGTGATGCATGGCAAGAAAAACTCATCTTCTCACTTTGTTTTTTCCTCTTTCTTGCAAGACTGACATGAGCTGGTGCTGACATCTGAGCCGCTTTTGATCTTTTTCTAGCACGGGCTGTATGTTTTTTAAAGCATTTTGCTGCCAGAGCTGTCCACTACTAAGGGAGAGAAAAAGCAGTCAGTAAACATCCCCATTTAAAACTGTGTTGGTTTTAAAGCTTTGCAGATTACTTTGCTTGTTTTTCAGCCAACTCATAGGATGTTGCCAGCAGATTTCCAGTAAATTAGACATTTAAGTGAAAGTGGTTTATTTGAAATATTTGAACAGTCATGGGGAAAGCTTAGGTAAAAGACAGACTTGGGAGGAGGATGATCAGTAATTTGTCTGCAGCTCTGCCTGGTGCAGATACCCACAGCAGACCATCATACTCTTCAGCTTATAGTTTGTTACGAGCATTTGGGATTATCCATTCTGATTTGCCAGGCCTTAAAATTCTGATTATGCATTTCAGCTGTAGTACAGTAGGCAAAACATTGTGGGGTTTTTTTCTGGGATTTCTTGCTTCAGGCTCTTTTTGAAATTCATGGAAGCTATGTCTGACATAATTTTCTCATAATAATTTTAAATGTCTTTTAGAGAACTGAGGAGAGTGGAGAATTTTGTGACTATCTCTCAGGAGTTGCTTTCTTGGGTCACAGACAATTCTGTTCCAAATAGGTACAGTTCCACTGATTAAAGCAGTGTTGTCCCTGACAGTGTTGAATTGTGAAATTATTTGGGTAGGTTTGTGTCATCCCACTGTTAGAAGGCAGAGAGTTAAACAATACTTGTGCAGCCAGCTGAAAAACCTAAATAAGTACGTTGCTTTAAATCACAGAAAGATCCATCATTCATTTTCATTGTATTTAGTGAATTAGAGCTAGGATCTCAGTGAGCAAGAATAGTTTCCTCTGTAGCTGCATGCACCATGCAGTCCTTTAACACTTGTCAGAGGAACATAAGCAAGAGTTTGTTAACACCTGGATAGCATCAGAGAATTATTGCATCTCACTGTGAAGGTTTTAAAGTTTTGCAGTAGTAAGGTTAGTCCTGCCCTGCAGTTTTGCATCAGGTTGTTACAGGATTTATAAAAAAACCATTTTGTTCAGTACTTGGTCGCTTCACTGATTATTAAGAGACTCTGCTTCTTTTTACTTAACTAGTAAGTTGGTGTTTACTGCAAGCTGATTTGGGATGGACATTCCAACATTCTCATTGCTGCATTACTAATTTTTAGTGAATAATAGAGATGTTGATTGTGGTCCTAGATGACTGGGTGATAAAGCAGCTAATAGTTAAACTTGATTTTATGATTATGTATGTTTCTGACATTTTCTTATCTTTTAATGGGGAAAACCTTGTAAGAAGCAGACTGAAAACCAGAGTTTACCACCTTGCACCTGTTTTCCAACTATTTTTATGTGTCAAGGAACCCTGTTAGTTACTTGTTGTTGCGCCCCAAATGTCTCACAGATATATGCCAAAGGAGAAATAGCAAGGACCAGGAATAAGCAATAATCTTACTTCCTCTGTTTTGTTAAAAAAAGCTTCCGTGTTCGCTCTGCTCCCTTGAGGCAGTGCTCTGTCCTCATCTTGGTTCTGGAAGAGTGTTTCTTGCTGCTTTATGTACCTGGCCCACTGGGCCATACACGTGTCCCTGCTCCACAGATGAGCTGCCACTGCCACATTCACCCTCTCATCCAAGCAGTAGCACCCCTCTTGCTCTGCAGGGTGGGGTTTCATTTGTAAGATTACTTGGAACACTGCCCAAAACACAGATACACACACACACAAAAAAGGACAGTTGAGCAAAACAGGAAGGCCAAGCCTTTCTTTTAACACAAAATATGGTCATGGGTGTCAGCAGCCTCTGTAGATGGAGAGCTCGTATCCATTCCCTCCATGCCGCTTCCACTGCAAGCTGAGGAAGGGACTGGGGAGAGACAGAGCACCTGCTTTGTATCCTGTGCTGGTTGTTGCAGGATCACCATGGCCTGGGCTAATCAGAACGGACAGCAATTCAGAGTAATTGAGGTAGTCTTTCTAGCCCAGTGATTTCCCTGTAGCTTTTAATAAGGAGAAATCAGAAGGGAAAACAAATGCTGTTGTTCACTAAGCTCTGACGAGCACTTTCTGATTGTCTCAGGATTCAACAGCTCATTAGATGGAGAATTGGCAGCGCCTGGTTTGAGTAACATCAGTTTTCTGCATGTCTGTGTGATGACATTATTGTTTACATTCTTGAAACATGTGGAATGTTAATTTTTCTGTTGGGTTTTTTTTGCCTTGGTGTGGGGTTCTTGGGTTATTTTGAGCCTGATCTTGTTTTCCTCTATTATGTAAGAAGTCAAGAACAAAGGAAGTGTGATGTACATTGCTCTAGTGATACTGCAGTTAAAGAAATTGCAAAGACAGGACTGATCTTTGTCACAGGCCTTTGGTCACAATAAATCACTGGGTTTGGAAAATATATTAATAATATGATTTTGTTTGTTTGTTTTCTAATATTGTCTGTGTTTGGTGAGATGAGGCTAAGTAAGTACCAAACAGATTGCAAAAGAGAAACATGTTTGCAGTGGTCACAGCCCTGGCTGAAACAGCTGCCTCACCTGCAGCCTCTGTGCTGGGCGGTCTCTGCTGGGACCATGCCTGACATACCAAACCTGTGAGCAGTGTCCAGTGCCTGCCAATGAAAAGAAAAAATGTCTAGGGAAATTTTATCTCCCTCATCCCCCAACCCAAATTGTAGAATTTATTTTTTTTTCTGCCCACTTGTTTTGGCCTAAATTCAGGACCCCAGAGCAAGAACTGCAAGTGGTTGGTGAGAAGGGGCAAAGAAGAATCCATGTCAACTGCTCATCCTGCTGCCTGCATAGCAGAGAGCCCCTCATGCCCACTGCTCTGTGGATACCCTTGCCACACCATGCCTGTGGGAAGACACCTCCATGTTCATGCATGCCTACAAACTGGGTCCTCAATAGCCTCTATTCATAACCTGTAACTAAAATGGTGAATCCTCTACGAAGTTCTTCTCATAAGCATCACACAGTTTTTACAATCAAGCCATTTGAGCATAACTTGGGGTCAGTGAACTGTGGTAGAGAGTACTGTAACAAATGGGAAAATTGTGCTTGTAAATGCATAAGCTTTTCAGAGGCAACTGCTGATAAATTCTTTTAGTTTACCACAGCTTCTCCCAGGAGATTTGTATTTTCCCTTTTCTTGACATCAGGGCTTCACAAATAAAGGCGTATAGGCTGATTTCTTCATCAGAGACCCATCAGACAACTCAGGTTTGTTTTGGAGGGTCTGTATGCTCTCAGTCTATCTGTAAACAAAACACAACATATTTGTGACATATTCTAGAGAAAGCAAACAGAATCAGAGGTCTTCACTTCTGATTAGCTACTACTTTGAAAATACTTTCTCAAAATGCAATTTTCACATTAAAATAATAAACTGTCATGGTCTTCCTTCTTACATACCACCTGCCTCACCCAGATGTTGATGTGCATTATGCCTGTCATCTGTGCAGTAACCCTCATCTTTGTTCATTACATGCTTGGATCTTGTTTTTCCAAAGTCTGACTAAAACAATCCTGTGGCTCCCTGTAAAGCTGGGAAAATCTGAGATTCTTCTTGACTGACCAATCAAATACATGAGGAAAGCTTTAAATGGACAGTAATTGAAGGTTTGAAGAAGTTTGCCCCCAAAAGCTAAATCTGAAGCCATGATGGCAACAAGACATCCAAGTAATGAAAACCCTGCTGGATCCTCACTCTCTCAGTGCTTGGGTTCCTTTTTGGATGTCTAAAATCACAGAGACACAGAATCAAAGAATGGTTTGAGTTGGAAGTTACATTAAAGGTCATCTAATTCAACCCCAATGCCCTGGGTAGGGACATCTTTCACTAGATCAGGTTGCTCAAAGCCCCACTCAACCTGACTTTTAACACATCCCATAATGAGAAATCTACAACTTCTCTGAGCAACTTGTCCCAGGTGGTATCTCACCCCCCTCATCATAAAAAATTTCTCCCTGGTGTCCAATCTAAATCTACCCTCTCTCCATTTAAAACTGTTTTTTCCCTTGTCCTATCACTATAGGCACTGCTAAAATGCCTCTCTCCATCCTTATTATAAGCCTTCTGTAAGTACTGGAATACTTCTATAAGGGGTCCCTGGAGTCTTTTCTCCAGGCTAAACAACTCCAGCTCTCTCAGCCTGTCTTCATCAGAGAGGTGCTCCAGTCCTCTAAACACTTTTTTAGCCCTCCTCTGGACCTGCTCCATGTCTTTTTGTACTGTGGAAACTGGATGGACATACAGAACTGGATGCAGTATTCCAGATGGGGTTTCACGAGAGAGGAGTAGTTGTGAGAATGATTCCCCCTCAACCTGCTGGCCATGTGTCTTTGATGCAGCCCAGGGTGTGGCTCATGCTGGATCATGCCCAAGTTTTCATGCCCTGGTATCCCCAAATCCTTTCTGCAGGGCTGCTCTCATACCCATTCACGTCCCAGTCTGTACTGATACTGGGGATTGCCCAGACCCACATGCAGGACCTTGCACTTGATCTTAGTGAACTTCATGAAGTTCATGCAGGTCCACTCCTGAGACTTTGTCCAGGTCCCTCTGGATGGCATCCCTTCCCTCTGGTAAGGGGTCACCAACGCAGTCATTCTGTCGTAGAAGGCCACTAGATTACTCAGGCATGATTTTCCCTTGTTGAAGACATGCTGGTTGTCTCTAATCAGCTCCCTCTCTTCCACATATTTCAGCATAACTTCCAGGAAGATCTGTTCTGTGACCTTACCAGGCACGGAGGTGCAGCTGACTGGTTGGTAATCACTCTTAGCAATGAATTCAGGAATTTAGTGAAAGACTGGGAAGAGAAGGTATTTTTTCTGTCTGTTTTCACCATGATTTGTTGCCCATCTATTTGTGATATGGAAGTTTCAAAGCATCAAATGCTTCTTTCATTTAGATTTCGTATGTAGGATTACATACTGCAAATAGGACTGCATTGCACAGGGCTGAATTTGGTGTTACATTCCAAGTATATAAGTTTGTTTTTACACGGAAATACCTCTCTTCAGCATTAGTGCAATGCTGATGTATTGCTCTAATATTAGAGCTTGTACAAAATCTTTTGGCTCTTTTGTCCCAGAAAAAAATGCTGGCATTTCAAGGGTTTTTTTTGTTGCTCTGAATAAAGGCACCATATGATTCCCACCCACCTTACCCCACCAAGGGACAGTTGTAGAAAGGATCCTCTTGGAAAAGCTTATACAGATGCATTTTTGAGGTCTTCAGCTGAAGAGCAGCTTCAGAATTCCTGAGTGACTGAGCTATTTTACTTTTTCTGGTGTGATTTAAAATTTTGCTTCTTTATTTCATGGGATAAACAAATTAGATAAATTTGTCTCATTTTTCACTAGGAGGCTGGGCTCCCAAGCCGGAAATGCATGGAGTATCACAGTGGTTTATTTAGGAATACTGTCCGGTGCTTCCCTTTTTGTTACCTCAAAATAAACAAATTTCAATTGAGTAGTGCAATTTTTCAGTTTTGCAGAATATTTTGATGCTTGTTCATTATGCTTTGTCCGTAATCTAAACATTACCCACAGCTTATTTCAGCTTCTCTTAAAGAAAAATATGAAAGTGTTTGTAAATATTAATGGAACTGCCTTATTCCATAGAGAAGTTATTCTAGTAAAAGCTTCCACTGGGTTTAACTTAAAAAAAAAAAAAGTGTCACATTCTTCACTGTGGTTTCATCAGCAGTGCCCTGCTCAAAAATGTATTGCAGACTGCCCCTCCGTTTATAGGAACTATGTGTTTAATATATGAAAATCTGAGATCTGTCCAAAATGTTTCATGCTTGCAGTGAGCAACTCTTCCCTTTCCAGTGTCTAAATGATGGGCTGTTGGTGTTACTCATGATGCTTATTTCATAGCATCTTAAATTCATCAACAAAAAATTCATACTAAGTAGCATGCAAGATCTTGTGGTCTCAGCAGGTGAGATGAAGAAAGAGTGGGTAATAACCTGCAAGCCAAGGGAAGGATGTGACAGCAGTAACTCACACATCTGTTGCCTTCTAGGCTGGAGATTCAAAGCGTAAAAATAACAAACAGTAGTAGCATTTTAGAAGCATCCATGATTCCAGGAGAGCCCTCCCTACTGAGTTACTAAGTTCTCAGGTCTTTATGAGTAAATTAGTTCATCTCTTAGCTGTCATATAAAAGCATATTTTCATCTATATTGCTTTCCACAAAAATTATTGAAAACAGGCAAGGGCTTCTAGCCCTGTTTGTAACCAGCTAGTAAGCATGAGGTTGAACTATGCTCTAAGCAAATTGATAAATGCTTTTTTTCACTTGTTTGAGTTGTTGCATCTTAACACTTCTAGGTCTTTTGGTACTGCCTAAGGAGGCTGTTTATGTGTTGATCTTCTTTATCTCATTTAAACATCCTAATCTGGAACTAACACGGGGACATTTTACTGACAGATTTCCAGTTACTTTTTTTTTTCCACTTTGAATATCAGAATGCAACGTGAGTTTAATGAGCACAGTTTAAAAATTCACCAAGAGAATACGTAGTAGAGCTCAAATTATAGTTTCTAGATAGATCCAAATAATGCTTCAGAGAACAAAAACCTCTCTAAAACTTGCAGGATAGGGCACAGATTTGGAAGATGGTGAGGGATGTGACACTCCCATTTCTTCTGCTCAGTTCAGCAGAGGTTTAGCATCAAGTGATTTGGTTGTGGCTATAAAACTGTTCAGTGTCCCACACAGATCAGGGCTGTATTTGCCTGGAGAGTTCTATGCTGAAAAAGGACTTGTTGACAGACTCCTTGCTGCAGCAGCATCATGGAAGGTATTACAGCTAATTCAACATGTCTCTGGCAGGAGTTAGGCAAGTCTGAGGCTTCTGTGGTATCACTGTGCTTCCACATCAACATTTGTGAGAGTTAACTCGACTCCTTATAAGCAAATATAAACAAACCAGTTCAGGTTGTACAAATTCCAGGGGTGGGACCAGTGCTCACATCTGCGACAAAACAGGAATGTGACCTGTCCAGAACAGAGGGATACTGTTTCTTCCTGAAATGCTCTGAAGGCAGGGAAGACGGAATCTGATGAAAATATATTTTTGATGAAAAAGAACCGTGAAGTTACCATGTTTTCTGATATTTAATTTATTCTGTCTGCCATCTGAGATGATGGCATGGGGCATTTTTTATTACTGTAGTATGTTTACCAAGTTTCATTACTGAAGGAGCAAGTGAGATCTTCCTGACAGAAATCCATGATAAGCAATTAAATCTTTGTCCTGTCACTGTGGAGAAAGGCAGGGTGCCCACTGAATCTGATGAAAGCTTTCCCTTGGATTATTCAGGCAGCTGAGTCCATCAGCTCTGCCTAGTTTGGTTTTTTTTTCTTTTGTCTGAGGTAGGTTGAATGTGATGTGGAGGGGTGTAAGAAAGCACACTGGACAGATCATGCATCTGTATGATGCAGAATTTTTTATGCAGTTATTCAGCAGGTTAATACATAAAAACACCTGCTGGGTGTTTTCAGGTGGCTGCTGACTACATTCACTTTCATTTTTGAGGGCTCCTGTGGCACACTGGAGAATGGTCCAGGAATTGGCTGCAAATTGTGAATGAGCTGCAGTAGGATGAGGTGTTGTGTGCTCCCAAAACATGTAATGTAAACAGGATGTGTTTCCTGGTGAGGTATGGAAGGAGTCTGGCTGACCTGCTGTGTTCCTCTCCAAAACCTTTTGGATGACTTAGAGGAGTAAGGGAATCACCAAGGGGATCAGGGACTGAGTTGGGAGGAAGGTTTGTAGAGTTTGGGGCGTGCTCACTGCTGAGCGCTAATGCAGCGAAGCTGTCCTTGGCTGTGCATGCAGGGGGCTGATACTGAGCTATGTAGCCCATGGGCCAGTTCTGTGTAAATTAAACCCTTGTTGACACCTCATGGGTTTGGATGAATGCCATGTACCATTTCCCTTTCCATCCAGAGCATTTTTGGGGAGGTCACAGCACTTCAGAGACTTGCACAGTGTATATCTCTGGCATCATGACTTATGGTCCACTGTCTTCTGCCCAGGATAACGTAGTGAGAGGCTGGGCAGCAGACTGACCACCTCCTATGCCTGGGTTCAATAGCAGGGGTCTTGAAGCCATGCTTTTGGGGCTGCCCCCCACATTTGACCCCACCTCTGTCAAACTGGGGAATTTTCACTTGATCAATCTCACCCATCTAGAAGGTGTATTTTATGCCTACTGATGACTTCTGTCATGGCTAACCAAACTAAGTAGGTATTGATAAAATAGAATTTGGTGTCCTGGATCCACCATTAACTATTACTTAAAAATGGCTGTGAGCTGCAGACTTCTTCCAGTCTTCCCCAGTTTTCATGAGGATAAATCCATGATGAGATTAAATAACCTTCCTCAGGATGCAGTAAATGGTGTAAAGGAAACAGTCATTTGGAAACAACCTGGATGGGTATGTTAACCTGGGCCCTGAGAAACTCTGGGTTCTTGAAAATGTTTTGCAGGGCCTATAACAAAGTCCATGTAGCTTCAGTAATCCAGTGATCTGTTCCAGGTATTATCATGAGCACCACAGCACAATAATCACTTCTGTGTGCGTTATTCATTCCCCATTTTATGGTATGTCTGAGTGCTTATTAGATCATTGACAGTGGGAATGAGCCATCCATTGAAGGAGACCTGGATGTAATTAAGCATTGTTCAGCTGAATCCTGTTAGTGCTAAATAACAAAAGATTTTACACATAATCTGAATTAGTAAGCTACATGGAGAGTATGGCAGAGTCACGAAGGCAAGGAATGATGCTCAGCAGAGACTGCTGCTTTGGGAGATATAATCTTGATGACATAATAGCCATGATGCCTGTTAGCCATGTGTCATTAATTCTGGCTTAACGTTCTCCAGGTATGAGAGAGAAATGCTGAGGTTATACAGGAGTTGATTAAAGACAAATAAAACCTGGCCTGGCACAGAAAAACAGATTTTTGTAGTTTATAGTGAGCACATGCCCAAAATAAGTGAAGGCAGAAAATATTTCAGGGTGGTGCTTCTGCTTTGTCATAGGAGTGGATGTGAAGTGCTGGGGAATCCTCTGAGCCTGTGTAACAAAACAGTAGAGTATAACAAAACTAGTATTATATATATATATATATAAAAAATATATATATAGAGTATAACAAAACTAGTATGGACCACTATAAGCAGACCCCAGCAGGAGCCCCTCATTGTGCAGGTGGCTGACACTGCACTCACAAGTCTGCTTGTGTGACTGTGGTGCAGTACAGGGACACGTGAACACATAATAAACAATACCATCAGCAGCCAGGGTAGAGATGCTCAGTTTCTGCAGCAGAGTCCAAGGCAGGCTGGGTCATCCCCAACCCTACCAAGCACCAAGCCCATGTTCTGACTGACTTGCATCTAGTGTGTGGCTTGCACTCAGGCTCGGATTGCTAATAAATGCTGAAGTGCTCTAATAAGGGATCAGTTTTAGGCTCTAGCTAGGTGCAAGTCTTGCCAAGGTAACTGTGCTCAAGTACTTAATTTTGGATTGATTTCCTCCTAGCACCTGGAAACCTATAAATGTGTACGTTGAAAGGCAGGGAGAGGAAATCCCTCAGAAGCTAAGCACTAGATTTGGCACTTAATATTCTTGGTATCAGTGCAATACACTGGGTCAAATGTCCACCATAAAAATGACAAAGATGATACAGTTTTCAGTCAATTGTGCAAGCTTTCCTTATTGATATGATTGTTAAAAGAAGCTTCTTGGGTTTTTTAGTAAGTGTTGTGGCTTAACCCGAGGTGGCAGCTAAGCCCCACACACACAGCCACTTGCTCACTTCCCCACCAGCAGGATCAGGTAGAGAATCAGAAAAGTGAAAGTAAGAGAACTTGTGGGTTGAGATAGAGACAGTTCAATAAGGAAAGCAGAAGCTATGCACAAGCAAAAGAAAACAAGGAATTCATTCACCACCTGATAGTAACTCAGTAGGTTAGAACATGGTGCTAATAACACCAATATCACATGTTTGATCACTGTCCAGGCCAGTTCTACTTGAGAGCTGGACTCAGTGATCCTTGCAGGTGCCTTCCAACTCAGAATATTCTGTGAAGTATCTGGGAGACCACTTATTTCCCCTGGTCAGGCAGATGTTCAACCATCTCCAGAAAAGCTGGCCTCCATCACATGTAATGGTGACTTGGGAAGACAAACACCATCACTCTAAATGCCCCTGTCTTCCCCAGCTCTACATGCTGAGCATGAGGCCATATGTTGTGAAATATTCCAGTGGTCAGTTGGGGTCAGTTGTCCTGGCTGTGCCCCCTCCCAGCTCCTGGTGCACCCCCAGCCTGCTCACTGGTGGGCTGGCGTGAGGAGCAGAAGAGGCCTTGACTCTGCATAAGCACTGTTCAGCAATAACGAAATTGTCCCCATGTTATCAACACTGTCTCCAGCACTAATCCAAGCCATAGCCCCATATCAGCCACTGTGAAGAAAATTAATTCTACCGCATCCCAAACCAGGGCAATAAGCAAGTAATAGTTGTGGACTTTAGTTTATACCTCATGTGTTCCAACACAGAGAAATGTTGTAGGAATTAGGGCCAACAGGCACAATACTGAGTGCAAGGATGATGAAAATAATACTGGTAGAATTAGGGAAATATACTGATTATGATGATGGTGATGATGATTATGATTATTGTTGCTGTTTTTATTGTTTCATCAGAGGTCATTAGCCTACAATCTTTCTTTCAGAACCATATTTCAAAAATGATTAAGGGATTTTCTTCATCCAACCATATTTCAGAAAATGCCATTCTCACCGCATATATATGCAGAGGAAGATGTTCAGTTACATCTTGTACATCCATTTGACTTTTTAATGAAACACATCTGAAGCCAGAGAAAAATTTTGCTAGTCACTCTTCTTTCTTATTAGAAAAAGATAAATCACACTGTCTTCAGCACAATTATGTTGGGTTTTGTTTATCATGTCATGGATTAGCTGCATATTCATCAACAAGGTGAGGAGAGATGAAGAGTTTTTATTAAAATCTTTTCCTTAACAACAGTAGGAATTCACTGGACATTTCTCAGTCATCAGTGATCTTTTTAACAAGGGAAATGTGCATTGTCATCCTTTTGGTACGGGAGATGAGACCAAGGCAAAAAATTTGCTTGTGGTAATGTCAGATCAGTGTTTCTGAGGAACATATAGAGCAACTAGCAATTAATTTATGCTCTGAGATGGGACAGGAGGAAAGTCCTGGTGGTCTTCCAGCTGTAGTGCAAATGCCTGTGTTGCGCTGGAAAATTCACATAATCTCCATCTGAAAAAGTAAGGAGGAGAAACCACAATTCTTAGATTGTGTGCTTGGTTCTTTGCCTGTGAGAACAGCAGACCACAGTCATCAGGAGAAAGCAAGGGAGCTGGAGACAAAGCAAGGCTGGTGGGGGCCACCTGGGTAACTTCACCCAACTGTATCTCAGATCCATGATCCCAGCATGGAAACAAAATGCAAAACACATTGAACAAGTGATTTGTAGCTGAAGAGGTGAGTGACAGAAATTTTGGGACACTTACTAAAATTTTAGTGTTACTGTGGGAGCAATGGTAGGAAATGGCACTGTTAGGAAAATTTATAGACATTTCTGGAGTGTGTAAAATTATTGGATAAAAAGTAGCAAGGCCATGCAGACCCAACTCACAGTGCAAATTACCTGTCATATGTGTTTTCTTTCCAAATGTAGGTGTAAAGGATATGAGAAGTAACTATGTGGCCAACTTGTGCTATGGCTAAGAAACTTGACATAACTAAATGTATCATACAGGTCTTCCCTGTGGAAGAATTCCACATTTAGAAGGAGCAGATGCCAGTTGCATCAGTGCTAGAGATGAGTTGCATCCAGCCAGATTCAGTAGGAGTGCAAGCTCCAATGTGTTTCAGGAAAGAAAGATGCGAACTCAATTTTAGATCAAATTTGACTATGTGGTCTTGGTTCTCAAGTGGTTTCATATCTGAGAGAAATCTATAGTGTGCAAAAAGTTAACACCTTAAAATGCTAATTGTGGTCAAGAGGTTTCTGCCATTCAAAGTAAATGATAGTATTTTGTTGCATGTATATAAGAACCTAATTTATTTGTCAGCATACCAAGTTCTCTAGTCATCTCTGGTAGCTGTGTCTCTCTGAGGTGAAGGAAATTTTCATCTGGAGGGAGTAAGTGCAGCTGAGTCTTCTTTTGATTTTTTTTTTTTTCAAATGAAACTGCAGAACAACTAACTACAAATGCTGTAGCAACTAAAGAGGTCTGTAAAGAAATCACTCAAGGGGTGTTCGCTGTTGTTTTCAGAAAATCCATTATGCTATTTTCAGATAAGAAGGTAAACTATGGGGAGTAAACACAAGCCTCCCAAGCCCTGTGTTCAAGAGATATCCAGATTGAAGGCCAGTCTTTTAAAAGACAAATCTACCATGTAACCCCACAGATTTGTCCTGTATCTGTGTGGACTTTACTTGTGGGTTGAAACAAGTAGTCCTTCACAAACAGCTCTTGTTTTGTTTCAAAGCCACATTGTAGTGGACAAGTGTTTGTGCAAACTGAGGAGCAGCTTTCAGCTGGTATGAGTACTTGCTGACAGGCAGAAAATTACATTTGCAAATGTTTTATCAACAATATTTTATGCAGAACTTTTCATAATGAAAACAGTAACATATCTTCTTGTTTACTGCAATGCTGAGTTTTTAATACATCACTTTCCTTCCTAACCATCTCGTGATTCAGGGATTTGGAGAAGCTGAGGAGTTCACGTGGGTCAGGAAGGCTATTTTAAACCATGGTCTGGGTGAGGCAGAAGTATTGTCTGGTAACCCACCTCTGTTTCTCGTATTTCTTGCTTGTGCTGACCCCCAGTCCCTTTCCAGGATTGCTGAGACTGCCATATCCGAGGATGGGAGTAGTCTAGCACGTGATCTTCAGATCAGTGAATCCACCCACCAGCCAGGTATATGCAGGACCTAGGGTTGAAGGGCCATAGTTTCAGGCAGCAAGGGAAGAGCAACTCTTCTGGCCCTGGTTGCTGAGAGAATAAAGAGTAAAATCTGTCTTTAGACTGGCAAGGATGAGATGCAAGCTCCCTGACTTCTCTTTAACAAGGGTACTCCCCCTATTTGTTGGTGTTCACGATTCTCCTTAGCCTTGGAGAAACGAAGAGAAACTTTGAAGGAGTGCTTCTTCTGAAGAAATGCCTGCTTGCTGAGCTGGCTGAGTGACATTTCTGGCTTGTTAAGCTCAAGATACATCTTAGCACTTCATGAACTGTTGAAAAAAATCCCTTACTGATGCTCAGCCAAGGTGGCCATGGAAAAGCAGCATGGCTTGAAGGGCTGTCGTAATTCCTAAAATTGCTTTAAACACCCTGTGCTACTGTGGGAGAAGTAGCTTTTGAAACAATGCGAGTCCCTCATGGTCATGTAACCTAGGGAGTCTGTGCTGCAAAATGCTTTGGAGGCTGCACTTCTGCTGGAGAGGATCCTGTGGTCTGCCAAGGCTTGGCACTGCTGTTGGCTGACCGGGAATGTCGCTGCTTGTGATGCCAGCAGCGAGCCGAAGGGCTTGTTCTCCTCTTTGAACTGAGGACCCTAGAGCAGAGTTCCTTGGTTACACAATAAAATAATAAAAATGCTAGTTTAAATTTTGAATTAGTAACGAACTATTTTTGGCTTTCTCAGAGACACCATCTGTAAATAATCAGGCAGAAGCCTTTCCATAAAACAACACAGAAAAACCTCAAAGAGCATTTAGATTCTGCAACATTTAAACAAGATTTTTAACTCATGGGGAAGCCAACATCAACACAATGCTTCCTGCACATAAAAGCATGGAATTTCTTAGCAGTGTGGGGGCAATAAATGACTATCACATTTCCCTCCTTTCTAAAACCTAAATATTTTTCAATGGAAATAGTAATATTGATGGAAAAAGAAAAGAGGACCTTAAGTTATGTAAGAATTTATTTAAGCTCTGAACCTCCATACACTGCAGACTGGAGGCTAATTAAAGAAAAACTTCAGCTGTTCAGTTTTGCTGTAATTGTCCTCCAAGCTCAGGAGATCAAATATACTAGCTGAGATCCTTCTTCTAATCATTCACATTCATGACCCAAGTTTTGAGTTCATTCCTCCTGCTCTCAGCCAGGTCCATCCATAATTCAAACAAAAGAGGTGAATGATATATTCTTAATTATGTCCTCTACAGAGGCAGGAGGCCGTGATGACAAGCAGCTTTATGCATTTATACTCCTAGCAACCTCTGACCACAGAGTTTGCCCACAGTGTTTGTGAAATCAGAAATTCATCCATAACCAAGTACATAAGCATGGGTTATTTGTCAGGGAAAATGTAAGCATTTACCAGTGAAAAAAAAATTAATACTTTTTTCAGGATGCTGTTACCTTGATTTCTTAGCTCTTTTAGGAGGTGCACTGTTGGCTCAAGGGGCTGCCTAGTCAGGCTCTTGTGCTTTTGAGTGGGAAATTGTTTATGAAAAACTGGCTACATTTCTGATCATTAGACCTGACTGAAACCTATGGATCTCCAGGCTGGGGATAAATGAACCAGTACATACCAAGTTTCTGGGAGGGATGACTATTGCAGGCAAACAAAACTGGGAAATGTTAGGCTTTAACGTGGCTCCATGAGCGAGCTGTGTGGTTTCACAAACCAACCCTGGTTTGTGACCTACTGCTAGAGAAGGGCTGAATTAAGCATTTATTTCATCTGTGTGAATCTCTGAGTAAAGAAGCAAAAGTCAGTCTTTCACTTCCTGTTTACCAGCCTGGTTAGCTTTTAGCTATAGTGTGTAAGTTGTCCTTTAGAGTGTCTAATTATCTAGCTTCCCACAAACAGATTTGTGACTTTTCCCAGATGAGGCACAGTTATGAAAAGTTATACAGTAGAGGAGTCAAGATAATGGTATGCAAAACTGTGCCGAGATCTGTTTTTCTCTGCTAGATGATTTACTCATTTTGATATTCTGACAAATGCTAAAGCAATTTCCCAAAAAAACCACCTAATGTTTCCTTCAGCAGCAGCTTTCAGAGAAAACAAAATGTTGTGGTTCAGACGTGGGGAAAGATGGTCACAGAGATACTGAGCTTACCAAAGTGCACCCATTAGGAGTTCTCAGAAAGCTCAGAAAGAGGTCAGTCACTGTTGGTGGCACCTGGGAGCCTGGCACAGTGGTAGCTCCTGGCTGAACTGTGCCTCCTGGCCATCTCCTGCTTTCTGGCTGCTCCAGGCAGGTAGTGCTGGAGCACAGGCACATAAAGCAGTGCCCAGACTGTGCATGGTCTCTCTGGAGCTCAACACTGACCTTTTGAAATGCACAAAGGGCATCTAAGCTGGTTTGCAACTTTGAAAATCCTGGTTGGGTCTACCACCACATGAAAATACTTTGATGAAAATAAAACATGAGTGAAGACATCTTCTAGAAAGATTTTGAACTCTGTCCCACAGTAAGAATTACTTTGAGGGGATTTTTGGTTTGTTTGGTTTTTTGTTTGTTTGCTTTGTTTTGTTTTGTTGTTTTGTTTTTTAACTGTTAAGTTTGGGAACAGAGCAGAGATTGGCACTTTTATTATGGAACCATGAGAAAACCAAAGGTTTGTTCTGTAATTACTTTTTCAGTGTAGCTTTCTTTTCACAGAATCACAGAATGGGTAAGGTTGGAAAGGACCACATCTGGTCCAACCTTCTTGCTCAAGCAGTGTCGTCCTTGAGCCCATGGCACAGGATTGCATCCAGATGGTTTTTGAATATCTCCACTCAGGGAGACTCCACAACCTTTCTAGGCAATCTGCTCCACTGCGTGGTCACTCCAAAACCAGTCTAAGCTGCTATCAGGAGAACAAAAAGCTGATGTGGAGTTTATTACCAGCAGACTGACAGAGCTGCAGTGATGAAAGTGCGTGTCAACCCTTATGTGTTGTCTGCACATCAGTTTGTTTACTTGTTAATATGATCTGTGGCTTTTAACCTTTTTCTTTGACTACAGAACTTAAAATTTAAGAAAGATACTCTGTGAGTTTCTCCTGAGAAAGATACCCTAAAGAAAGGTTTCCCTGTAAGCAGAAAGGATGCTGGGAAGAGGAACTCACACAGGAGGTAACTGTCAAAGTATGGCAATCCTGCAGCTCTTTGAAGCAGAACAAGAAAATGTCACTTAGCTGCAATGTGATTGACAAAAAGGTTTATTAACTTGGTTAACATGTCTCTTCAATTTACAATTTTTCAGCTAGTGTAAACTGATGACAAGAGATTTTTAATACTTAAATTGAAGACATAAAAAGCAGGCGTATGTCCACAAGTTACTTCACCTCACATGTCCTATGCTGCTGCATTTTCATACAGGTACTCCAATTTTTCACATTAGATGTTGTATTCATGCAAGTCATGACTTCTAATGGTAGTTTCCAGGTGTACAGAAAGTAAAGGCAGGAACAGGGTTGATGTAGTCTCATAGATCAAAGAAAACAGTGGACAAAATTGTGCTGTTCAGGTATTGTGAAACATTTTCTGTCTTCTTGGTTCAGTAGGTAATGAATGCAGCATGATCAACACCAACACAGAAATAATAGTATACTATTACTAATAGTTTTTGAACTTTTTGTTCCTGTTTCCCCCTTCGCTCTTTTCATGCCATGTGGGTAGCTAACAGATGTGTTACATTATACTGCATTAAATCCTGTGAAGGCAATAGTCTTAAGTGCTGTGTCAAATATTTATAATGTGGAATTGTTTTAGGACAGGAGCCAAGTGCAATATGGCATCCCTCACAGTGTCTCTCTTGTTTTTGTATGAAGCGGAAGCTCAGCTACTTACAATTACAATTTTACTTCTTCTTTAATCTTCACCAACCCTTTTCATTTGTCACCATTCAAATACGTTTTAATTATTACTGTACATTAGAGTGACTGTTGCTTTCTTTATTAGCTCTCTCATTTGAGCTGGGAAGGGCCAAGTTCTCAAGATTCTCTCGTCCTGCTGCTCCTCTGGCTGGGTAGGACCCATCTTCCTTGTGCCTGTGAGGCTCAGCACACGTGCAGGAAGCATGGGCTGACCCTGTGCCCTCCGGCAAGCCATGGCTACAGAGCAGGTGCTGGGAGGGGCCAGCCCAGGAGCCATCCGTGCAGGCTGGGTGTGAGCTGATGCTGTCATGAGGGACCCAGGATTTGGCTTATTGGTGCTTCTGGCCCATGGGTGAGGATGTGGGGTGTGGAGCCCAGGGGGGAAAATAAGCCTGGAACATCCTGCCAGCTGTTTTGCACCTTTTCCATTGCAGGGAGTTTATGCTTTTTGAGATTATATTCTCCTTGGTGTGCAAGACACTAATAGGTTCAATAACAACAGGAATTTTCACTCCTAAATCTGCTTTATCTGCATAGTGCTGTGTTTATAGACAATGTCTTGCTTGTTTTTTTACTTTACAAAAATGAAGACCCTAACCATAGCAGCCTGTCCTGAAAACATCTCAAATATTTGCAGCTATTTTCTCTTTGGAAAACCAGCACGTTAAGGGAGTTTGTTGTTCATTTAAGGCCACGTGTCTTCCATTTATGAGTCTGCTTAAATGCCAAACTTCTGGGTGCATCTTTCACTTCCTTTGACTTCCAAACTTATCCAAGTCACTCTTTTAGTGGAATGATTTGCAGGTTAAGTTAGTCATTAAAGATTCTTTATTCAGAAATACTGGCAGTATTTTTACTCCTTATTCAGAAATATTTCTTTCTGAAGGCATTGGTTACTCAACCAGCTGTATGATTGCCTGCATAATTCAATTGTTCTGATCTTTTGATTGTTTAAATCATTTGCCCACACATGCAGGATCCCAGCCTCACAGTTTGATATTCAACAGGAAAATATCTTCTTGTTTGTAGACAATTTTCTTCAACTGTTGTTTTGTCACATAGACAAACATTTAGAAGAATCACTCTTGCCTACTGTAATTCATAAGGTTTGAGTTTGGTTGAGGCCAGAGTCTGTTTTGGTGCCTCAGTTTGTTTGTCCATTAGCCTGTGGGCATGGCTAATGTAGCATGGAGAATGCCCAGATATTTCCATGTCAGTCTCACATAATGACACATAAATAGGACTGTTTGCTATCACTCTGTCACTTGAAGTGAGACTTTACACTGATCAGCATTGGTGTGGCCCTAGCTGAAATACAAGAAAAGATGGATGAGATGAGATGAGATGAGATGAGATGAGATGAGATGAGATGAGATGAGATGAGATGAGATGAGATGAGATGAGATGAGGTGAGATGGAGAGAGCGCAGAGCTGAGTGATGAGATATTTTGTACAATAAATGTGTCCTCTGTGAGACATTTTCTGAGCGGTGCCAGTCCTTACCTCTGCACAAGTGATATGCATTAATTTTAGTGCTGTCAGTCTTACTGGGAATTTTTCTCTGCATTTAGCAACTTAGAGAATGCATTCAACTACATTGTCTTGGTATTTTATCGATATTTGCTTGATTTCCAAACTAAACCCAAAAGCTTCTCTATTCTAATCATTATTGTACTATGAAGAGGGGCAGCTATGAACAGTGTATAGCAAGGAAAATGAGGATAGCTTCCAAGTTTCTCTGTAAGGGCCTTCTTTTAATACTTTCTGTCCCAAATCCTAGTGTAAAAGTTACATAATTTTTATCAGAGTATCTTGACAACCTTAATCTTTGCTGCTGGCACAGGCTGTAACTCACTCTTCAGACCCTTTCTCCTGTTTGCAAAAGGCCTCAAGGAAAATGGAAACTATCTGCTGTTCCATTAAAAAAGCAATTGAAATAAACATAAAGATCTTGGCGCAGAAGTCCAAGTCAATCTCAGTTTCTCAATTCAGTGTGGCATTTTCTCATTCCTTAAGAAAGGAACACTGTCTGAGGTTTTCAGCTACTCTGGGTGGGCTCATGAGCCAGCAAAATGAAGGGGTGATTTCTACCAAACTTGGCTCGGGTCTTGTGTAGCAGCTCATAAACACCATGATTTGCATAACCTCTCCAGCATCTGCGTGAAAGAGACTGTCAGTCAACAACACTTCTGGCATGTCAGGGTCATTCTTAACACCTTAGCTGTGAAAGGGCACCAACAGGGTGAACTTAATATCCTTCCACTGATGTGACCCACATACCATCCCAGTCAGGGAAGGATGTTTTCAATCAGGTCAAAATGAACATCACTACACGTTGGGACCGTTCAGTCTCTGAGCTGTTTATTGACCAAAATTCTTATGTGATATTCTTGAAACTATCTAAATTTTCAGGTCTCATTGAGATATAAAATAGCCAGGCTGTCAGTGTGGTTTTCATTTGTGCTCCTTCCAGCTCAGCTGTAATTGAGAGCAGCCTCATGCAGTCTATCTATAGTTTCCATATACCTCTTTTAGGCCTGTGTGCTTCCTGCTTTCACACAGGGTACATTAGAGCAGCAAACAGAGAGAACTTTGGGGAGAAATAAAGAAAATGTATAGAATACATTTCACTCTGACAGACTATTTGACTATTTGACTATTTCTATTGAAGAAATTTTGCATTTTTAATTCATGCTTTCTTTCAAAGTCACAGAATGGTGGTTTTTGTTTGCCCTTTAGTCCTTCTTTAATTTCAACAAGGCTTAGTTGCTAAGGCACTTTCTAAAGTCACAGGAGGTTTGCATCTGCATCTTTAGATGATATAGTGCCCTTAGTAGCCTGTGCTTGTATGACTTGCCCTGAGCCCCAGTAAAAGCCAATGAAAGGACATTGTCCATCCCAGGACAATATCCTGGCTCCTGGGCTTTTTTTCCTTCAGCATGTAAAGGAAAATGGGTGAGGTACAAGAGGGCAATGGGAAAATTTAAATGAAACTTTTTGTGAAAAAATTAATGAGGCAAATGACTTTGTGAAAACTGTCACACCTGGGTCTCAGTCCTTCCTTAAGCCACGTAACATTTGTTAGGACACTTAAGAGTCACTGCAGCCCCTGGCTAACTGAAATTCCTGCTTTCATGCTGAGCATGTTCCTAAGTGCAATCCCCTTCCTTCAGCAGGCTTGAAGGAGGGAATGCTTTCAGTCAGGCCTTCTGAGGGTTTACCCACTGGCCTTTGCAATGTCTGTTATGGCAAACAAATGAGCTTCATTCTTTACATATTTCCTCACCATTTGCCTGTCATTGTTCATTAGGGGCTTTTTCTTGTTCACTCAAGACATAACCAGTTGTTGGATGCTCTGGTATATCTTGTTATATTTTATCCCTGGAATCCATTTAGTGCCTAGTATTTTTTCAAAGCAATTTTTAAAAAAATCATTCAGAGTCTGCCTATGTTTTTAATAGATTTCTGTCTTTCACATACACATGTGATGACAAAAGTAATGTATGAGTTAGAGATTTGTACTTTGGTCTTTCAGAAATAGATGTTTGTGGACCAAATATTGTTTAAAACGGTAAATGTGGCTGTTGCCCTGTCTGTTGATATCTTGCCAAGGAAGTTGGCCTCATCTCCTTTTCTGCATCTCCAGGGGGACAATATGTTGTTTCCAAGATATGGAAATTATTTAATGTCTGGTATTCATGCTTATTTCCAAGTAGTATTTGCACTAAGATGTCACTGAGGATATCATTACTTTGTTGGGGTTTTTTTTATAACAGACTGTTAATACTTCAGTTTTGTGTAGCTGAATGCTTCATTTGCATGTTGGCTGGGCTTAGAAGAACAGGACTACCTGCAAACTGAGCTCATTGCTGATAAACTTTGTGGTAACTTTATGGTAGACCACCACATTTCTCTTTCCTCAAAACTGAAGTACAAGTCAACAACTGGAGATGGATATGGGGATTTTGTTCCAGAAAGACCAAAGGAGCCAGGTTTTAGGAGGGCTAGGGAGTGTGTGTGCCATCAGGGGGGTGCTCTGCGCTCTTGCACTTTGTCATGGATTTTTTGGGGAAACACTGTTGCTCCAAAACATTTAGTATGATCTGTAATAAACATTGGAAAGGGTGTTAGAAGAATGTGCTCGTAAAATTAAAGCTAGGTCCAGCTTTGAATCACTATGATAATGCCTGCCTTTTGCAGACTTGCTTATTTTAATCAGTTTAAAAAGAGGCTGAAACACCATGATGATGAACATCATTTGGAGAGAAACAAATTAATGTAGAAGGGGGTTCAAACGCACATCCGTCCTCTTCTTCATTTTAAAGAACTTCTTATGAATAAATCCCAAATGACACAATCAGATTCGTTTGCTGGTGCTTTTTGTCAGTTGATTTTGCTTCTTCTTGACAGCTGCATCCCTGTGCAAATGTAAAATCTGAGCTCCCCACTGAGCCCTGAGTTTGGAATAATTCAAACCTCATCTGAAACTCTTTCTCTGAATTTCAGTACTGTTTTTCTTTGTGGAGATAGATATATAAATATATAAATGAAGTTCAAGTCTTCTTTTTCTTACATGAAAATGATTGAAGGAAATTTTTTTTCACTGAAGACCGGTCGAATAATGTTTGGTGTATTTAACTCCAAACAATCAGTTCCATGTGTGATTATAAAATGCTTTTCTTTGCAAAGTAATGTGGGCATCTCTTTAGTGCAGTTTTATAATGGCAGTACCTCTTTCTCTCTCCTAAGTCCTGAAGACTATATGCAGCTAGTAAGAGCACAAAAAAAGGTCCATTTATATACGATGTGTGTGGGTATTTGTGAATACATAAAACAAGCATGGATGCTACATGGATGCTAGCCTATGGAGTTGTAGGTACATCATTTGCCACAAGTATGTTGTTTAAGGTGATGGTAGGTTTCCAATCTTACTCTGCTTTGTCACACTGAGAAACGAGAGCTTTCCAAAATAGTTTAGATGCCATATAATTATTTTAGCAGCTGTGGTTTCAGTTACCTTTAATTAGTTCCCCCTGCAGCTCTAAATAAAGAGAGGCTTCTGTTAAATGCAGTTATTTTCTTCTGCAGATGGCATGATGAAGTGTGGCTACTCATAAAAAGAGACTACTGAACACCACATGGCAAACTTGAGGATCTAAAGAAATGTGATTATGAGTTAAGGACGTGGATTTCTCCATGGATTATTCATGATTTCCAGTCACTATGTTTTTATATCAGAATGGTCAGCCCTAAATTTCATGTCAGCTGGCATTGCTGAAAAAGTTGTCTTAGATGCTTGAGAGCTGGTGAGATAACCCTCCACCTTAAAAGCAAATGGTGTTTTGGCATTGTCCTGTGTTTTCCCCATATCATTTACGTGGTTCAGTGGCCCCAACCCTCCTAGAAAGCGTGGCTCAATCTCTGTGAACATCTGTTAAACAGATGAAAAAGCCTTCTAAAGAGAATTTCTTTCTTTTGTACATAGGATAAATTTTCAGACCCCATTCAGGCCAAGGCAGTCACAAAACATTTCAGCTGGAGACTGCAGGGCTGCATTCTGTTTCCACAGGACCCGGTGGTACGTGCCCTGCTGCCATCCATAGGAGCAAACACACACACTGCTTCTTTCCAGCTAAGATTTCACACAATAATTCCATACAGAATTCTTCGGATACTTCAAGTCCATCAACTCTGTGACTCTTCAGCTATATAAACAAAAGTCACATGAAGCAAAGTAAGGGTTCACAACGACACAACTTGAGTTTTAAGGGGTAATTTTTTTTTTTTTTTTTTTTTTGGAGGTAAAAACCTAAACCTATTTATACATAAATAAAGATGCTTGACTTGTATTGCTGCTGACTGACAAGGAGGGATGTATCAGAGTCATGACTTCATTCCATGAGAGTGAACTTCGGCCTGGAAGGCAATGTAAGACATGGTGTAGCAGGTCCCAGCAGGCAGGAGAGCCCTGCTGGCTTCCTTCGGCAACTTCTGGATTGTTTAATTAATTAAAGAATTGTTTCTGCTGCAATCACAAACGTTCCAGTTTGCACTGTTACCCAAGGTCAGAGCTCTCCTGACCTCCCTGGCAGAGGAAGAGAAGGGTAAGGAAATCAGGAAAAAAGAGAGTAAGCAAATCACTCTAAGGAAGCCTTGTTTCCTTTACCCCAAACCCAGCAGAGCAAAAAAGGCTGAATTGAAAGGGAAAAGGACTAAGACTGAGATTGATTAAGAGAGGTCCAGCCCGAAGAAAAGGCAAAGAATGAAACAACCAAGACAGAGAAAAATAAACTACAGTAAGATTGAGCTCGGATGAGGCAGTCGGCCACTGGCCAGGAGGGAGCAGCTGCAGCAGGAAGGCCTGGGTCCCATTGAAACAGAAAAGGGGCCATCTTTCTGCTGGAATGAAAGGGAAACAAAAGAATAATTCACCTTTAAAGGAACAGAAATGGCATTTGAGGCTAGGGGAAGGGCAGAGAGGAATAAGAACTTGTGAATGAGATGAGTTATTTTATTTCTGAGAACAAGGCAATGGCTGTTAAAATCCTCCCGGAGAGCTGTGTGATGGTGCAGGTTAATCAGACCAGCCAGAGCGGGTAGGACACTCTGAGCAGCTTCATGTTGCATTCAGACACTGGAATGAATGCTTGAAAATCAAGCAGATTTCCTCATTTTTACCTGGGGAGATGAGGCAGATGACATACTATACTGATGACATCATGCCTTGCTCCAGATGTGAACAGAGAGGAAAGAAAGTGTAAGATGGACATTTCACCACAAGCCAGTGAAATCCTCAATACTGAGGGGGAACATGAAGTTGCAAATCTCAGCTCACTGAGGTTCCACAAAATAAAGGGCAAAAGGAGGCAAGGCAAAACCCTGTACAATTCTGAGTTAAAATTCCAGGTTCAGGCAACAGAGAACAGATGCCTTGAATTAAATGTTCATGCCTTGTGGAAAATATACCGTGCACAGTAAGTTAATGTCATCAGTGTCACAGCAAAAAGTTGTCTGCACAGTGTAAAGATACAATTTAGGCTGGAGGAGATCAAAGGGTATGGAGAGAGCATCTCACTGAAACAATCCACGGGGAGTTTATTTAGAAAGATCCTGTGGTTTGGTATGTCTCAGAGCACTTACCTGCTGTTAGAATAAAGAGGTCCCACTTCAAGAACTGTTCCAGTAGCATGGTATGGGAATTGTAGGTTTTAAGGCCGTGCATTAGAAGGCAAGGAAAATTTTTAAGAGTATGTACCTAGTGAATGTAGAAGGAAAACACCCTCTAGTGAATGTAGAAGCAAAATACCCTCTTCAAATTCTGCTGGACTGGAGGTCCTAACAATCACAGGGCTCCTCAGACTCCCCATTCCTAAACTGTCCCACTGATTTTTGCTAAGTTAGATGCCACACTTTTGCTTCTTCAGGTGAACAGGTCTAGCTCCAACCAGACTATGAGAAGGTTGAGATCCTTTAGCTTGAAGTTTTGGTAAGACTGACAAGTCCTGGGAAAAGGGACACTTTTGGAATATATATACTAAAGCATGAGAAATACAGCATATGGACTCAGCTCAGGAAATCTACAGAAAACCCATTTGTGTCAGGGAAAAAAGAGGAACTAAGCAATGCTGCTGTTAATCCCTCATTGATGCAAATACTATGTGGGGACAACAGGGAGGTGGTGCCACATCCTTTTCTTTTTCTTTTTTTTTTTTCTCAGAGTGCTTTTTATAGGTTTTTGATGATGGTAGATGTAAATTAATTGTGAACTTGTTTGAAACTCTTGGTAGTGTTTCCATCATCTTTGAGTAGGTGATTTATCTTGTGTGTCTGCAAAAACTTAACAGCTGTACCAAAAGTAGCTGTTTCTCAGCACTGCATAAATTGTCCCCAGATTTATACTGACAGACTATGCAAAGACATGCTGGGGTTTTGCAATGCTATAATGCATATTGAAGCCCTCCTATAAACTATAAACATTAGGTTAAAGAATGACTGCCATGTTTGTTATTTGAAACTTTTGCAACATTTTCCCAAACTTCGGAGTACTGTTGTAAACAAACAAACAAAGCCACAGGAATGACTACAATTAAGTAGTATAAACAGGCTGTGTCCAGATCAAAACAAGGGCTAGCTAAATTCAAACAGTTATGGTTGCATTCTTAGGCAAAAGAGGTTGGTTTGTAGTCTGAATGACCCTATCCCTGTGCAGCTATGCCAGGCCTTCCATTATGGTGTTTACTGCTGGGAGCTGCAGTTAGGTGAACTGGAGGTTAGAGTACAGCCCTGAGAAGCTGTGGCTCAGCTTTGGCTCTCTGGCTCTGGCACAGCACCTTACAGACAACCACATCCCACCTTTTGAGGGGGTAACTGAATACCTGGGACACTGCTCAGCCCAGTGCCTCCTCCGAGTCGTATCCTGATTTCCCAAGGTGGGCACCGTACACACAGCCTGAGTTACAGATTGCCAGCTCCTGCCCAGCCCAGGGAGACAGCAGCAAGCAGAGCACAGCACAGATAGCCAGCTCTGCAGGGGAATTAGCTTGTACTTCATCCTCGTGGGGCAGGGCTGGAGGGAGGGACACAGGGGGAAGGCAGAGGGGCACCAGAGGAGCCTGTTGATGAGGTCACTGCAGGAGGTGGCACCAAGATGATCCTGGAGTAAAGAAGCAGCAAAGAACAAGACAAAAGTAGTGAGGTCCACCTTTAAAAGGCTTGGAAATACACTGGACACAAAAGTGCCTAATCTTTGTGTGAACCAAGCCCTTGGTTTTCCAGCCCAAGCAAGCCAGCACAGTGGTGCCAGCTTCCCCATGTCCCTGCTAATCTAGATGAATGCAACTCTGAACATGAGAAATGTGAATCTGTACAGTGTGTTGAAAGAGTTGTTGTGACATGTCGCCTGTGGTGAGCAATTCCTAGCAAGTGGGAAGCCACAGTGTGTGGCAGCTGTTGCCTCTGACTGATCTTCAAGGGTAGCTCCAAGCCAGAGTGCATTGCAGTAATTACATCTTGAAAAAAAAATTAAATGGAAGTGGAAAGCTTTGCCTAACTATGCCAGAACCTGGGCCTGAACAAAAGGTTCTAAAGCCTTCAGCGAAGCAAATACTGTGTGGGTACCTAACCAGGAGGTTAGTGTCACCTCAAAATCATGAGCTTATTGTGTGAGAAGAGAATAGCAGCCTTCAACAGCAGCAGGAATAACCCTTCCTAGTGCACTGCTGTCTTTCCCTCCTGTGTGTCAGTGCTGTAAACATCTGGAGTCGAATCCCCTGTCAAGCTACGCTTCAGCAAAAAGAGTCAGTCCAGTCCAAATGTGAGCCAGAAACTGGAGAAACAGAGGAAACTGAACTGCACTGCTTAAATGAAGGCAGATTTGAAATACACATTTTGCCTCTGAGTAATGCAACAGGCTCCTCACACTTGCTGAACTGCACCTATGGCACCAGCATGTGCAAAATAAATGGCATATGTATTTTTCATTTCCAATTTGATTTCTTCAAAGTCTCTTCTGTCAAACCACTGTGGAGTGTTAACTAAGCTTTTAATATCTATTTACAGGACAGAATAGATATTTTGTATACACTTACTGCCTCTAGATTTTTTTTACAGTGTCACATTGCATTGCAGTGGAAGCTTTTTTTTTTTTAAACCCAACCCCAAGTTTCCGTGGTTTTCTCAAGATAAATCCAAAAATGTTAAGTCTAGTCAAATTTTATGCTACTTTGGTGACAGGAACACAAGGAATTGAGGCATAGTTAGGTTAGACATAGCTTTGGTTTGGACCTAGCTGTAGCCAAGTACTTTCTCTTTAAATTTTCCCAGTTCTGTATATTATGTTATTAAAGAACACAACGCATGTGAGTGGATATATAAACATCCCCCCAACAGCGAGGAACAAGGCAGTCTGCAGAACGTGTGGTTGAAGTTGTCAGCTGCAGATACTTACCCACATGCAGGAATGGAAATACTGGAGACATTCAGCTGTTCTTGGTCTGCTAAAGTATTTTTGTTTGGGGTTGGGTTTTTTTATTATTGTTATGGGGTTTAGTCTTATTAAGAAGATGACAGACACCTCACAACTACTGCACAGAATTTATGGTAGATGGCTCTGTCTGTACTTGGTACATCACACAGATATGCTATAGCAAGTAGTCTCAGGTGGGTTTTCACACGTAGGACTTGGAGTTTGGCATTGCAGGTCACTTCTCTGAGAAGAAGACATTCTCTGAAAGCAGTGAAAGCTGCAATGTTCCTGTTTGATATTGTTACCTTTTCAAAAGATTCTTTAGCAAAATGAGATGAGGAGGTGGTCTTGGTATTCTATTTGTTGAAGTGCTGCTGAGGCTTTAGAAAGAACTTTTTAAATTTGTTGAAACACTTCTAGGCAAAAAAAAAAAAAAACAAAAACAAAAACAAAACAAAAAAGGCTCACTGCTGAAATTACTTAATGAAAAGCAAAAAACATCGGGCTCTGTTTTGATTCAAAATCATGAAAATTGACATGTGGGGCTAGCCCTGCACAGATTTGCAAGAGGGTTAAGAAGAATTGTGTGAAGAGATTTTGCACAAGGAGGAACCAATATTCTTAGCCTTTTGTTCCAGACTGGCAAAGGTCTGGGTTTGATGTTGCAAATTTTCCCTGTGGTGTACTAAGGAGCCCTTGCAAACTGGACACTGGCTGTGGGATCAGACCTTTCAGTAGTTTTCTTGAATATTGAAAATACTGAGCAAAACTGCTGACTCTGTACAGTTAAGGGAAGAGCAAGCTTGCATGAACCTTCATGTCCCACAAAAAAAGTAGGCTTATTTTGAGCATCTTGTAGTGACACAGTTATTTATTCTTGTGCTAAGACAAATGTAAGGTTTGCCTGGCCATCTAAGCAGAAAGGCTCTGGAGGGGTTTGTGGGCACACTGCCTTGGGAGAAGCACATTTGGTCAGAAGGACATAGCACCCTTCTACATCACTGAGCAATCAGTGTTTTCATTTTTAGATTTAAATGTGTTTGCCCAGGACTGTTGGCATCTCTTCCGAGCCCCTCATTGCTTTTAACAACACACTACAATTGTAAAATGGTGCAGCTTTGAAGTTGTCTGCACAGGAAAGTAAAAGCCTTTTTATTCTTCTGAATAAGAGTAACCACATGAGGACTTAACGTGCTTTAAGTCACATGCAACATGCTTCATATGTCTAATTGATTTATCTTAGCTTTCCCACATGTCCTCACACAAGCATGCCTCAATGCAGCTTGAAAGGAGGGAGTGCAGCCTCCTGGCTGAAAGCTGGTGGTAAGTAATTAAACCTAGCAGCAGTGAGAACCCCTGAGACAAAATCTTTGGCAGTTTTCTACACCATGTAGTGAGCTTGGGTCACCAAGGGCCTGTAAATAGCATCATAATGACTGGTTCCTCAGCAGGGATAAACATGTGCTTTGAGTTTTCTAAATGATTCAGAGGCATGCTGTGAGATAACTACTGATAACAAGCAGATGTGAAGTTTGCTTTTCAAGACAGGGAGGCTGAAAGTCAAGTAGATTCTGGCTTATGGTCTTCAGAAAGCCTGATATTTGAAGATCATTAAAGCCTTTTTTTTTTTTTTCAGAGGAGGAACTCAGTTGTATCTGATGAAGGTAATGCTGTTTTAAACCACTTCTTGTCAGAGCTAGTGGGATAACTGTAGGGAAAATCTTCCCTGAGTTTAAACCTGAAGACAAAAGTGACACCTCACTTTTCAGGATTAAGAATGTTGAATAATTTCAAAATCCATTTTACATTTTTCCAGTGCCTTTCTAAAAGCTTTCTCAAAACTTGCATATGGATAAGTTCTTTTTTTAATTTTTTTTTTATTTAAAGGGTGCCTTTTTTTTAATTTAAAGACAGGAGGACACAAAACAAAGGTTCTGAGCTGATGTGCCCATACTCAGTGGGACAGGTGCAGTAATGCTGTGGTGCTGGGAGTGCAGGGACAGGCTTATTCTTAACCTGGGGCTCCCAGCCCTGTGTTTCACATTATCAGCAGTGACACACGAGCAGTAGGATGGTGCATTTGCAAGGCATCAAAGGAAATCTGTCAGTCTCCCCAGTCAGGTTATCCATGCTTTCTCAGGGAGGTTTGGAGTTTTGCTAACACTGCACAAGTGGAGTAATGTAAAGAAACTGCATCTCTTGGCATTACTTAAAAAGCCAAAGGACATGTCAATATTCTTTCCTTAATTACTAGAGTTCACAGCAAGGTGAAAGGTGAGGTGAAAGCTGTTTCAGTGTTCAAGGAGAGAGTGAACTATTTAGTAAGAAAAGTGGTTGCAGACATCATTAATCCACAGTGACTTCTTTGAAACATGTTGGAATAGTTGTGGGGATGGATTTTTTCTTTTAAAAGCAGTTTTTCTGTATGTTGTTTCGGAGTTTCCTTTTAAATGGCACACCCTTGTGCCTCACAATACTACTTTTTCCTGAAAAAACAAAAGAAGAGGAAAAGTTTATCCACTTCCTTGTGTGGCCAGAGAGGGAGAGAAATGAAATTACCAAAGCATAGTGGGGCTCATCAGTTGGCATATGTGTCTGGTGCCTCTTCAGTTTCTGAAGCAGAAATGCACTTGTTCCTCCTGTGCCAGGAGCTCCCTAGCTGAAGGTGCACCCTGGTGGTGCCCGTGCCTCTCTGGGTGCTCACCCCTTGTCTGAGGGTGGAAGGAGCCAGGTCTTCAGGCACAGGTTGAACATGACTGGCCTGACACACGTGGCTTCCCAAACACAAGTCCCAGCTGAAGCACAGGTACCAGAAGCAGGAGAGCCATGACTGGGGTGACTTTCCTGGTGCAGCAGGAAAACTGAATTCAGATAAACATCTCTTCAAATGCCTTAAGGGAACAAGCATGACATACTACTAATATTTTCCTTTCTGATCTTCTACCCAAGGAAGATCCCAGCATGGCTCAGGCAGCCTCTGTGTACTCAGAAAATTATCCATGAGGCATCTACATATTTGCTCTTTGCTGTCGAATTGGTTTCCATAAGCACAGGCAGCTGGTCACTGGCTGTTGTGAGATACCCTCTTCAGATTGTCCATCAAAACTCCTTTTAGTAGTCATATAGTTTGGTGCAATTAATGGTTTTCAAGAGTGTAGAATGCTTTAAAAATGCATAGGCTCATTACTTTTCAATTAGAGGGCACCATTATTATCATGAAGCCTGACCTTCTGCAAAATACAAGAGAACAGGATTGCCGAACAATGCCCCTAATTTTTTTTCCCTGTAGCTAAGGAATATCTTATTAAAAGACATCCAGCCTTAATTTTAACATTTCATGCAGCAGAAAATCCTGTTTATGTCTTTTTCACTGTTTCCTATTGTTAACCATCACCTCTTATAAGAATTATCTGCTTGTGTCTACTTGGAATATGTTTAACTTCACTGTCCACCACACTGGCTTTTATCATGTCTTTGTCTATTTGAAAGCCATGTATTGTCAAAAGGGGTTTCATTTATGAACAAAACATGAGTAAGTCAGCTTAGCCTCATCTTTGATAAACTCAGTAAAATTATGTTTTCTTTAACCCCTCATTTTAAGGAAAGTTTTTATCATCCTTTTGTCTGTACTGTCCAATTCATTTTTGCATTTCAGTTGCTCAATGAGTGGATGCAGAAACAGCATAAACTATTCCAGTGCCATCACCAGACACAGTTATACCACATCTCTAATTTTGCTTACAGACTAAGCCATTGCATTTACTCTCTCCTCATTTATTCTCCCCTCAGTTACAGGGTTTCCTACTGTCAGGCTCTGGTGGTTACCCACACTGCCTTCCCTGCTCACTGAAACACAGTCACCTATCCCTCCTACGCGACTGGGCTCTTGCCTTTTAGATTTAGTTGGCAAGATTTTAAAAGAAGACACTACTGGATGAGCAAAACCAATTACCTCAAATTGAGCTGCTTTGTAGTTCTGACTCCTCTGTATTTTCCAAAGTTTGTGTTCTCTGGTGGGGTTTTCAGCCATGACCCACAGACTGGTGAACCCACAACAATTGCCAGATAATTTATGCTGTACAGGCATATTCTCCATATCTTTGTGCACATTTTTGGAGATTATATTGCCATTTGCAAGAATGTGGTGCTGAATACAGGTTTCATGTCAGGCTGTTTCTGGCTCGGTGCCTCTTTGATGTGTCTTCATCCAACAGCCAGGTGGGCTTGCAGTCTGTACAAAACTTTAGACAACTGCAGCCTTCAGATAACAAGTGTATCAGTATGGTGGTAACCTCCTTTTGACACACAGTCGACATCTGTTTCTGTCACAGCCTCCTTACGTGACACGCTGTTATGTGGGGAAGGCAGATACTCCTCTGAACCGTTGCTGAGGAGCTATTGCTGTGAAAATGGGTGGATTAGCTGTATCTCCTGCTTTTTCAGAGATTGAGAGAGGAGGAAGTGTAGAGGCGTGGGTTTTTAGCAAACTTTGTTTTGGAGTGTTTCAAAAGCCCCCTGCCAGACTCCAGGTGAAGCAGCTATAAATACTATACTCAACAAGTCATTTATAATACACTTTGGGTCACACTGTTCAAACAGTAACTTATTCAGTACAGTCCCTGTCCAGAATTGCTTCCAGGTTAAGGACAGGGGTGTGTGTGACATGAACTGACCCAGAAGGCAACCAGGTGGCAGACTCATGTGCAATGCAGCCACTGAATCTTGGGGCCACCAGGGACTTCTGCAGGGGCGTCAGAGGGAGAAGAATGTGATGGAGCAGGTCTGGGGCTCTTTGCACAAGGACTGGGTGCTGCTTGGCTCTTGAGAGATGGAGAGATTCCCTTGTGCATCAGAAGTTTTACAGGTGTGAAAAGAGGGAGGGGAATGCCAGGGTGTAAGAAGATAACTAGAGGAGGGTGACTCCACAGGACATCTGGAGTTACTGACAGACCCATGTATGTGTTGTGGAGATGGGGAAGTGGGACATAGCAGAGGGATGTGGGAAATATGAGGGAGTCACCTGGGGGAAACGGAGGTAACAGCTACTTTGTGGAAGAGGTCAAAAAAAAAAATGTAAGGGATCCAGTGGCAAAGGGATTTTAATCACTGAGTCTAGGGGTGGCCAACCTAGGGTCCAAAATTTCAGTAGTAAAAATGTGGTGAAAGCTAACTGTAGAAACTTTTAAAGAAAGGACCTGTATGACCAAATGAGAGCTGCAGCCTGAGTTACTATTCTGAGGTGTATTTGTAAACCAGAAAGGAATGAACCGTTGATATGCACCCCTTGGAAACAACATGGAAAATTAACACTTTGTTGTAATTGCCCATAGGAAGGCTGTCTGGAAGTTTTAACCTCACATCCCACAAGCTTTCATAGGAGACCTGGAATTGCTGAGGAGGTGGGATGCCAACAGGAAGTGTGTAATATCTAGCTGTGTGTATGTTCATCCATGGGAACTTCAGTGTGTGATAGGCATGGCAGGCCAAGTGTGAGAGACCTGCAAAGTTCTCAGGGTGTTGGTGATGGGGGAGATAGGGATGTGTGGAGAAGACTGGAGATAACTGAGTAATGAGTTATTGCACAACACGAGTCCTGCGGTTTTTACCTCATCTGGCTGAAATTCAAATTGGTTTCAGAGGGCTAATTTATCCCAGCCTGGTTCCTAAGTGTCTGGTATCTACCAAGCTGACTAGCTGGATTAGAAGAGAGGCCTGGGACTGGAGTAACAGGGAAAACTAAGTCAGTATGGAGGCATGTGAGCCATAATCACATTATTCTTCAACCTCACTTGGGTAAATGATGTGGTATTAATTATGAGATGTTCTGAATGCAGATCACTTCCTAAAACTGTTAAATGAGCTTTTAGATTTTCCTCATATACCACTTTGATAAAGCAGGAGTTTTATGTACAGGAGATATTCCAATTGAGCATAAGACTCTATTTTGCATTAATTTCTCCCAGTGATATTGTTCCCCACAGCCGAGGCTTTATATTGTATGTTTTCAGAGTTTCTGAGGGTGTTCCTGGAAGCACTGCCTTGACAGGGAACCAGGAAGGGCTACAGAAAGATTGGGTCCTGGGAAAACATAAGCTGATTTTTAAATATAGTTCTTGTTCTGAATTGGTGACCCCTTTTTTGAAGTGCTTTTGAATATACCACAAAATATATTAAAGCAACAAAACCAGAGATTTTGGACATGGCTTCTACAATCTGTTTCAACAAGTAACATTTTAATTGCAGTATTATATTCTAGTGCTGTTCTTTTTCCACTTGTCCCAGTTTAGATCCAGAGTTACTACACTGAAATTATCCTGGATTCCCCAGGAATTGAAAACTTGGTTCAGAAGTAAAAAAACTTGCTCAGGAAGGCAGCAAATTCCATGGAAAATGTGCAATTAGGACTTTGCTCAGTGTATCTCAGCACTGGAGGGACCATATATTTCAAACTACTACCTGATGGGAGTCAAATTTTGTTTCTGTGCTATTTAAGGTGGACAGCATGAATGGCAGTACGTATTTAAGGTCAAAGGTCTAAATACAAAATAGTGCAGTAAAAATTTCACCATCAAGCTTAACAGAATGACCAGTATGGCATATTTTAGGCCTGAAAATTGGATTATTCTAAAAATCTAAATCTGAGGAAAAATTATTGTGAATAGAGAATTCTCTCTCGGGAAAAAATGTCGTAATTGCAGAAAAAAAAATCTTCTGTTTTCTGTGGTCACTGAATCACAGAATTTTTTTTTCTTGTTCATCCCAAATATAAATTTTGGAAAAACTTCTTTTTTTAGAGCTTTTGATTTTATTCTGTCTGGTCAGTCAAAATCAAGATCTCAGCCACTTTTTGAATCACAAAAATGAGTAAGTGGGATTCATCTAGAGTCTTCAAAACAGTGACCTTTATACAGCAATAATAGACCAGATTTCAGAAGAGTGAACCACCAGCAACTTCAGTTAACCTCCCACCCAGGTATTTAGTGTTAAACTGTCTCTTTGATGAATGGTCCCAATTTCAGCAGGAATTCCCAGGTAATTTGGAAATGTAGGTTGTTTATTTAATAACTCCCCTGGACCTGGAAGTGCTTTACATTCCTGTGGGGAAAAACCAACTCTTTTCCATATTCGCCATAGAGCCGAATGGTGTGTCCATACTGAAGAAATGCTTGTCCTGCTGACCAGCATGTTGGAGGCAGAGGAACATATATTTGAAAAACTGCAATGCAGGCAGAACTAGGAAAACCCTCTAATTTCCACTGTCTCCTCATTTTTACCAGCAGTGGTGTTTTGTAGAAGATATCCTGAAATTCTGTATTAGAAAACTTCTTCCAAAAATCTGTTCACTTGAAAGTCAAAATATGTTCATTTTTTTCATCAAACAATTGCAGATTTAGGGACAAAATCTGCTGCTTTCTGAGTGGCTACAGCTGCAAGTTGAGTTGGTGCATCTGTGCTGCCATATGAATACCAGACTTGATTTATGAGGTGAATTTCCACTACACAAAATTGTCTTAATTCATGGTAATAATCTTTTAGAGCTGAGTTTCAGTCTGTAATAGCTCCTAAGCAAATTCAATCTGTTAAAATAAATGTACATTCACTAAAGAGTCTCAAGCTAAGTAAAAATATAAATTTTGGAACTTGCGTCTTTGCTAGCTTTCACACACAGCTGAAGGATGGGCTGTTCTCTTTCTTTTGATAAAGAGTGGAAAACCAGGGAATGAACATCAGTCAGCACACCAGATTTTGGGCTGAGTTTTATCTGTGTGATGACATTAACTCTGTGAGGCTCCACCAGAGCAGGTACGAAGGTAATTTGGCCTCACTTGTGTAAGAAAGTAAAATAGATTAGTCTGCAACTTATCTTGAAGACGGGGTGAGTCAATGAGAACTGGCACTGAATCTAAACACTGAGCCTTAATGAAAATTCAAGGCAATGGGATTTTTTTCACTTTGTAAGATTGCCAGGCACTGTTCAGATGAATTAAGAAGACACAGGCCCTCATTCTTCCCTTTTGCAACGCATTAAGCATCCTTGTTGAAATGCAAGTGTTCATTTAAGAGGCACCCTCGGTATTACAGTGTCTCTTTCTCTGTTAATGTATCAGACTGGATAATACAGAATATCTGGGTGCTCAGCTGTCCACAGTTTGCTGCCTATTGGAAAAAGTTGCTAAAGCAGCAACACACCTACAGGCTGCAGGAAAACCCAGCGTGGATGTGAGCATCCCTCAGGCAGTGCCCTGAGGAGAAGGTGGCCACACATTCTCTGCAGTGACGCTCCCCCTTCCATGATGGGGTCCGTGCCGCGCTGCAGATTCCCAAAAGCGCCCTTACCCCTTCCCCAGTGCAGCAGTCTGGAAGTGGCTGGAAGCAGAGCACAAGCCGCCCCCAGCTGTGACTAACAGGGGGAATGATTCCAGTTACAGCTCACAGGGAGGCAGCTCGCTTGGCTGTAAAAGGCTGATGTGCTGATCACCCCTTACGCCATGAAAAGCTGACAAAAACCCACCGTTTCCGTCTCGGTTCTCTTGCAAGTTCCGGGAAGCTTCCCAGCAGATGTGGATAAAGGAAAGTTTGCAAGAAAGCTGGTTTTAATGCTTAAGCTTTCATGCACGGCTGCCCAGTACTTCTAGCAATCTTCCGGTGTTTGATTTATTATACAATTCATCATCCTTTTTTGGTTGTAACTAAATTGTCCCAAAATGCAGCATTTAATTTAATTCTAGAAGTAAGGGTGCAAATACAACAGAAAGGATGCTCAGGATAGGGACTGCAGGGACCAGCTGGATCTCAGAAGTTTTTGGTGAATGTCCAGTGAGTTTTATCTTAAGTAGAACTTCAGTAAACAGTTTCTACAAGCCTGTCCAAATTAGCCCTTTTAGGTTTTCTAGATAATGCTTCTGTTTTGTGTCCTTGTCCTAAATCCTTACTTTCTATTTTGCGATTTTTTTAGTAGCCACTAGCATTATCAGCAAATTTTCATTGATTTAAATATTAAATCATACTAGTAAAAATAGTAAAAATTTAGTATGATTATGTTTTCCCAAGCTGTATTAATTGACTGAAATATTGTTCTTCCCTTGTACTCTTCCATACTCGCTATACTCTTCAAGGAAAAAGTTGCACTTTGGCAAAAAGAGTTTTCCTTCAGAATTTTGCTGACAGCTCTGAAGAAAGTGTTGCAGACTGGAAGAACCAGCTTTAAAGAAAAAAACAAAAGGGGTCAAGATAAGAAATGTGTCCTTTCACCCCTACATAAGAGACATATACTTGACTTGGCTGTTACCTCCCAAGGTGGATATCTGTGCCCACTCTCGGGAAAAGCAACTACACAGCAGTTTTGTTTAACAAACTGGGTCAAAGATAACTCACCAAAGCTCTTGGCATTTTCTGGCAGTATTAGAGGGCCATGTTTCAACATAATGAACTATCCCTGAGCAGTTTCTCCCCCTGTATTAATAGAAGTAGGCTTTTAATTAGCCTCCAGCCCTTATTCCTTTGGATTCACTTTATTTTGTTTCTTGAGCAGACTTATTACCTGCTTTATAAGAAAAAAACCAAACCCTCTTGTGTTCCAGAATATACTGAACCTTATCATCTGCTGTCTCCATCCAGTGCCATGAAACATCTGGGAGGGTTATCTGCTCACTCCCTGTTTTAATTCTGAGCTCAGCTGGATCTGAAAGACACATCCCCCTAGGGGTAGTGAGGCATCTTGTCATCCCTGTGAACTTTCCCTAGAGACATATATTTTCTGTGCAGCAGGCCAGAGCAGAGACACACATATTTCCATGTGTAGGGATTAGAGCCAAAGCACTTAACTACTCTGACCTCTTGTGTGTGACAGGCTGTGCGATTCTATCTAGTTACTCGTGTACAAAGTCCAATGACTTTGTTTTTGGCTAAAGCATATCTTTTAAATGAGGAGTCGGGCTGGATCTAAAGGCATTAAAGCACAGGGAATCCCCTGTGATGGTAATTTTTTCCAGTTATAATCACCCCCACTGCTTCAGTTTTTGCTTTCTTTCCAAGAAGAGTCTCTACCTCCAACTCGCAGCCAGGAATGTATGTTACTCCTACCACTTCATTAAAGTGCCCTTCAGTGACAGTGCTCCATTAAAGCACCCAAGTTTTCAGCCAAGTCTTCTGTCTTTCTTTTAATTACTGTTTTCTTCCAAGTATGAAAAGCATTTGGCTCAATTTAAGCCTCTCACTGTAAACCCCTGGTGAGACTCACAGTGGTGGAAACACCTGGTGTGACTTGCAGCCTCCCCACTAGGGACATTAGGGTGGTTAGCAGCTCCCTCCTGTATGTGCTACCTTGGAGCCAGTGGCCCTCAGGACTCCTGACTCCATCAGGAGCTGCCCCTGGTCACCTGCTCCAGGAGACCTTTTCTCTTGGTCTTTGAATGACTGGCCTGGCCCTGAGCTGTAGAGCTGGTCCAAGGTTGTCCAGCCTCCAAGTACTGTCTCCAGCATAAGAAGGCTGGAAGCCACAGCAGTGAGCTGGGCTTTTCCAGTCCCTGTGTTGAGCTGAGTTCTCATCAGTGCTGCAATGCCTGAGGCTGGACCAGCTGCCAGCTCACTGCAGCAAGCCAAGAAGCTGGATCTGCCCTTTTGTCCTTAACATCATGGTGGGAATGCTTTGGTAGCCTTCTTGTCATCTGACTCGTTATCTTTTTTGGAGCCACCGCTCTCCACTCACAGCACACAGGTTTTGTGATTTTGTTTCCACCATACTCTTAGATACCCTGATATTCACTTTCCTCTATGTCGTCCCAGTTTATCCTGTGACTCAGCTCACTTGAATGGCTGCCCTGTACTCATCATTGTGTTTAGTTTGAGTTTTGTGTTCCCTTGGGAAACCTATAAGGTTTGTGTCTGCGCCTAAGAGAGGCCAAAGAAGGATTTCCCGCAAAGCTCTATGCCATTTTCAGACAATCCAAAATATTATGGAGCAGCTAAGTAGTTTACTAACTAATGAAATAATGATTAAAATTTAAGTGCTACTCTGTCCTCTGGCTTCTGTCCATGTACAGTAAAATTTTGACCTGAGTTTGCTCATGTACCTTGGCAGAACACTTAGAGGAAATTTCTGTAACTGCATTTAAATTTCTTTAACAAAGCACTCGGGAAAACAAGAAGTGGAAGAGAGAAGAACCTGCATAACAAATTATGCTGAGCAGTTTCTACAGGTTTGTAATACTTTTTGCTGGGCATATCCTCTCTCGCCTTTTGGCACAAGAACTATCAGGACATTTATCAAGCAGTTGAATCTATTTTAAGGTCATGTGCAAAACTGTGCACCACAGTTCATCTAAAAATTTACAGCCATTGATCTCACCAGTAAAAAATAGTATTCATATAGTAGGATATGAAAAAACTGAATACCTTAATTCTCCTTAAAAATATTTTTTAAACTCTTAGTTTTCACAGTGTTAAAGAAAGTCCTGTCTAAGCTATTTAAATAGAGTGGTGCATTGTTCAAATGGGCAAACAAGATGCCATATTTTCTTGTGGATTGGGAAAGAAGTGTGGAACAAGAAGAACATAAAAAGCAGTGAAAACTCTTAGTCTCTTATGTGAAAAGGCTACAGCTTATGTGTTCAAACATTTCTTCCATTTGGAAGCTGGAGTAAGATTCAGAGTATGAGGAGGTATGAAGTGTGCTTAACAAACAAACTACACATTTCACTGAAAAAGAAGGTTCTACTCACACTGAGAACTCTGCTTTTCATGATCCTATTTGTGATGTGTGCCTTTAGTTATAGTTTATAGTTTTCAACATTTCCAGCTCTGCTTTTCAGATGTACTTCATGTACTTCAGCCATGGAAAAAATTTGTTCTGGAATGAAACTTAGCATACAAGGAACTAGCCAAGAAATAAATGTACTCAGTCAAATAAAATTGCTGAGAAACAGAATTTTTAGAAAATATTTTTACTCTTAATACGTGAAAATTATTTTCCATCCTATTAGTTATAAACCTTAGAGCACTACAGGGACTAAGTGCCTGTGGATTCCAAAGACACGAGGAAGAGTTATTTTGTATTTTATTGGATTTTCCTTAAACAGGTTACAGTGCTGTGTGTTAATTTTTTTAATACAAAGTTTCCACTGAGCTGCCAGTGTGGCAGCTTCACCTGCTCTTCTGTTTTATGCTTTTAGCTTGACATGGAGTAAGAAACATTTTCCATCTCCCTGGCTGAGTGAGACACCTGCACTGATGTAAATTGCATGTAAGTCTGTGGAAGTCAGAGAGGCTGTACTTGTGTAACTGAAATTGTGATAAGGAACAAGAGTGTTTAGTGCAGTTTAGTGTGAAAAACATTTGACACTTGCTTTGAACAAATAAATTACAGTGTCTCCACACTTAGTTGGAACGGCTGTGGGTCAAGGGTGTGATGTATTTCTCTGCTGGAGTTCAAAAGAGCAGCTGCAGAGTATGGCATAAATAACCGCAGATATTGACCTCCTTGAGAGTGAAAAGGCAAGATATATTGACCCTGAAGTCGAATGTTGACCCCAGATTTGTTTCAGCATTTTTTTCTTTTCTTCAAGGAGTAATAAATCTGGTATTTGTCAAAAAAAAAAAAAACCAAGAATGAAAAAGCAAATTCAGGTTTGACACTAATAAGGTCAATTCTATTGGCTTTCTAAGTTCTTGCCACGTTTTACAGAAAGGGAGCATTTTCCTTGTATTTTTAGTGGTATATAATATTGAAACAAGGAAACAGCCATTGTCTGAGAATTTCAACATTCTTCAAAAAGTTAAAAATGTGATAAAGTTACACGTGTAGAAGAACATTGGAAACCAGTGAGAAAGTTCTAAAGCAGACATATAGGTTTGCAGTCCAAAACTCTTTGGCATTAAGTTCAGGCAGAATAATTTTTCAAAATGAGCTTAGACATCTTGACTGTTTGAGTTCACTTAGTTTCCTTCCTCCCTCTTTCCTGAGTAGTTGTCCTCCAAATTTTCAGTTACTTTGGGATTGCTTTCACTGAAGCACAAGCTAATTTGTGGGTTTGGGTTTTTTTATTGCATAGGATTGTACCTTTCACAGGAACTTTTAATAACATATTTACTTGTCAACTAGGGGGGAAAAAAGAAAAAGAAAACAAGGTCTCCATTTCAATTTTTTGTCTGAATTAAAATTTACAAATTCCCACTTGTAACTATGGATTCATAATTATGCTTTCTGCCTCTTAATTAAAATGCCCTGGGATTTTCTCTCCATTAAAGCACATACATTTTATAGTGAAAAGTTCCAAGTTTTTTATTTAATCTTCTGGGTAAGAAAATTATTTTGTTCTGTTTAAGCATTTCACTGTCAGCCTCAATTCCCTGATAAAGCTTGTAACAATGAGCCTGAAATGCATGGTAAGGCTTGAGTCTTACCAGACTAAAGACTAGTAAGTTGTACTTAAGTCTTGACCTAAGTCAGGCTTTAAATCAGACTTAAAAGACTTGTAAGTCCTATAAGGAGTGGCTGAGGGAGCTGGAGTTGCTTAGCCTGGAGAAAAGCAGGCACAAGGGTGACCTGATCACTCTCTACAACTCCCAGAAAGGAGAGTGTGGCCAGCAGGGGCTTGGTCTCTTCTCTCAGGCAACCAGTGACTGGACAAGGGGACATGGCCTCAAGCTTTGTCCCCTGCCAGGGGAGGTTCAGGCTGGACAGCAGGAGGAATTTCTTCACCGAAAGGGTTGTCAAGTATTGGAATGGACTTCCAAGGGAGATGGTGGAGTCACCATCCCTGGAGGTCTTCAAGAAACAACTGGATGTTGGCACTCAGTGCCATGGTATAGTTGACAAAGTGGAGATGGGTCAAAGGCTGGACTCAATGAACTTGTAAGGTCCTTTCCAACCAAAATGATTCTGTGATTCTCAGATTTTTAGTCCTCCATCTGCAGATGTGGAATCTCGGGAGACCCTGACCTCATGGCAACTGCCTTCCCCTTGCACTGCTCTGAAGACAGAGAGGCTGAGACTCCCAAGATCCATTAAAAAGTATTTTGCAAAGACTTGGTTTTCCATGATTTCATAAGCTATCCAGAAAAGGATTATAGTGAGGAATATATGTTTCAGGAAAATATTAATTTTTGCAGGCATTATTACTATAATTGTTGTTGGTTCTGTTGAAAGTGTAGCAAATATTTTCATGTTTAATGGATTTGTCAGCTTCTGTATTTTCATGATTGCAGTAGAGGTTTCACCTACTTAACACAGAGATTGCATTAACATTAGGAAGGCAGCAAGGCAGGTGCTATGTAGGCAGGTAATATGTTTGTTGTCTAATTATTGGCTAATTCCTTATCTTTGCAACTGTGGTGCCCTGGATGCCTTTTTGCATGGCTTTCCCTCACTTGTAATAAGCAGATTTAATTCATCATTTCCCATTATTTGTCCGGATAGTGCTAGTTTGCTTTTTGTTTTATTAGTAGAGAAAACACTAATTACGTTCACCAACCGCACTCCCACCTCTGTACAGGAAATTTCTTGTAGTAATTTACAGAATAAAAATTTCTTCTCTAGATAAGGGTGAATATTGAGCAAGGAAAAATCCCAGAAATTGTGATGGTATGAGGTGGGAAAAATCCCATTTATCAGGGCTGTTTGCTCCTTACATTGCACAGTCATTACACATTGGCACAAGTGCTTGAAAAAAATGTTCTGGTTGACTGAAGAATTCATACTAAGTCTGCATTTTTTGCAGGAAATTGGATGCTAGTGAGGTGTGAATGAGCCAGGGTTAGGGACACCTCAGGAGTCCGAGATGCTACAAGACACAAGAGACAGGGGAGGGGGGAAAAGGGGAGAACAGAATGAGAAGACTGAAAGATGGGAGCTGCACTGGGTCCCAATCCTTCCTTAACCTACAGATCCAGTTTCACAGAGGAAAACTTCCACTTTGAAAATGTAAGATTCTGGAAAAGGAGGCAGAGGGGGAGGTTAGTTAGGTTGGAGGATGGAAACAGGATTTATTGTGTCTGCCATCAAGCCTGCAATATTTCTGTGGAAAAAGCCCTACCTTTAGAAAGTGGTTTTAGAAGGCCAGTGAGGTGAAAAATAAATCCAGGGTTTGACAGCTCCTCTCCTTTGGAGGTGATTTAATGCCAAGTCTCAATTCAGCTGAGGGGAGTAAGGCAGCACACTTCCAGAGGAGCAGCATTTATACCTAGACATAATTTCTCTCCTGTAGTTGAACATGCAGCCTCAGGAGATTGGGAGTGAATTTACAGCCGGTGGATTTGTGACCGTGAGCTGCGTTCAGTGCAGTGCCTATGGGGGTCCTTTCTTCTCAATTTGGTATTGGTATCTCAGCCAAGCATTCTTGGTATCACAGGGAAAAGGCTAATCAGAAGTGGAAATTTGCAAACTAAAAGAGTAGAGCAGGCTTCTTTATACCTACTGTTTTCTGAACTAACTTGTGGTCCTTTCCATTTTTGGGGTCACCTTCCAAATAAGAACTCTACGTACCTGCTAAGTATCCAGCATGGATAGAAACACTTTCACCTCTTCTTTTTTTGTGCACATTGGTCTTTTAAACTCCAAATAATATCCTCAGGGAGGCTTTTCAGTTGGAGAAGGGGTAATTTTTATATTAGAGTGGTTCTTAATGAAGGCAACAGGAGCATTACCACTAAAACCAGAAAAGTGTGTATAAATGTCTGTACATTAATTTGAGGCTTCAAATCTTGATTAATTTTTTTCAATTCTGTTAGTGCTAGGATTTATTGCAGCATTCTAGCTGGGACATGTAACAAAACTTGTAGTTCCAGATACATGTGCAGGTTTGATTTTCTGCATGAAGTCGGGTATACTTGTTCATAACCAGCAGGCAATTTCTTTTCCTCCTGAAAACCTTATCAAAATATCTCTGTATTTTTCCCTAACAAAAAAAAAAAAAAAAAGGTAAATACAGTTTTTATGTTATCAGATATGGTTGAAACTCCATTTTTTTCTTCTCAAATAGGTAGTAGATGAGATAAAAAATCCTGATGAGGAGGGCATACAGATTGTGCTTCTGACTACTGAGTGAAAATTGGTTTAGATTCATATGAGCTACAAGAGTTTAAAAGCACACTTTGCTGTGACACATGGTGTTTTACATTGCTCCTAAAAGAATGACCTGCCTCAGCCATGCCGGGGGTGCATGTGTGCACAGAAATTTACATGGAACAGATGGCTGCCAAATACTTCCATTTAACTTGTGAAGGCACATAAAAATTTTGATTTTTGTATTTAACTAGAATAGCATTTCTGGCAACATCAGTAGATACAGAAATGTTGATTTGTTTTGCATAGCCGGAGTTTCTGTTGTTTCTTGTTCTTTAAAACAGTGATCCAAGGTTTGTAGAATTGCCCTTAAGGTTAAAATTTGCAAGAAACTGGTAAAACAACAGGTGAAGGCTTCCTGTGCAGAGCATCGTTTTTGCACCTGTGCTCTGGATGACTTCGTCACGTCCTTGCTGAGTGGCCCTGCAGCACAGGTGTCACTGCCATGAGTATTGGCACCTACCACACTCACAGCCCTGGAAGAGATCATGTTGCCCTCTTCAAGAAATGTATCTCAAAAGCCACAAAGTATGGAGTTAACCACTTCTTGTGCCTACCAGATAACACCATTACTGGGGTCACTAACACCTAAATACTGTGTTACAGAATTAGAGAATTCTAGGGAAAATGTACACTTTGAGTGTGTTACCTTTTTTCATTCCTTCAGTTGAATGCAAATTGAATTAACATTAAAAATCACGTACATTAGTCATCAAATTATATAATCTTAATTAGGATCTATGTTTCACTGCAAAGCATATTTTTTTCAGAATGGAAGGCCTGGACTTTGACAAAAATGTCATTACTTTGCCATCTGACATAATTCTCAAGGACAGATTCTGTCCATGACTTTGCTAAGGCTTTGTTACCTCTGGTTTTATTTAAATCATTGGACAGAATGTCTTCAGGTTGTCTTAGGAAACTGTTTCACAAACCAAAGATCTGGCTTTGATCTCCCTATAGATCTGACTATATTTCTTCTTGCAAGTAAGTCTAAATTCTTCTCTATTGAGACAGAGTTTGAGAGAGGCTCTTTGCTGTCATGTATTGTGGCTGTCTTGCCTGTCATTGAGCAGGTCTTTAATTCATACATAATTTCTATCTTCTTTTAACTGTTCTAGTTTTTCTCTCATCTTTTGAACAGCTTAATTAGATTTTTTGGGTTTAGTTCCAGAGACATGCACTGAGTGATCCCTTGCTTGATTTTCAGTAACTGAGGACAGACACATCTCTCTTATTTCAGACAGTTATTTAAAAGCACCAGCACATCCTGAGGTTTGTTCTGGTTTGAGTTTGTCTTTAAATCTAATAGCCTATGGGATGCTGGACCCTCTGCTGGTGTGATATTCTTACCACACTGTTATGGCTGGACATTAAGCTGTTGCAAATCCATGATTTTTCATAAAATTTACCACACTGGTTCTTCAGCTCTGTTCGTAATATTTGCCTAACGTACAGTTCAGATACTCAGCAGTCTTTGCTTAGCTTGTGTTGTGGTTGGGCTTTTTGTATCCTTTCAATTAAAATATTTAGTGTTTAATCACGGTAGGGCATTGTTTGGTAATACTATATAATTAAATGGTGGTGGTTGTTGAAGTGTATAATTAGGATTTCTGACAATTCATTGTGATTCTCTGGACTGCTGCAAAGAAGAACAAAGCCAGAGAGAAAATGCTGGCTGGGTTATATAAATAAGTGAGAGATGATGATGAGGGTTCTCCCCTCATTTAATGAAAGGGTTTGTGTACATTGCGTAGAATAAAGTATTTCTTAGGCTGAAAGCTTTCCAGAGATAATAGTGTTGGCCCTCTGAGGCTCTTTATTATGTCAGATGTGGGATTCTGATTTATGGGAAGTGGCCGTTGCCTCCAACAGACTCAGTCTGGTGTGTGGAGGAGAATTTGCTTGATGGCCCCTTTGTGCAGAGCTTTGGGCTGCAGTATGCAGATCATCAAGGGCTGGATTTTCCCAAGGTGTTCCAGAGAAGGAAACTCCTCATGTTTACTGAAATACCCTGGGCTTTTGGGACAAAGTGCACCCCTTCCTCTTCAGGGTATGAGGGACAGGGTGAGCCCTGCCAGCCCCAGCCCCAGCATTGCACCCTCAGTGTTGAGACTTGCTCTGTACGGCTGGGATTATAAACGTCCTGTAAATGGTGGAGTCTTCTATTTTCTTAAGCCTTAAGGAACAACTCCTCACCACTTCTAATTTTTAGGAGTCTAGGAATCTGCTGTTCTCCTAGAATGCAAGCTGAAAGTCCCACATAATTACATAGCTGCAAGAATCATGGAATAGCTCGAGTTTGAAGGGACATTTAGAGCTAGTCATCTAGTCCAATTGCTCTTCAGTGAGCAGGGACATCTTCATCAAGATCAGTTTGCTCAGAGCCCTGTTCACCCTGATCTTGAATGTTTCTAGGGATGGGACATCTACTACCTCTCTGAGCAGCCAGTATTTCACCACACTAATTGTAAAAATCTTCATTCTTATATCTAATCTGAATCTACCTTCTTTTGGTTTAAAGCCATTTTCTCTTGTCCTATCGTAAGAGGCCCTGCTAAAATGTTTGTCCCTATCCTTATCAGCCCTCTTCAAGTACTGAAAGGCCACAATAAAGTTCTTTTGAAGCTTTTTCTTCTCCAGGTTGAACAGTCCAAACTCTCTCATCCTGTCTTCACAGGAGAGGTGTTCCAGCCCCTCTGATCATCTTCATGTCCCTCATCTGGACCCATGCCAACAGGTCCATGTCTTTGCTGTGCTGGGGACCCCAGAACTGTACACAGGTGGGGTCTCTCCAGAGCAGAACAGAGGGGCAGAATTGCCTCCCTCCACCACTGGCCCTGCTGCTTTTGATGCAGCCCAGGATGTGTTTGGCTTTCTAGGCTGCAAGAGCACATTGCCAGCCCATGTCCAGCTTTTTGTACACCAGCACTCCCAAGTCCTTCTTGGCACAGCTGCCCTTGATCCATTCATGCCCCAGCCTATATTGATACCAGGGATTGCCCCAACCTTGCACTTGGAAAGAAAGGGGCACCAGGTGAATAAGAAATCTTGGATGTGAAATTCAGGATAAAATCACAGGAACTGGACCACTGGCCCTGGTAGGGGTTGTGCAGCATCACGAGGCACAAATTCCCAGAGTGGGCTTTTGAGGTGTGTTTTCTTCTCTCCAGAGGTTATTTGCCCAAGCTGCCAGCTGTGTAGCAGGGCAATCAGATTATGCTGAACACTGTAGAAATCTGTGGAGATGGAGTGGTTTGGGTTGGGTCCATTTATTTATTAATTTTTGAAGAAAGAAGCTCTGTGTCTTGCAGTGTTTACTTGAAATACAGACTGTCTCTTTCAGCCTGTGTCTTGTTGCCATGCTTCATGATTTTCCACCTGGCATAGGAAAACTGGCACAACTTAGATGAGTACATACCCACTGCTAAGATTTCAAGTCCAGCTCCTTTAATTGCTTCCTAATAAATATCCAGAAACTTTTTCAAAGCAAGCATAGCTTGCATTTATCCAATTTGATTACAAAACCAGAAGCAAAACTAGCAAATTCTGGAACAAATGACAGCATGTTTGTGCTAAATATTTTTTCCAATGGCATTGTAAAACTCTGATAATTAAGTTAAGCAGGCTGTTGCAATCCACCTGCCCACAAGCCAACACTGCACTACTTGGGTGAGCAGGACCATTGCCATTGTGGAGACAGGGCTTGCCAAAACTGTGTAATGAGAGGAGGTGTGGACATTTACATATTAGATAGGAAATATGTAGGGCATCTATTTATGTGTAGTTCAAACTGTAGCTTTTATGGTGTGAGAATAGGCTCTAAACTGAAGAAATAAGTTTTATCTCAAAACAGTAATTTAAAAAGGCATGAACCAGTCTCAATTTTTGCCATTTATGACCATTATAAAAAACAGTTGCTTTCTGAAGTAGCCCAGAATATGGAACCATCGAATCATCAGTTTTGCTCACTGCAACAAAACCATTCATGAAGGATCATGGGAATTGTTTTCATGAGGGATAGGTTAATAACCTGTGACACAATACAAAAGAGAAGACAAAAATCTCACTGTAAATTTTGTGGCTAGCTGGACCCAGTAATTGCAAACCTATACAAAGTTATTGTTGTCACAGATGCTGTTCCCTGCTTTTTCTTAGACTGTGCTAATGTAATATGCTGGGGTTTTGTCATTACCAAAGCTTCTCTGTAAAAAGCATACACACGTATTTTTCCATATATTTGAACTCAAATGTGTGTTTCTGTGTATGTATATATGAAAACACACACATGCCTGAATTTTAAAATCCTCTTTCCTATGAAACAAACTTACTTCCATAATTGCTAGTCATGCATATTAGTAGACACCTATCATTTTACACTTGGGTGCCTGAATTTAAGCACTTAAAACCAGGTTTTTCAAAGCATTTAGAAATTTAAACCTAGAGATTGATTCTTTGTGGGATCACCTACTTTTGCCAGTGAGATGGACACCACTGGGAGCTTGTTGCATCTCTGTGTGGTTAATTATCTCTCAGTATTTGACTCCTAGTTACATGTTGAATCACAGAACGGTTCATGTTGGAAGGGAACTCAAAGTTCATGTAGTTTCTGCCTCCCTGCCATGGGCAGGGGGACCTTCCAGGGCAGGAGGCTTGAATTAGATGTGCATAGTTTGCTCAGGTCCCTTTAAACATAGGTATTAGGTCTACTGCTGTTTTGAAAACATTAGCTTTGAGAAAACAATCATTTGAAGGCTGCAAACTAGGCTTGCAGTCTTCCTTCTGAAATTCAAGGGATGTTATCTCTTTTCAGTGAATCACCCTGGGGAAAACCCCTCCAAACTAATGTATTTTCGTTTCCTGTACTGCATTTCTTTATCTTATCAGTACATTTCTTGTCAGGGTTATGAAGGAAACCTTGCATTTTTGTCAAAATTGATTTGCTAGCAGAAATATTATGAGGCCACCTATGATCCTGCAGCCAGAGCCAAGAAAAGAACACAGAGGCAAATACTTCCAAAAGAAATACTCAGAAAAAAAATGTGTGTTCATGTCATTTTCCAGTGTTCAAAGATGTGCTCCTGAAGTGTAATACAGTTGAGGAGTCAGGCATTTTGTAAGGCAGTTAAATGAGCAAAGACATTTAGTCTCCCATTAAAACCATGGAACAAAACAACAACAACAACAACAACAAAAATCCCCCAAACAAACAAAAACCAAAAAGCCCAGCTCTTCCTTCAGCAAAACTTCTTCTTGGAGCCCAAAAGGAATCTGCAGATGTATACCCCCTGCATGAGAACAAAGTCTTCAGTCACTGGAATGCAATGCTATAAAAACAAATACTACAAAGCCTGGTAACAGGGGGATGTCTCACTTGCATATTTTTTTGTGACCATTTTGGTTTGCAGAGAAGGGGGTCCCCAAAGCATGTGAGCCAGCAGGATCTCTTTGTACTAAGTTGCTGTCTGTTTGGCCAGATGTCTTCCCAACAGTGAGGCAGAAAAACCAGGGCTCTTATTAAAATAAGTCAGGGAATGGAATGCAAAAAAGCATGTGTCCAGTGAAATGAGGCACATTGTGTCCCATCTGATATTTATTAAACATTGATCAAATGGGCAATGAGAAATGCACGTCATGCGGAAGTGACCCTGGCTCCCTGGGTTTGGAAGTCAGTGACAAATGTCTGGGAGCAGACCAACATTGAAAACACGTGTACAGGACACAGAGAGGAGTGTGCTGCACTAGGAGCATCACTAACAAATGGAGAAGAGCTGACTTCAGCTGGGAATGCCCTTCTGGAGGTTTTACATGTGTTCTGTCAGTGGTATGGGTGTGTAGGGTCTTTTCCCATCCATTTAGTCTACAGCTTTCTAGATGAGATGTGATACATGTCCTGAAAGAACACTGCATTTTGTGTAAGCCATGACAGCAAGCAGTCTAGTGGATAAAATTGGGGAAATTCTGTCAAATTAAAGCCTGAGCCTCAACTCTCAGCTTTTGTGGTAAATCTTCATGATTTTATGCCAACCTGCTGGGTTTTGTGTAATCACAGTAAGCATTTTCAATTGTCTCCCATTTGTTGTTGCTTAATGTTTTGGCTATCACATATTTTCAGAACAACCTTTCAATAAAAATGGGTCCTCACAACATGGACTAAATGCATTTTCTGTATCAGAACAATCTTGTTTGGGCATGATCCTAAGCGAGGTAGTGGGGAAGAATAACGGGGCAAGTTGAAGTCAGGGTGTGTGCTGGGGATGTTGGGGAGCCCTGGTTATACTGTAGTTTATCCCTGTAGAGAAAGGGTTGCATTCCTGGCTTTTACCTTTTTATATAGCCTGATGTATTTAACTGCTCAGACATCAGAATGAGTCTTCCAAATTTTTTCTTCAAGAGGTACCTATATTTTTGGTATTTCTGTAGTAGTTTTTATATGTTTAGTAAACTAGAAAATCAGGTGTTACTAGCAGCCAATTTCAGCACTACATGTTTGCAATAAAGAGAAAATTTAATTGCTCTGAAAAACTTTACTGTGTCCTAGGTAAAAGAAAACAAAGGAGCCTGTTAGAGTTCCCTGACTTTTCTCTCCAGCCCTGGACACGGGTCATGTTAGATGAGGGTAGCAGGGGTTCATTGGCAATCAGATGTAGTTTTAGGCTGACAGGCAGAAAGCCCCAGCAAGGAATGCAATGCTCAGTTCCAGGTCAGCTCAGTTAATGGAATCACTCCAGCCCGTGTGATGGTCTTAGTATGATGTGCCTGTGTTATTGATACCAACCATGCTGGACTGTTAAAGGATGGGAAGGTCTGGCTTTTGTTGGGGTGCTGCTCTGATGTCAGTTTGAGATTCACTGAAACTAAAAGTTCCAAAAAGCCAAAGTGCTGCTTTATTGAACCAGAGGTAGAGAGGGCTGAGCCAAGTGAAACTAGATCCTTGTGAAGCACTGGAACATACATGATGCTTGATGCTGAACTGTAGTATGTCCAGTGACATCAGTGAAGTTACAGCTCATTACACTACCCAGGAAGCCAGAGTACAGTGACAGAAAGCAGGTCATGTCATAAAATGAGTAATCTTAATATGAGACAGTTATCAAGTGAAACTTTTCTTTGTGCAATTGCTGCCAAAGGCTTTGTTTTTACTTCTGCCTTTCTCTGTGTTTTGTATGTCTGCAGTCCATCATTCTTCCCAGATAGGGATCTAGGCCTGCCTCAATTAACATTAAAATAAGGAGGATCAAGCTTTCTGTTATCTGTGTATTTAGAAAGTGAATGTGATATGAGTTTTGACCTTCCCCTTCCCCCCCCATCTTGTTTTTGGATATGTGGGACTTTCAAAGACAACCAAATTGGAACCTGAATTTTACATCCTTTAGGAAAGGAACCTTGTATTTTGGACACAGGGGCTCAATGAACCCATTAGTACCAGCTAAGGCCATCAGAATGGTGGTCCACACACTACCGAGTCCCACTGTGAAATAATGTCTGTCTCTGAATTCCTGTTGCAAACATTTAGAAAACTGCACTTTCCCTTTCCTGCTTTTTCAGCAACTAGAGCTCCCTCACCAGCATACTCCTTGAGACTGTAAACCAAAGCAAGCAAGCCAGCTCACATATCAGGATCCATAAGCAAAACTGACTACTGAATTATGGACCTTTCACCTTTTCTTTTGTGGTGCAGTAGTTACCACCCTCCCAAATCCAAGTCACCAGTAAACAGGCTGTGCAACTGCCTGTCTCTGTGCCAGCTCCCTCCCTTCCCAGCACAGGCAGGAGAGAAGCCTTTACCCTCTGGAATTTCTGTTCTCGAGTTTTTGCCTTACAAGCCTTTGTCTCATTTTCTCATAATGTTCCTGAAAAAAGAACCAGATGTTCCCAACTGGTCTTATGCCTAAACCCCAAGGAACCCAAATCTATGACATCACTTTCATCACAAGGCAACAGAATGTGATGTCACACCTGAAAAGTTTAGGAAAAACATGTGATGATGTAATGTGGAAAAGACCTGCAAAAGATGCATTTCTGCCTTAGTCACAGCAAGTATATGTGCAGAGGGAATTGAAGAAAATGCCTTGTCAAATAAACTTTGTATAAATCCTCTTCCTGAGCTGCTCCAATATGGTAATCCTTCCTCCTTCAAGTACCTTAGGTTTAAAGGAAGTCATTGGAAAATGTCATTGGAGAGAGAAATGGAGTTGACTTAACTCGTTGTGTTGGTCACCCATCCTCCATTAACCCAGGGAAAGTGGTCCACACTTTTCTCTTAAAATGAGAAATAAAAAACCACTCTGCAGAAGGTCAGGGGTTTGGAAAAGTAAAATCATCTGTGTGTTAGGCCTTGGGGGAAATATAAGTTACTCATAAAAAGCTACAGAGCAAGTTTTGATTAGTTAAGTAATCTGGTACATAGAATTTATTAGAGCTTAAAGCTTTCCTGTGGGACTCCCCTAATAGTACACAAATAGAGTAAAATATCAAAGAAATGCATTTTCTGACAGACACAGAAAGTTACATTAATCCTGGCCTGCTTAATGCACCTTGGAAAGACAGAAAAATCCCACCCATTTGCTCCAGCACACTGGCCCAGTTTTCAGGTTTTAACACATTGGTGCTTCTGATTAATAATCAATGGTTCCAATGCCCTTGAGCTGTTCCCAAGGGGCACAAAAGAGGAGAAACTGCCTCCCTAATAGACTCAAAGATATCAAGCCATTCTGCAAAAAAGCTTAAATATAAAATAGTAAAGCTCAGTTTTCTCTCATCAGCTTGAGGCCCTTTTTCTCAAGCTCATCCACAAAGAGAAATTCACCAGCATTTTTTCTGTGGATGTACCAATGGCTCTATCAGTAAAGCACCCCTTCTTTTCTGTGGTAATAATGTTCTCCAACACCCGCCCAAAATATGCAAAAAGTCTCTCCCATTACGGAAAGAAAGGGTTTGCATGGCAACTATCTGTGGTAATTGTTACAAAACAGAACTAGTACTCCTACCAGGTTTTCACAGTGCTGTTTTATTTCTGCATTTTCCTTTGCCAGAGCATTTATTGTGTCCTGTTGCCCCCACAGAGATACCAAATGCTAAGAAAGAGCTTCTGCAGTGTGATGCTTCATAGAGGAGATGCTAATAAAGGTTTTATTCCCAAAGTTCACCATAGTCTTGTTAGCATAATAGGAAAATAGCCATCTCTCAGGAAAGGCAGAGATTTTCTAGTGAAGCAGAACCTACTTCTCTTACACATGCTGAAATCCCAAAGTGACTGTTTCCCTGAGCTGATGTTTTAACCACCTTGAAGTTTATCCTGGCAGCATAGGCAAATAGGCACCCCATATGTTAGCATCATCTGCTTACATAAATAATTTACTGTTTAGAAAACAGAGGAAAGGAAATGGGGAGCTAAACCCTGCAATGTGTTCTTTGCCACTGTTTTAAAATTTTTTAAATCTTTTACAGGTATTCAGGAGGGGAGCCAATGTACCAAGTGTAAAAATAACTGGGCACTGAAGTTCTCCATCATCTTATTATATATTTTATGTGCCCTGTTAACAATCACAGTAGCCATTCTGGGATACAAAGGTATGTATGCATTGAGACAAACATTTCACTTTCAGACAAGCATCTGAGTGTGTTGTCACTTATTAGCTAGCCAGGCAATTTGTCATATTTTAGCCTAAATACCAGTGCTTGGGCAATGTTGGCTTTTTGTACGTACCTAACAACAAATTGCAACCTTAGACTTTCATTTTCAAATAACTGTGAAATTTTGAAACTACGTTAGATGTTTGAAAGAGAAGTTAAAACAAAATGACCATTCCTCCAGCAAGAAGGAGTACTGGAAGACTTGAAGCTGTGTAACATATGCAACAGACAGGAATATCTTACTAATATAATATTTATCACAGGAACAAACTGTAGTATCAATATTACTTTGAAATATCTAGAAGAAGAAAAATTAAACCAGGATCTCCCAATGTATTGACTATCCACAATAATTGTGATGAACAAAGACACTTAGATGCTTTTAACAGTAATTTCAAAGATTCTGGTAGTTGAGCAACCCAGTAATGGAGAGAATTTCATTTGTGCAAGTCATTGGTTGGGCACATTGGGAAACACGGCTTAAAATTCCCATAAATCTTTATCACTAATTAAATGTAGCCACTTAGGCATTTTTAGAAATGTTTTGATGTAAATATCTGCTTATTGTGCAGCTATAATAAGTTAAATAAATAAGGTGTGGATTTCTGGTAAGAAAAAGAAAGTGAACAACATCACTGTGAGCATTATAACAGGACATCACAGCTTGTTGCAACGAAAACCAAACTAACTCTAAACTACCTGTCTGAGTATGGCTCTGAGAGCAGCTTCAAAACCCCTCCAAGGAGCTGGGTAAATATTCATGTGATTAGCTTGCAGTGCGTCCTGTGCCACCAACAGCTGCGCTCGTAACAGAGCTGACATCACCTCTGGTCCTTTGCCAGGGAAAGAAAAGGAAATTGTAGAAATAGAAAGGATAAATAATTGTTTAAGAGGATTTGGCACAGTTTTGAGTGGGAGAAAATTAAAACTATTTGGTTTAGATGGAAGATTTATCCAGGGAGAAGAGAGAATGTGAGGTTCAGGTAGAGAGACTTAGATAATCCTATTTCATGATAAAGCAGACATAGTGTGGCAAATTAACATTGAATATTAAAAAAAAATGCAGTAAATATATGTGAATACATCTCCTGAAGTAACTGGTCTCTGAAAGACAGATTTTGAGGGACAAAAAACCTTCCAGGATTCAAAAACTTGATCTATAAATAGATCATTTTGTCATATGGATTAGCAGAGGCCTTTTGCAGACATAAAACTGCAGAGATCTGCTTGCATCAGATGAGAATGGGATCTTTCCAGACTTAATCCAGCCGCTAAACAACTGGAATGGAGCAGAATTTCCCTCAAGAGTTTTTACATAAGACTGTCAGTTCTGGAGCTTACCAGAAGACTCAGATCTCACTCAGCATCAGAAGCAGCATGTCAAGTTGGAGGGACTGCTTTTTGCTTTATGATTGCATTTGTGGAGGAAGTGGTAGCAATAAGGAAACTGTCCAAGACTTTGGGGGAAGGAGTTTGTCTTCCTCATTTCAATCTAGTTTTCAAGCTTCTTTATCCATGGGAGCCCCTAGCACCATCTTTTCCCCAGGCTTTGCTCTCTTCTTGAGGCTTAATCTTTGCTTCACTTGTTTCTAAACTTTCTTTGAATAATCAGTCACTCACCAGGGATGAGTCTTTCTGTCTTAGCAGTACCAAATCACAGCTATCCAGGGCAAGGATAAAAGAATTCCCCCTTCCACAAATAAATGTAAAAAGGATTGTAGGAAGGTGGATAATTCTTTTAACCTGAAGATATTTTGGTGACCACTGCTCCACTGCTCGCTGTCTTGGTAACTGCAACATTTGAATGCCAAGGGAAAGAGGCAAAGAGACAAAAGTCTTCTTGAATCCAAGGTATTCCTTCTCTAACACCAAGGAACAAATGGTCATATGTCAGGTATTAATTTTGCCCTTTGTACCTGCATTTTAAGTGCTTTGTCTTCATGGTGCCTACGTGCTAATTTGCAGGTAAAACATAAGAGAGCTAAAACCCCAGCTGATAGTATATCTTCAAATGAATTACTGCAATATTTTTGATTGTTAAGAAGAAATTAGGCCTTAAAGGAAGAAAAAAACCTTGGAATAAAAGGATCGAGTTCTTGAACTCTCCTCTCTATATCAGAGTTTGGCTTGTCTATTTTACTGCAATATTACAGTGAAAGAAGGAATTCTGCTGGCATCAGGGATTCTTTTAGTCTCTTAGCTAAGTTTCCATTAAATTTGCCTCCCACGCTTATGTTTATAAAGCCCAAAACTACGTTTAAAACTTTCATTTCCTACATCGCATTTAGATATCCTTTGTGATTTAAAACATTAAAACTACTAATCAGTGGAATAAATATGTCAGGCAAAAAAGTAACTCAATGGGAGGCAAAGTCAACACAGAACAAACCTCCAAGCTAGTGGTAAAAATTACATAGTATGTTGGAGAAACCTGAAACCAAAACATGAATGAATAACAAGGAAACAAAACATGAAGGAATAACAAGGCAGGTTTACTATTCTTCTGCTTCCAGAAGACAGATTATTGTTTAAAATGTTAATAAAGCAATCTGTAATTTTTTGCACATACTTTATTAAATTAAATGACAAATGCAAAGTTTTAATTTTTCTGGCACCAGCTAGTGTCACATTAGTCTACTGAAGATGAATGATCTTCTTGTTCCAGTAAGGGAATGCTTGCAGCTTGAATTTCTGGTAGTTTTTATTCTCTAGTCAGTCCTTGTTTTTAAGTTTCTTGAGTAATGTCCACCATCACACTTTCATCTACTTCTTTTATCTGTCTCCCAGACATAGTTTGCCTGCCATTACCTGAGGCCAACACATCCTAGTGAGATGGCACATTTTGTCATAGTGGCTTAGATGCAGACAGTCCTCACTGTTCTGGTCAGCAACTTCTTGAAATTTTGGCATCCCTTAGAGGATCTTCACTGCATTTTCCACTGTGACCTTGTCAGAAATTGAGACAACAATGCAGAGTGACCAAGCTGTGAATGAAGGTGAAGCTAACCAAAAACAAGTTTAGGACATACACAACTTTGCCTTTTTGAGAGCAGGCAAATGTTGAGAGCAGCAGAGTGGCCTTTTGTGAGGGATATTACAGCTGCTCTGCCTCTTTTGCCTTTCTCTGGAGGAGGTGGAAAGCGACTGTTCAAGCCTGGGGCACTCCCTACTTGTTGACTTTAACTTCTGAGAGTGTTCCACATGCTCACCTACCTCTGAAGGCTCCATCCGGAGATGGTGGTGGGAGCTGCTATCAGGGAAGGAAAGACATTCCCAATAACAGGACATCGGTCCATACAACCGCTTTTGACATCGAGAGCAACAAAACCCAACACTGGCCTCTCTCTACTCATTCTCTCCTGAGTTCATCCTTTCCACTTGCAGGGCAGTAGCAAGAAAAGCAAATAAGCTATAACTTGCTTTGGGAAGGAGTTTGGTCAGGGGATCAAGTTCCCCAGACCCATGATTTGTTTGACCATGGAGGCTAAGATCCTACCCCTGTATAAAGCAAATATGTGCATTGGTTTGTATCTATGGGATGGCAGCTTAGCCCTTGAGCTAACCCTGCAGTCACATTTGCAGAGACCTCTTCTGTTTCTGCTGCTGGAGTTGGGTGGTTTGGGGTTTTTTTCAATTAGAGCAATGAAAATACCATATGCTGTTGTATAATTACTACTGTTCAGTCTCATCTAACTGCCAGACAACTACTTATTTATAGGATTACTACTGTTTTCATTTGCTTTGGGCTCTTCAGGGTGATATTTTAACCCAAGTTTCCAGTGTTAGATTTCATCATACATTTTCAATATATGAAAACATAGTTGTTATATGGCAGTATAAAATCTGAGTTTTACAGACTTCAGATCTGAAATACAAACTGGTATTCATTTGGACAGCAAAAAGAAGAAATTACATTTTTCATTTAATTACTGACAATATATATTTATTTTCTGACTCCGAGTGTGTTGCATAACTGGGGAAAACAGTTGAATATTACACTAAATCTGAATTAACAAGAGCCATAGGTGATGTGACATTGCTAGTCAAGGCACAGGTTCAGCAGAAACACTTGAATTAGGCCTGCTTTTTAAAAGCAGATGATTTCATCAGGTCCCTTTAAATGTCCAGAGTGAGCCATGCCCCTTACCAGTGACTGTCTCTGACCAAAGGAGAGCACCACAGCCTGAACAGGGAGCTGTCAAGAGCCAGAAGGAAAAGCCAAGTACGGCCCTCATGCTCACTGCATGTGATGCATAGGTGTATAGATGCATCAGCAGAGTGTCAGAAGTAGCTGAAGGACCTTTGCTAATTATGGCTTCAGCCTGGAATACAGCTGGGCAGGACAAACAGAGAATCAGCTCTGGATTCATTTAGGAAAAATGGCATACAGTGTTTTGACAACTTCAATGGGCAGAAGAACCAGTGAAAAATTAGTGCTGTAATGGGGAGAAGAATTCTTTCTAAAGCAGAAGATATTGAGCAACTGTCCCTCTGAAAAAGCAAAGCCATTATTGTAGCCTGGGTCTCGTGTTTAGCAAGCAGTCTGTCATCACCTCAAATACAGAAAGCCACACTCTGACTGACTTTGTACACACAGCAAAGTCTCTGTTTTACTGGCTTTTTAGCAGCCTAGAGGGGAGCAGGCAGGTAATTCACCAAAGGATGTCTGGTCTCTGTGAAGACCCTGAGAATTTTCTTCTGTTGTAACTCCATTCACCTCACTGCATTGCATCAGATACTCTTGATCTGTTTTTTCTCATGTTGGTTTTGGGGAAGCAGTAAAAGCTTTCTGTGTAACTGGTACCCAGAATCAGACAAACAAAGGTAAAAGTTAGTAAAGAAGAAGCACCTGATGGACTACACTTTAAAGGTCTGGGATTCATGTGGTTGCTTCTGAGCCACAAACAATCCTTAAATTTAATTTCTTGTTAAAACCCAAATCTTTACATAGTAACAGCTTCTATGACATTCTTTCCAACCCAGAGATCATTTCACAGACAGAAAGAGTGGAACCCCCTACCCCACACAGGTTTACAAAACCTGAAGACATGGGAAACACTTTATTTCCTCTGTTTGAAAGAGGGAGCTGGCTCAATAACTCATGTAGCCTCTCCCAGCGTTGTTACAGACCCATTCTGCTCCCACTGTAGCAAAATGACTAAATCATCTCATGATGAGAAGCAGTTTCTACCCCTGGTTGTGGCTTGAATGCAAAAGGCTATTAAACAAGGTTTGGTGTGAAAGCTCTAGTCTTTCACCTCTAACCTTGCAAGCATTTCACATTTTTGCCACTGGAAGCCACCCCGGGCTGTTTATTTGCTCTGCTTTTTCCATTCCCATATTAATTTCATCAAATAATTGAATGTCTCAGTGACAAGAAAAGTACTCAGGCATTAAAAAATAAATGGCAGATCAGTCATAAATCTGCACCTCCTGAATGACCATCCTTTCAATCTTAATGAGACAGAAAGATTTCAAGAGTGTTTTGAGTGATCTGTACCCTTATCAATTTGTTTAAACCCCCCAGAACATTTAGTAGTTACTATCTCGGTCCTAAGTTTGCTACCCAGGTGGCAACTTTTAATGGTGAAAAGGCACAAGAAAAAAAAAAAGTTCTTTTTAAGGAGAAATGGCTCATAACAAAATTAATGAAAGTCTTCTTTCACACATCTGAACCTTTAGCAATCAGTTTGCCTTTGCCACACAGCACTGTGCTTGAAGCATGGAAATACCGTTTAAAAAAAGGACTTTGTTCGTGAGGAAAACCCACAAAGAGGGATTTCCTCATTCAGGAGAGAGATTGCTCATGAGCAAAAACAAATACTTAGGGACTGCTGGCAGACTGAAGAAGTGGAAGAATTCTGGGCCCACCAGCAAGTAGGAACTCATCCTTCCAGCATTTCACAGAGCAACAGCAGAGTGTAATGGCAAGCAAAGCAATTTTAAGGTGTTTTCTTTTTTTTTACTGTTTGATGGTTGTGGTGTGAGGTTTTGTTTGCTTTAGTGCTTACTAGACTTTTTTCATCATTTCCCTTTTCTTCTTTCCATAACATAATGTTGTCTTTCCCTTAGTTGTAGAAAAAATGGACAATGTGACAGGTGGCCTGGAAACATCCCACAGAAGATACACAGAAAAGCTCACAGAAGTGGAGAGTGATCTGAAGAAATTAGGTAATCTACACACAAGCAAAGCCCCTTTGTATTATGGATCTGGGGTGTTCTCCTGGCAGATAGGGGCAGGAAATTCGTCTGAAAAATCTCTGCCCATGACAAGATATAGCACCTCTATTCCTCATTTCCTTCTATTTCTCAAATAGTTGTTAAAGTCCTTAAAATTAGTTCAGATCAGCTCTACTTAGGAGACCATTTTAAGAATACTTCAAAATTTACAATTTCCACTGAACTCACTCTGAAAGCATTTATACTTAAATAAACAGACACTTAAATGTTGTCTTCAGGAGAGAATCTTCTCTGAGGTAGAGATGTAAAACATAGCAGAAGCTGTTCCACAGGACAAGAGATTCTACATAAAATGAGAATCTGTCACCCAGTCATCTTGATGCTGTTTTAGCAATTAAGATTCAAAACTGAAGGCCATTTTACAAGGTATACAAATAATCAGCTGTTCAAAATTTTTATGTCTGAGGTGACTGGATTATTTCCACAAAATGTTTCTTGATCATCTCAGGGAATACAGGACATAAGATTGTTATGTGTTTGGATCTCCCAAGTGCTATCAAAGTTCTCAATTTGCAGGAAGATGTTAAAAAAAAAAAAATCATGGATAAAGATTCTGCTCTCTAAGTGTACATTTTTACCTTTCTTCCTAGACACAAACATATAGTTTTTACTGTAGAAGTATTAATATACACATACATGCATGTGATTCTTGAAATAAATTTTGTCTAGTTTCATAAACCATATATTGAGATGTGTATTTCTAGGAAAACTTGCTTGCAGCTTGATTATAAATTTTTGCAACTTTTTTCCCCCAAAAAGCAGCTGGCTTCTAAAGTATTTGCACAATGCATTTAGTTCAAAGACATGGGGCAATTCAGTGTGATGTTCTCTTACTGACACATCTACAGAAGTGTTGCACTTTAAAGCATGTACAACCTTTTGGCTTCTGTTTGGGTTATTACATTATGCTGATTAAACTTTCACAACTTGGAGCACCTTTGCTTCATTCATGCCCACACATTTTTACACACTGCTGGATGGATGCTCAGTGAGATGCTCAGGATCATCAGTTCCCATTTAAGTGGATTTGCCATGGAGGAAGTTAGGAAGGTTCTGGAGCAGTTTGAGTAGGAGACACAAAGGTAAGAGAACTGCTGCAGGGCCAGAAGGATAACAGCGTGTGGTGAATGGAAGACAGGCCTTCAGGGATTAGCTGTATGGGGACCTGGCAGTTGTCAGAGCTGTGTGAGGAACACAGTATAATCTGAGCTATAGCCAAGAGGTAAACATGGAGTCAGAGCTGAGAGGATCTAGGATTGAGACAAGTGGCAGGCAGAGGAACTGTGCTCAGGAACATGTCTGTCCACAAAAGACTCCATAAACACTTCAGGCTGAAGTCTCACAAGCCATCATTTGACGTTTGCCATCATGACTCATTCAATCACACCAGACAAAAGCTCCATAAACAGCTGTATTCACTGTAGTTTATAAAAACCATACTGCTCTCTCTTGGCATAATCTGAAATTATGGACTTCAGACTGTGTAATTCATAAATATAGCTACACTTAGACGAGGACAAAAATAAATGGACTGTGAGCAGGGTAGGGAAGTGATTAGGTCAGGCAAGGGACTCTTCTCTGAAAGCAAGTGTTGACTGCTTATTTCCTTGGGTTTTATGTCCTGGATGATAGGCTGTGCAATCTCAAATGCTTTATCATACTCAGACAAGCTTCCAGAAGTATTCCATAGGGCAATGTAAGCACAAGCAGAGATGTTTCTCAAAAATTAAAGGTCTTGCCTTCCTCAAACTCAGAACATGAGGAAACAATAATGGCAAAATAAATGTCATTAAAAGCAATAGTAATGTGTTAGAGAGAAAACCAGAAATATATCTTATCCTGATATATCTGAAGTAACCTGCTGGCAAAGATTTTGTCTCTAACCCAGATTGCTTTAAAATAAGTATGACAACTTACTTAAAACTAAACCCAAGATTTTAAAAATTGGAATTATATGTACTAAATCACAATGAAGGTATTGTACCTGCAATGAAAAGAAGGAAGAAAACATGAACAGATAAAATAAACTTCTGAGCTTTTAGCAAAATCCAGTTGTAACTTTAAAAGCTGCACTTGCTGATACCTGTTTAATGTTTTGAATTCTGTTTCCCATTCAGTTTTCATTCAGAACCGTGTTCCTTGACTGTATATATTCATCAGTTTCTAACTGTAGTTTTTCCCATTTGTGATGACAGAATCACCATTTTGTTCTCCTCAGCAAGACACAAGGTCTTCATCAATTCCTCTTTGCTTTTTTTCTCTGTCTAGAGGCAGAACTTTGCTTAGTGGTTTCTCTTTTCTGGAAAAGATAGCGTAGAAATTTTGTTGAACAGTTTGACAACCTGACTGCTCTTAAAATACTCTGTGCTGTTTTATACAGTGTTTAAAAAAAAACCCTAAAGCCTTCCATTTTTTATCCCTGTACAACAGATGACCAGGCTGGACAAAAAGCCTTGAATACTAACACTGAACTGTCCAGCTTCAGATCTGACATTCTGGCTCTTCGTCAGCAGCTTCATGACATTGCAGAGAAAACTACCAGAAACAAAGATACACTGGAGAAGCTGCAAGAGTCTGGAAATGCATTAGATGATAGACAGAACCAAATGAAAAGTGCCTTAGATAGTAACTCTTTCATGATCATCAGTATCAATAAGACTCTTCAAGCATATACTGGCTATATCAACGATCTTCAACAAGACACAGGTAATATCCAAACAGACCTGCAAAGCCAAGTGCATTCTCACAATATGATCATCATGAACCTGAACAACTTAAACCAGACTCAAATACAGCAAAGTAATCTTATCAGTGTCCTACAGAAGTCAATGGAAGACACAAGCTTGGCTATATCAAGAATCAAGAATGACTTTCAAAATCTGCAGCAGGTTGTCCTTCAGGCCCGAAAGGACTCCGACTGGCTAAAGGAGAAAGTACAAAATTTACAGATTTTGGCTGCCAACAACTCAGCAATGGCAAAAGCCAACAATGATACACTTGAAGACATGAACAATCAGCTCAGCTCCTTCAGTGGGCAGATGGAGAATATCACCACAATTGCCCAAGCCAATGAACAAAGTCTAAAGGATCTCCAGGAGCAGCATAAAGGATATGAAAACAGAACTGATGCCAAATTCAGCCATCTAGAAGAAAGATTCCAGGTCTTTGAAACAGATATAGTTAATATCATCAGCAACATCAGCTACACTGCTCATCACATACGGACACTGACGAGCAATCTCAATGAAGTCAGGACAACTTGTACAGACACCTTAAGTAAACACTCAGATGAGCTGATTTTTATGAACAGCACGCTAGCCAATATTCGGATAGACTCTGCATCTCTCAAGGTGCAACAGGATTTGATAAGGTCAAGGTTAGATGTTGAAGTTGCCAATTTGTCAGTAATCATGGAAGAAATGAAGCTGGTGGATTCCAAACATGGCCAGCTCATCAAGAACTTCACTATCCTACAAGGTATGCGGCTTCCCTATTGATGTGTGTGTGCTGAATTGCTGCTTGCATTCCTTCTTTAGTTCTGTGGAAGTTAGTGCGTGCTGGTACAGAGTCCTGGGGTTTTCCATTATCTAATCCTAAACTCTGGAAATGTACAGGTAGCTTAAATTTTCCTTACTAATTTTTCTATGCCTTTTTTACGTAGCTAAAATGGGGATGTTATGAAAGAAGGGCCTGACTTAGCAAAATTTTATTCTGACTGACTGACTGGATCTACTTTTGATTTAGTTTTCTAAAATAAGCAAGTGAAGGTGTGGAACCTTAAGAAACCAATCCCCAGTAAGGAGGAAATGGCTAAAAAATATATGTTGGACTATTCCCAGAAAGGTCCACCCTTACTGAAAAACAAATTGCTATTTCACTTTAAGCCAGTTGTTACTCTGCCAGAAAACATCGACTTTGCTTAGTTTTTAATCCTGGGGTATTTTATTTTCTCCAGTAATAAATAGCATCAGGTTTAGGAGGTTTCTCCCAGCCAAATATTATCCCAAATGAAAAGAACACTCATATTTCCAATCTGATGTGAATCAGTCTAAAACTCCAATCACAAATATAAATCCATTGTTCCAAATAAAGTAAGGCTGCATTAAAGCCAAGATTACATGTCAGTAACCGTAACCGTTCTCATTTCAACCAGGCCTAAATGAATCCAGCTTGGAAATCTATCTCTGAAGGAGTTTGAATTATGTAGTTTGGTGCCGGGGGTGGGAAGGTATTGACAAGGGTTTTGCTCATCCATGAACAGAATCCCAAGTTGTTTTGTTGTTTATTGCTGTCACAGTATTGTCATTTCCTGTCATGGGTTATTGTTCTCTGTCTTGTTAGAGCTGGCCAATTTGCAACTTCTGGTCTTTCCCACAGTTGGCCTTTTGCTCACTATCCATCATATTGTCTCTTTTTGACACCCCATTACTGACAGACCAACAAACAGGATCAGGAGAAAAAGTCCTGCGTCTAAGAGCAGAGAGATGAGACTAGAAAGAGAAGGGAGCGTGGCAGAGTGAGGGAACAGGACCCCCAACACACAGGGCTAGTGCACAAACTATTATAGACTGGTGCACAGAGTCTTGCAGGGAATGGCCCCTTGGCTGGTCACCTGGGGCACAGTGTCACTGTCCAGTTCACATGACTGGGTGTATCAGAGTATTTTCTGTATCCTGTATTTTGTGGGTGTCAAGGAAAGAACAGCAGTGTATAGGACTTGGAAGGCAGCTGCGCTGTTACAAGCACTGGTGAAAGCAGCTGTTCACCCAGTTTCTGTGTTGTTAAATATCCAGTGGTGCTGGTCTGAGATGTATTAAACAACCCCACCCCATGTGGGCTTTTTGTTTTGTTTTCTGTGCATATCCCCACATTCCATGCTTACATTGTTTCAGGCCCTCCTGGTCCAAGGGGACCTAAAGGTGACAGAGGCCCTCAAGGTCCTCTTGGCCCCGCTGGCCTAAAAGGACAAAAAGGAGAGAAAGGAGAGCCTGGACCACCAGGACCTGCAGGTGAGAAGGGCCCACCTGGGCCAGCCGGGCCACCAGGAGAAAAAGGAGGGAAAGGTTCAAGAGGATCACCTGGCTCCAAAGGTCAGAGAGGTTCTCCTGGCAAGACGGGTCTGCCTGGACCAAGTGGAGATCCAGGACCACCAGGGCCACCAGGCAAGGATGGTCCACCGGGGCCTCAAGGCCCACCAGGATTTCAAGGCCTGCAAGGAACTGTGGGACAGCCGGGGTTGCCAGGACCGCGAGGACTAACTGGGCTACCTGGAGTCCCCGGGCTGCCCGGTCCAAAGGGCCCACCTGGCCCACCAGGGCCACCAGGTCCAGGCATGCCAATGGCACTACAGAGTGAACCCACATCTGTACCCGAGGCTAATGGTAAGCCATCAGCATACTGCATGCTGTAGATGGGCATGGGTTCCTCCACTCGCCCTATTACTGCTCCACTGAGTTACCAGTAACAGGCTTAACACAAAAAATTCGCATCACAGGTTGTTCTCCCCATTGGAAGAACTATACAGAGAAGTGCTACTACTTTTCAGTTGAAAGAGAAATTTTTGAAGAGGCAAAGTTATTCTGTGAAGAGAAAGCATCGCGATTGGTTATCATCAACAACAAAGAGGAGCAGGTAATTACCTTCTCTTTCTGTTTTTCAAGGAAGGAGTTTGAAGTTGTTTAACATGTAGAAACAACAAGATAGTGGGAAGCTGAGAGCATCATGAATTTATATAGTAGAAGTAAACACGCTGATTGACTCATTAGAATTTTGTCCACCCTCTGCCTGATCAGCAGCTTCTCCATCTGCAGAAGGGCAGTGTGAGCAAAGCTGATGCTGAAGGTGGTGAGGACAGAGCAGTCCAAAAAGCTGCTGAGAATTGTAGTTCTGAACCTTTAAAGATGTAATCTTTCATGCCTTGTGTATTATCAAAGTATTTTTTGCAGCAGTGAATATAATTTAATTATAAATTATCTGATTTAACACATCCAGCCTAGGACTAGTGTGACCCAAATTTATTTTTAATCTGACTATAAGTCTAACTATATTTTTAATACTATTCAACGTGGCAGTGGGGATGTCAAGATACAATTGCTTGCTGTTTGGGTTTTTTTTCAATTTGTATCTATAAGACATTAGCTGTGACTTTATGTCAACCTAATTTTCATGCCTAGCTCTCTCTCTACCTTATTGCAAACACTGCAATGGATTCTAGTCTGGGCAAGGGTTCCCGAGACCACCTCCTGAAGTATATCTTAAGCTTGGAAAAATTCCTTGGCCATCTTTATTCTGATAACAAGAGGCTTATGAAACCAGTGTAATTTATTGGCTCCAAAGACTGTTGTCCTTGTTATGGACTAAGCTCTTTCTTTCACAGCAATGGATAAAAAGGCAGATTTTTGGGAAAGGCAGCTTCTGGATTGGACTAACAGATTCAGAGAAGGAAAATGAATGGAGATGGCTGGATGGATCCTTACCAGTTTACACGTACGTAAAGAAAAAGCAATGCTACTACTCTTGCTGACACTTCTAAAAGCACCATCTTGAAACTATCCAGTGGATCCAGATGGTTGTAGATGCCAATAATTTAATTTGTTACTGAGGGTGCTGGGTTGTTTTCTCTCTCCCTACTCCATGCACAAGGATTCCTTTCCTTGCCAGGAAGAAAACTGAATGTTGAATGAAAGAATCACATAACTACGCAGCACAGTGTTTCTTGCCAAAATGTTTGCTCCTGACTTTTATTACAAAGTTGAGATGGAAAGCACAGACAGTTTTACTGTTTTGGTTTGAATTTTCCTTATTTGCATTACAACTGGCTATAAATAGAGTACTCATTCTGATAAAAAATGACCAGTCTTTAGATAGAGCCCAAATCCGAGTGGAAAGCATTAAACATAAGGAAAATGCATGAAATGAGGGCGTCTATGCTTTAGCCATCTGAAAACTGAATTGGCAGTTCTCCAGGAATCCTAGGGCTACACCTAATTTGTCCTAAATGGAACAGATTGCAACCACCCAAATTTTTAATACTGAGGAGTAGACTAAAGAGTTTACAGATCTGAGCATGCTGTGCTTCAGAAAAACAGGCTACACAGTCAGTCAGATGTTACGAAATGATCTCATTGGTGTTCATTTAGATGAAAAACATGGAAAAAGTCAGATTCATTTCAAATGAGCCGTAATATTTTCCTCTTTTCTCCTTTCCCGTTTTCATCTTTCTTCCTCTTTATGGCAGCATTGTGACAGATTCCCACTTCAGGCACTGCTTTTAGTAGATTTCCACTACACCATGGTTTTAGGTGCTCTGTTGTAACCTCAGAGCTGTTGGTTACAGATTTTTGGAGTATTTCATTACTTCTGGAAAGCTGTGTGTCCTCCCAGGTGCCTGATTGGACGCTGTGTGTAAGTCAGGCATGTTTTTTAGCTGAGCATGTACTGTGTCAGCCAGCAATCACAAGCTCCCTTCAACAACCTGTTTCTTCAGGAAAATGGAGCTTTTAAGTCCTGAGTTTGGAAACAGAAACAAAACAGGATGAGGAAACACTTGCTGCAAGATTTTTTACTTGCTGCATTCAATTTTGCCATCGAAGCTAATGATCTCAAAAGATGCCTGTAAATATACTCTGTGCATTCCTTATAAGTCAATAGAATTCCCTTGCCATCTGAGCCTGTGTCCCTAAAACATGCCTCTTTGCTGTTCCTCCCCAGATGCCCACCTTTGGTGCAGTCAGAGGGCTGAGTGCCTTTGCAGTGAGCAAGGGCAGGCTCTTGCCATCTTGGCAGTACCTTTGAGCCCATGGACTCTTCTCAGTCCCATCTGCCAGCAGGAGTGCAGTGTGCAGGTTTTGCAGGCTTGGAGAAATCCACATGGAGCGTGGAGCACTCCCACTGTGTGTGCATGTACACTCAGAAACTAAAATAAAGTTCATTGGTCTAAATTTAGGTCTCTGAGTTTTGGAAGCCTGAGGCCAAATAGATTCCCTTCTCTGTAATACATCTGTTTTCCATTTTCAGCAAGAGTCATGTATTGTTTGTTTCAATGTGAATTTCCCGTTCAGAACAGATCTCATGATGTTTTCGTTAATTTCTTGTGGTGAAAACCTGCCATGTGTGCTGTGTTGTGCAATCATCTCTCTTGCTTTTTGGTGGAAAGGAACTGGAAAACCGGGCAGCCTGATAACTGGAATCACGGGCACGGGCCAGGGGAAGATTGCGCCGGGTTGATCTATGCTGGGCTCTGGAATGACTTCTACTGTGAAGATGTTAACAATTTCATTTGTGAAAAAGACATGGACAAAGGTAAGCAAGGCCCTTGGTTTGATTATTTCATCTTGCCCATAGTAAATATTCCACAGCTAGAGGTGAGATCTTGTCTAAATGCTACAGCAGTGCCTTGTTGAGGAAGAGGGGGAATCACATGTGAAGCACTTTTACTCAGGTCCAGATGCAAGTGCTGGATTTATTGCACTTGGAAAAAGCAGCCTCAAAACTGGCTAGAGCCATGGCATGCTCAGCCTCTTGACCATCTCCTGTAGGTTTTACACATGCCTAAAATTTTGGACATGATTTGGCACATGCTCCAGATCCTACCCGCACTGGAAGCTGTCTTTATAGGCTCAGTGGCCACACAACAGGTAAAGGTGGCCTTAGGGTGGCTCAGTCACCAGCCTTCAGAAACCAGAAAGACTGTGTTTTGAAAGTTTGTGCAATAGTAGGCACTTGGTGACTTCTAAGGAGATCTTAAAATTCCCATTGCTGCCAGGAGATGTCCCATGGGACTGAGAAGCTGGGTCCATAGGCCACAAGCATCTCATCTGTTGCAGCTGGAGTGAAGGACTCATAAAGTGCCAGGGTGACCCAGCAGTCACCCAGGTGTTTGCCACAGGGCATCTCTTTCTGTTGACACAGGCATTTCTGCAGGAGCAGAGGGCAGGTGGTTCCCATGGCTGCTCAGAGCCTGGCCCCATCATCACAGAATGTGGTCAAAGCTGCTCTTTGTGTTCATGGTGGGGCTCTGCCTGAAACGTTATCTCCTCCATACAACCTGTTTAAACATTGCTTTGCCAAGGGTGCCTGGCTGCTCCTGTCGGAAACTTGTCAGCTGGATTTCAGTGAAGGCAGACATAAATGTCAGCTAGAGCCAAAATTACATCCCATCTGTAGCCCCCTAAGACAAAACAGTGCTGAGCAAGCTTTGTGTGTATAACTCTGTTTGGAGGTCCAGAGTGAAGGACCATGTGTAAGTGACAATATAATTTACCTTGGTTTTCCTACATACATTTGTTATTTTAAGAAAACGTCAAGGTTTACAAATATTTATCCTCCAGGACCTACAGGATCTGAATATGAGTCTGCTCAAATTTTTTACATACCTTGATCTCTGTAAGTTTTCTTTTTGGAAATTTGTTTAATCTTCACAGGCTTTTTACAGGATTTTTTCTTCTCTTTGTTTTTCTTTTTTTCTCTCATACTGTAGGGCAAATACTTGGAGTGTAATTGGCTGTGACTTTACAGATACCTTCATATTAAGGAAATTTATGTAAAGAAGAAGAAAATCCTGGGAGAGAGCAACATTGACTTCCAAAATTGGGGAAAAAAAATGAAAAAAGAAAAAAGCAAGCACTGAAAACTGATTTAAAATCATCAAGGAATTCAGCAATAACTCTTCTCCAGCATCCTGTACTTATTTAAGGCCTTTCAACCCACAGCATCAGGAAGTACTGTTGGACTAATTCTGTTTTAGATTTTCTTCCCCACCAGTAACCACATCCATAAGCAACTTGTGTCTTCTGGGAAAAGACATTCTATCAATCTGAGTAAGACTGTTGGTCACTCATATAGAAAAACATATAAAGCAACTGTGTAAACAGTTGCTTCATTTGCTAAAATCCCAAATGTAGGAAAATTATACAGATACATGAATATATAGATTTTATATAAATATATATATATAGTCCAACTCTTATCAATAATATGGAATATACTTTTAAGAGCTTTTAAAACTTTGTATTTTTGTACAAAATATTTGCTTTTTACAATTGTTCTCTTTTTTACTGACTTTTTTTTTACAAATATAGTGCACAGGGGCCAAAGAAAACAATAAAGGTACTAATAATTCATTAAGGTTTGCTGTGAGGCCTAGCTCAGCTATAGAGAAATATTTTTCCAGTTAGAAATATTTTTACTTTCCCAGATGATTTGTTCTGGTTAAATAACTTTTAAAGCAGATTTTAGATAGTGTTTTCCTTACTGTATGCAGTCTAGTCTGCATGTGTAACAATTAAGTTGACTAAGGACTAGATACTCATTATAACTCTGATCACAGCCAGTGTTTCATCAGGGTACTATGGAAAGACCATTTTAATAAAAGCTTTTCCTTCCTTCCTTCCTTCCTTCCTTCCCTGCCTGCCTTCTTTCCAGCCTGCCTGTTTGCCTGCCTGCCATCCTGCCATCCTACATTCCTTCCACTCAGGAGAAAATGCCATGGAAGTACATCTCCAATTTTAAAGAATGATTTTGAAATGTTTTCATTCCTTTCCCCTTTTCATAAGGAAATCCACCCAAATAGGTTCCACACATACTGCAGGTCAAGCCCGGGTGAGATACTTTATGAAAAGAGCAACAAAGAAGCTGCACACACTGAAATGTGTTTGTTTTTAAGACAGATTTCAAGATTTGGTGAGAAAAACATGCCACACTCAGAAAAGTCTAATAAACCTGCACTTCTCTAGAGTGCTTTGTAAATCAATCTCTATGTTTTCTTGGACCAGTACTTCTCTCCCAAACAAAGTAAAGAATAAAATATGCTGCAAAGCAGAAAGAAATGATATCATTGCCCAGCCAGTTTCCTCCACAGTCCCATGAGCCGTTGTCTAGGCAGCAGTGTTGCTTATCAGGAATTAAAAAAATTAGCGGGCTAACTCATTAGCAGAAACTTTGGCATTTGTTTCCAATTTTTTTACTCTTTTCATGGCCACATGCTCTACAATGAAGGAAATTGTTTTGGCTTTTTGGGAAGGAGAACTGCTTTTCCATTGCCTCATGACCTGCCATTTACCTTGTCTGAATGCAGATGAATTTGTTGAAATACTCCAGCTCTGTTGGAAAGAGACAAGATTTTGTACTTCAGGTTTTCAAATATTGCTCCTAAGATCAACCAGTTAAAGACAGTTTGTTCCCTACATCTCAAACTCCCTCCAGTGTTTTAAATTTCAATTATAATTCTCTTTCAAAATACACAAAACGTTACATTTGGGAATCTGTCCTGTGGGTACAAATTAGATATGAGACAGGAAAAACCTGAAAATTGCATCTGCTTAATTGAAAGTCTGTGTATTACAGCTGCAGAAACCACATATCACCATCACGGAGGCAGGGCTTGTCTTCAGACAGTCTGGGTTTCGTGAGACTTTTCTTTTGGTTTTTTCATAAGGTTTTGAATACAACTTGATTCTGCCATGCACTGTCATGCTGTACCTAGGAGTTGTGTTGTAGACACATGCTGTAGTGTTAACATATATATTTACACAATGTCTGTGGACATAATGTTACACTGCTATTTTTGGATAATGAGGTACAAAACTAGTATTTTGCATGCCCACAGAGCCTCACAAGCCCTGGTGAGTGGAGCCTTGCAGAGCCACACTGAAGTGGAAGCACTGCTACCCTTGTTTTGAAAGTTGGCTTGTTCAGGTGAAACAAGTTTTGAGCATCTACCACATTAAATTGCATTCTTCATGCTTTTTACTGATGTCACAGACTTCTGTCACTAAAAGAAGTGAATGAGAAAATTCTGTTTAAGCCCAGGCTGTATTGCTTCCTTGCCCAGATTTCACCCTTCTCCACCTTCAGCAACAGCAGTGATGGTACATACACAAGATCAGATTATCCAAGAGTTATCTAGTGTCCTGCAGTCAGAGGAATGACAAGCTGAGGACACTGAGAAATGAAACGTGACTGGGCTCACACCTTATGTTCACACACTTGAACCACACACTGCAGCTGTTAGACAAAACTGGATGAAGAGGGATGCTGCAGTTGCGTGCCTGACACATCCAGTCATCCTTAAAACATGGCCTGAGCAGCCAGGCGTGCTGAGACAGACCATCCTTTTGACCTAGAATTCTGCAGGAAGGAAACAGAGGTGCCCAATGGCAACAAGGACTGAAATCACTGAGAGGACCAAGAGAGTGTTAAGAGAGCTCAGGAACCTGCCACAGAAAGGACAGATTGGGAGGAATGCAAGCAGGACACCAGAATGGGCCAAGAAGTTGTCATGAAAATCAGACCTGCCGCTCTTTAATGGGAAAACATCCCCATCAAATCTTTCTGCTTGAGTAATAATGCAGGTTGTATGGAAAGTTTTAAGTGATAGCAAATTATTTTGTCCCAGCTTGAGTTTTGGCTTTCCTTCTTATGCATGAGTATTGTAACTTGTCATACTGAGCACACATCACCATCACCCTTCTTGTTTTACATTAAATCAAATGCAAGTCCATAAGTCCATACACCCTGGCACGCACTGGAACTGTTGGAAGAAAAAGAGGGAGAGGCAGAGAAGGTACAAAGTCATTGTGATTTACATTAAGTTCTGGATTCCTTAATGTCATTTCTGACTCGTTTCATTAATTTATTTGGAAATGCCTTCAGCTGATTAGAGCTTATAAATCTCAACTCTCATTTCCTTTGTTGTCTATAATTAATACTTGCAAATGTTCCAATAAAGGAATCACTAAATGGAGACACGGAAATGAATGTTGTTGACTCTGTGCGTGTGTGTGTAACCAAGAGGGATGTGGAGATCAGAGAGTTGTGGAGCCAGAACATTCATATGTATTAAAAATCAAACTGGTGAAGTTTTTTTCCATTAAAGCCTTCCTTTTCACTTACACCAGTTCTAAGCATGACCAAGGCTATCTTATTCCGTAATTGCAGTTTTAGTGCCTTGTTCTTGCAGCACGTAGGGGCTAGGAACACAGGTTTGAAGGTCTGATCTGAACTAGACTTTTAAGAAGGGCTGAAGCCCTTTGCTGCTTACTGTCCTAGCACACCAAGCATCTCAGATGAACCCCTAGGTGAGGGACATCCTAAGCTGAGTAGCATCAGTCCCCACATTAGCCATTATGGTGGCTAAAATTGTCTGCTTATAATGGCTGAGCTGGTCTTGCTATTCCTCTCTCTCAGATGGCTGACCTCCTCTTTTAATTTTCTGTTCCTGGCAAGTAGCTACTCTGCTTTTAGCAAGTAGCAGGAACTGGTGCCTGATCACTGGCAAGGCAAGGAGCTGGTCGGAGGTCAGCCACTGGCTGTGGGAAGAAACTGCTCTGCAGGGAGCAGGGGAAAGGTGGCCGACTCCACTCACATGTGAGAAAACAAAACCACCTTTTCCCAGCACAGCCTCCTTGCCTAAGAGCACAGCAGCTCACACATCTGTAGCATCCAAAGGGAACAAAAAGTCTCCAGCCCCAGCCTCCAGACTGACTTTTTTTTTTTCCTCCCTCACTTCTGCGGGTGTCTGGGCACCCCGGAGACATTGACTCCTCCATGAACACCTGGCTGTCCCTGGAGCGGGCTCTGTGCTGCCCTGTGCAGGTGCCAGGGCTCACACACGTGAGAGTCCAGCAGTGGGACAGCTGCTCATGCCTGGCACTCCCCCCAGCTGGGACACCACAATCTGTCCAGGGCTTGGGCAGGAGCGGGAGGAGGAAGTTCCCAGTGCTTACCCACACTCAGAGATAGCTTGGGCATCTATAAATGGGATAGTTCACTGCTTTATGGACAAAACCATTGCTCCCCAGAAACCAGGAGCCTTGCTCTTCCTAAAACCAGAGCCTGTTGGCTCACTCACCACCTCCACCTCATTTTTTCATGCTGTTTAGTGAAAAAAAAAAAAAAAAAAAGGCTAAAATTGTTTTTTAAGTTCTCATCTGTTTTCTTTCATATGGTGGAATACATTTGTTTTTTCTTCCCATCTGGCTCAGAGATGAAAAAAACATTCTTTGATTTCTTTTTCAAAATAAACTCAGTGTAACGCTACAAAGCTCGTGTGGAAATGTTTGGGGGTTTTTTAGACCAAAACAATAAAAGCCAATTACTAGGCAAATAATGCTCTTTTTGGAGAAGATCTTGCATGCCATGATGATTTTCTTACCCAGAGAACTTCCCAGAGGCATGTTAGTATTGCCAGCTCCCTTTTGTGACTGGAAGAAAAAGGAGATTTTCAAGAATATGATTCATTTTGATGTCTTGTTTTGGAGATTTCATTTTTGTTTATTGGGGAGGTGATTTTTAGAAGTGACTTTTGCCAGTGAAACCAAAATTGGCATAGAGAAAATGATTTTTTATACACCTCAGTGAAGGGAATGGGCTTTTCAAAGCTAAATTAAACAGAATGGTGTCCTTCCCCCATCACCCTGCATATGAGAGGCAGCCATTTCTGCTGCTGTTTTGGAGAGGAGACCTCAGTGTGATCACAGCAGAGGAACAGCAGTGGAGCAGAGCAATGTCCTGTGTGGGTAAGAGTTAACACCTGACACTAAATTACCAAGAGAACCCCTTGATTAGAAACAAGAAGGTTAAGGACTGCTGAGACCTTTGACTCCTCTGCAGCTCAGCTTCAAGAAATCTTCCCCAAAACATACCAACTTATACTTTAAAAACAATTCGGGGTAGCTTTGTCTTTTAAATCATTTTGGCTGCTCTTCAAAAACTTTATTAGGAATCTTCTTTTAATAACCAGTGTGAATGCAATTATGTCCAGTTTAGACACATTTGTTCTGGTTCCAGTGCTGTCCTTTAGCTTAAATAGCATCTCTCCTGGGACTGTCTGGTAATTGTAGTGGTCAGTGTGGAGCCATTCATCTTGAGACACAGTAAGGGGTGGCTGGGAACAAACACATCCCTCTGACCAGCTGGGGGGAGCCCTGATGACAGAGCCTGGCTCTGATCCCACCGTCCAGGCCCACAAGGGATTATCTGAGGACACTCTGGGCATTTTGCTGAATGGTGGAAGTTTCCATACTCTTTTTTGTTAGTGTTGCAAGAGGAAAGAGAGCAACAAAATGGGTATGAAGAGTGGTTTCCCGCTGAATTAGAGTAGGTTACAAGTGCTTGGCTTTTTATAAGGCAATAGCACATTTTATAAGGCATTTGAAAAATCAGTCTGTATATCTGAGCTTAGCACACTCACTCTGGGTTTGCACCAGAGCAGAATCTAAGTTCAGGTTATATGTAAATTCTTGATCTTCAAGAGATTAAAATGTCCAATTCAGGGATTGGCATGTGTCCTCTAGTTTTTCTATCTGTCCTGCCAAGGCACAAATCCACAGCTCAGGCATCAGTGGGATTCCAGGCTCTAAGGACTGCTTCCAAATTCCCCATATTTGCAGTCATGCTCCTGCTGGCCCTGCCAGAGGTCCCACTGATGGAAGCTGCAAGTCTGAAATGTGACTTTGGAAGAATTTTTTCAGGAATCCCTCTCATTCAGAAGTCTGGGCATATTGCAAAGATGACATTTCTTTAATTCCATCTCTATTACCCTCACTCATATAAAACAGATGATGAATTATTTTTCTGAATGGCAACAATGTATTTTTGTCCACTTCGGTTTTTTATATCAAAATAAAAGCCTCGAAGTGGAAATCAGTCAAAGCATCCTTGGTGTTGCAGTACCCCACTGTAGCAGGCAAATAATGTTCCTGGATTATTGCCTGTGAGAACAGCACAAACTGATATCTGAACAACAGACAGCTTCATGCTATCTGCTTGTAGAAGCAAATTTAACTACAGGCACAGCCTTGTCACTGGTCCATCTTCTGACAGGCTGGGGTAACCCTGCTTTCCTGCTGTGTTTCAAAGAAACTGTAGGAGATAAGAAAGAGAAAAGGTAAAGAGAGAAGAGCTGACGGCAGAAGGGAAACAGAGAAAAAGAGAAAGGGACAGCTCAGGGAGTAGAAGAGAAAAATACGGAGAATGATTGAGGAGGATAATGAACCCTGATGTCCTCATCGTGGTTTCTAGCAAGATCAACAACAGAGGAGGTCTTTTCTCAGAAACAGTATAACAGGGCAGTGTCATAGTTCTGGTAATTCCCATTCTTGGCTGTGAAGAGAGCACATCCCTGCCTTGCAAGGGAGGCATGTCATTCAGTTGGTGCCTGAAGTCATGTAATACTTGCCCAGCACAAACAAAAATTCCTGGTGGCTCCAGGTCTTCTGGGAGCTGGGTTGAGGCTTTTGTTTTGGTGGTTGGTTGGTTTTTCCTACATGTCTTTCTCCTCCTACACAAGTTTTGAAACAGAATATTTTCTAGTTTTCCATCTGTATTAGAAGTACAAAACTCAACTTTGGAAGAAAAAACAAAAGCAAGAACATACAGGAGGTCTCCAAGCAACAAAACACTGTCTGGAAAATACATCCATAGCTGTATTTGGACTCGTAGCTCCTGTTTCTATACCAAATTGTCATTGGTATTGACATTTTAACAGGTGCACTTTATGAAGCCAAACATGGATCTTTAATAAACAAGCTTTAATTAAAAAAAAAAAGCTGCAGAATTGCTGAAAATCCTGAAAAAGAGAATACAAAAAGGAGGTACCTTAGTTTTTAAAAACAGACAGTTGTTGAATTTGAACACCAGAGACACTTCAATTCCAAATACCCTTGAATTCGCTTTAAAGGTAGCATTTTTAAATGACAAACCACTGATTTTAACTTTAACCCAGTTTTTAACTTTAAGATGCAAAAGCTGGGGACTCTCAGCAGTGACCAGCTGGTGATTTCATGGGAAAAAAAAAAAAACAAACCTAATTTCAAAGGCAGACTGGATCTCTGCATATCATTTTATCCAGATTAGCCATGTTAGGACTGGGAGGGTGGTCAAAAGTCCTGATCAGGACTCTTCAATTGCTGAATTAACTCTCTCTGTGGAGAAGGAGAGCACTTTATTTATTTCAGACATCACTATGAGGTCTCCCAGTCTGTGTCTATCTTGTGGCATCTTACACACAAGAAAATTCTAAAAATAAAATAAAACAAGAAAAACCACAGGCAGAACAGCTGTTGTTGTACCCAGACAAAGCTTTGAATGAAAGCCTTTATGATGGATCAGACTCTGCAATTGAAAAGCTATTTACATTTTCAAGTCTGATTCTAACTGTAAATCTTCAGTTATATATATGACAGATTAAAAGACTCTGGCCTCACTGCACTTCTCCCTGGCAAGAGAAAAACCATCTGTACAGCATCACTTGTGGTTGCTTCAACTCTGTAGGTACACATTTTTAAAGGACATGGTGATATATTTTTTCATTTCCCTTCCTTTTATTTTAACATGCAGCAAAATCACGTGCATGGCATTTTTCCCAACCCTCTGGTAGTTGGGACTCTGGTTCAGGAGACTGATGTGTTTTGATCTGCTCTTTTCCTTCAATTTGAGGGGCTACTGCACTATTTCCTTTGTGATCACACCAGCCAGGGTAAAAACCTTGTATGAATATATGGCTGTAAAACCAGGAAAAAGCGCCAGGAGTGCTGCTCTCTTTCCAGGCACAGAGAGACAGTGAAAATAAGTGTACACCGTGTAATAGGCTGCACAAACCCATCTGGAACTGACTCCCACAGCACTCTGGCCATGCTCTGGGCTACTCATGCCACAGATATGGGATATGGGATATGGGATGAGGAATGACAGTCTGTGCATGTGGAGAGCCAAGAACAAGCTTCCCAAAGCCCAGGCAAGCCTGGATTTGACAGTTTTATCACCATTTGAGAAGTACATGGATCTTGTGCCACAGTTGTTGGAGGCAGCTCTCCCCCTCCACCGCAGATGCTGCAGCCAGAAGTGTTCCCATGCTCAAAGACCCCGGATAACACCGGGTCAGCTATTTTCCAATGCACATGCAGCACCCTGCAAGGTTCAGCCCTAATTTTTGAACATTTTGAAAAAGAAGTTGATGAAATCAGGTGAAGAATCTGACGTTCTGCTGAGAAAATAAAAACAAAACCAAAAGTAGATACTACACCAAACCTAGAACAGGTAAATCCTTTGATCATTAGTTAAAATATGTGATAAGTAAAGCTTAGGGAAAATATAGCATTTGTTGTAATTTATTGTTGGTGTGACCAGGGTTGTCAAGCACTGGAAAAGAGCACACACCACACACTTCTTCACAGGAGATTACACATCTGAGAGGACACAAAGTAAAACACCTGTGGGAGGACAGAATCAGAGCCATTGATTCTGTTCAAAAGAGATTGCTGCCTGAGAAAGAGAAAACAGGAGGAAGGGATTTCTTCAGGTATTTACTCCTAAGTGCTTTACTGCTCAGGGCCATCTTCTCCCACTGACAAGGGTATGGTCTCAGGCTGTGTCAGATATGCCACAGTGTGAATATCTCAGCCACCCCACAGAATCCAGCCCCTGTGGCATCATTAGGTGACAGCAAAGAGTGCTCACCAAACACACCACTAACACCATCCAGAACCACACACAACCTGGACCTGATTTAGTGTGCTTCATATAATAACAACTATAATGGCATAAACATTACATTCTAGAGCATGAAATATGTGCACTTGAAAATATATTAATTGAAACATCAGCTAAAGGACTTTCAAATTGCCTTCTAATCCTGCAACTAATCAGAGCAAATTATGTCCTTTACGTGCCAACCAGAGAGAGAAGAAAAGGAGACAGCATTGTGGTGAGTATCAGCATTTGAATTTAATGGAGAAGCAGTTTTTTCTAGTAGTGCTCATACTGTGGCTGTGAGTTTTAAAATGGACCATCCCCCACTTTATAGGGAATTACTGGATGCCACTGTGGTTTAGGCAACAGAAGTTAGAGGATAGCAGTGTTTTCCACCTTTCAGGAAATTGGGTGAAATTTGCCTCGTGTTTTAAAAACTCTATAGGCTGACAACAGAGGATGTACCCAGCAGATGTCCATCCTCTATTCACAGATTCTGTGCAAACACACTCATTCTATAGAGTCCTTTCTCCAAGGGAGCCAACCAGATTCAGTCCTGCTGCTGTCACACAAGATTTCTATGTGTAGCAGTCTGCCACAAAACCAGTTCATTTTTCTCCCTTGCTTGGAAGATTTTTTTTTTTTTTTAACTAAATAAAACAGTAGTTTGCTATAATAATTAAAGTGTGAGCCTGGCAGAGCTGTAGAAGATATAGGTACTACCATCAATTTTCTTGATGACATTTGGCAAAGATCTAAAGACCTGGTGTGGTAAATCACTTAAATTTTTGCTTGGCTTTAAACAGATCACTGGTCCCATTGATCAATGTCTAAAAGATTCTTCACCCCAGCTTCTCTCACTATTCACTACAGATGCCGATGAATTTTCTCAACCTAAGAAAGGTTTTGTGAGTATTCCCATAGAAACACCTGAAAAATATTTTAAGAAAGTTGGCTGAAAGATGGAGTAGAAATATAAACACACAGAAAAAAAATGCTGTAGTTCACAAGATATTTGTAACTGACTAAGGCAAACCACCCTTTGCCTCATTTACAAAACAACAACTGACCCAAACAATTACTGCTTCTCCTCACATAAGGCAATAAATGGAAGAGTTATACTGAGTGGACAGGCAGAATAATTTAGGGGGTAGGATTTAAGAACAGGACTCTTTGAGGTTGGCTCTATCCCTCCTCTTGTAAAAGCAGCAAAAATGTTGTGCTATATCTGTAGAGATATCTATCTCTCCATACAGAAAAACATGAACTTGCATTGTTGCCATACGTACTGCAGAACTAAGGTTGGGTCTACCTGTGAGAACAGGGGCACAGAAGCAGTGAGATATGGCAACACTGACTGGCTGCTAACAGCATCACCACTGCTCCAGGAAGACTGATCCCACCACCAGCACCTCCCAATTTCCCCTTTGCCAAATGGTCCCAGCCCAAAAAGCTGGGATAAGATTTGTGTGTACTGCTTGCTCTGCTTCAGATGGCCTTTCCTGCAACACCTCTCTCCCTGATTTTCACTTTTCTCATGTGAAGAAGCCACAGAGGTTTGAAAACATTTTTAGATCCACAGCTTCACAAAGAAAATGGCTCTGCTGACTGTTGTTGAAACAGAAATTACTCTTCCAGCCCTGGATTTTAAAGGAAGGCTCCATGTGGCTATATTTAGTCTCTCTAGAGTCTAATAGATACCTGAAAAATCTTAGGAACCTTCAGGTGAATACTTCAGAAAATTATTACTGTTCTCTTGGGTAACTCAGGGAAGTAATTTATATGTGAAACTTAAGTAGGTGAGTTATATATAACAAGAAACAAAATGACTGATAGAAAGCTGTAGTCAGATGTTACATTTTGTCATTTGGGTATTTTATCTTCAGGTTAGAAACCACATTGTTACCTGAGCATCCCTAATGCTGTGAATGTGAAGTTCAGGGGCACCTCAGATTACTAATCCTACTCTAAAAAATTCAGGGAAATATGTTTTTCCCTTTTGTTTGGTGGACTGACTTGGTATGTTAGGCAACTCTTTGCACATATTTCTCCATGTAATGAGTTCTCTTTTTTTTTTTTCTCCCACCTGCTCTGAAGGAGTATAAAACAACTAGAAAACAAGGAGAAAAAGTACCACCATGTCACTTAAATTGGCACTTAGAGTCAAGGGAAGGTTAAGAAAGTGAAACTGCTTCCAGTGTGTCCTTCCCCTTCAACTTCTTCCCCAAGAAACAGGGGAACTTTCTCATGTGGTAGCAAATGCTCTCCTTCAGCTGCTTGCCCAGATCCCAGGTTCAGCAAAGCACAGGAACTTGTCCAGGAATTTTTCTTTGGAGCTACCTGCATGTTTCAAATACTTGCTAGCAGACTGTATTATTAACAATGACCTAGTGAAACCTTGTTCCTGAATTGTTTTTATGAATCTGTTGCTGTCACAGCTCTGAGCACAAGCTCCAACAACTGGTTTAAAATCCAAAACCAGGGGTCAGAGGTCCAGAGTTTCTTATGCTGCCATACAAACACTGTTGTTTTAATCACATAACTGTGAAATTCCTCAACAATAAAAAGTCCAGTGGCCAGTAACTATGCCAAAATATTAGAATAGTTAGAGATTTTAAATGTCATTATGAAGAATTCAATACCAAATGTTGTGAGGAAACTGAAACTGTTATTATAATGATTGTGAATTTGCAAAGAGTCCAGGCTTGTTAGAGTCTGAGGAGCCAGGAGAGGAATCACACTGCAGGTACTACAGTGCCAGATATATCTCCTGATACATGCAGTTTGCAACCAGGTTTCATGGTTCTCTGTCTCAGGACCATAACCAAGTCCCAGAAGAAGCGAGAAGGTTGTTCAAATTTTTCTTCAGTTTGTAAGAAGCATCTAAGGTCAGCAGTCATCTGGAAAAGCAACAGATCTGGGATTATCTTGATCAAATCAATTCAGCCATTACTCCAAGGCTGCAGCCTGATGAAGGGTGGGTGGGTGCAATCATCCTGCCAGTATGCTGGTCTGCTCCACTTGCCAGAACACAGCACAGGAGAAGTAGGGGAGATCATTAAGTTATTTTTGCCATTGAGATCCATCCCACCTAATTCATGGTACTTAACTGAGTGCCTAAGAGATAAGCACACTTGTCCTAGGCTGTGTGTAAGGACAACAGACCACCACAGTGTCACTCTCTCACCTAAATCCTGAATCACCCCTTTATTTTATCAGAAGTGTTTATGAAGGCTGAGCTCCCCACCTAGTTCCACACATGACTGGGATCTAGGCCTTACTGAAAGAACAGAGCTATATATGAGAAATGAAATTGAATACAGATTAGTAGGTCTTCTAGATCTCACCTTTCATCTCATCATATCTGAGCCTGCCGTTCCCACATCTTTTGTAGGAGTGATGTTCAAGAGCTTTGCTTCAAGGCTCTTCATCTAGAAGGGACCCAAGAAGAAGACAGCCTTACCACTCTGCCCAGTGATGACTAAGGACATCTTTTGAACAGTCTCAGAGCCTAAGGGGGCTTTGCTATTGATGCCATGATGATTTTTTGCCTTTTCTTTTATACCCCTTTTTTACCTTTTTATAACTTCTGTATTGTTAGTGTTTTTAAGCCTAGATTCTTAGACTTGTTTTCAAGCTAAGAGACTAAACATTTTAGAAGCTTCGTAGTGAGGGATCAGCCAGGCCCCAAGGTCCTCTCCAGAACACATTTTGTAAACTAAGATAGAACCATCCAGGGGAAGGTTCCTTGGGGAGGGGGGCTCATTCGAGCCTCTCATTGGGGAATCTTTGATAGACATGCTTAGTAAAACCTACAATATTAGACCAGATCTTTGGTGTGTATGCACTGAGGTGTGCATTGAGGTGCATTCCACCTGGACGTGGTGCACCTAAGGATCCTTAAAATAAATACTGAGGTAAAATCCCTTGTTCCCTTCTAACAGTGTTTGATTCTTGATTTTAAGACCAGGAAAAGGCATCAGTATCAATCAATGCCATTTGGTATTAGCACTCTGTTCATTTGTTGTCACTTAGGCTGATTCTCCTGCTGGGACACTAGAGAGGACTTTCCACAACAGAGTCTCAGAAACCTGGTCACCACATGTTATGGTCACACAGGATATGAGGAGCCCTTGGAAAGGAGTTTGGTGGCATCACCATAGTGTGTTGCACTATGGCAATAACACTTGATCTTCTGGCCCTACACTGTCTTCTCTCAGCTAGAGAAACAGTTCACCTTGGGGAAGGTGCTTGTGCATGTGAGAGTGAGGGTAAAAAGCTTTAGGTTTGCTACAAATTGCAATGTTAAAGGACACTGGATCTCTTCATGAGCTTTCTCCAGTAGCGTATGACAAGCAAGGCTGCCTGGAAAAAGACAGCTTCTAATAGCAGCGAGCACTTGGAGATAACTGACAAAAATGTAAACACTCTGCTGATTCCAAGTCTGTTCAGATGTTTTGATTGAACAAGCTATACTTCCAAATGCCTTTCCATACTTCAGTATGGAACTGTATTTTAGTAGATAGTTGCACTAAGGAAATGTTCAAAACAAGAAATCCTCTGGGGCATTTATATCGTGGGGAGGCATGTTGATGTTGCAGGGATTTTAAAGTGATTGGTTTCCCTAAAGCAATAAGAGTGACTAATTTCCCTTTCAATGAATCCACATATGTTCAGTTCTCAGGTTTTGAAAGGCAGCCAAAGCGACATTCTTTCAGGCTTTAAGTTGATATAAATAAAGTATAACAGAGAGCACCAATAGCATAGTTTATCAATGACACATGCCTTAGTTCGAATTTACACATGGACATGGCTGGATTTTTCCACTTTGTCTTCAGATGTCTCTTAAAGAATGCCATCAGTTGCTGTAAGCTGGCAGTTTCCAGCCACAATCCATCTGAGAGGGGGACACAAAACCCCCATGCACAATCTAGAATGGCATTTGGAGAGCAGCAGGCTGAGGTGAAACACGGGTCCACAAAGAGCAAGGTACTTCACAAACTTCCATTTGGGTAAGGAGAACTTATGGGTTGTGTACTGTTAAAAAAAAAAAAAAAAAAAAAAACAAACCCAAAACAAATGAACATTTTCATAAAATGAGCTGGGATACATGTAGAGTTTGTTAATTCCCTGCTGGTCCTTGCTAGGCTTTTTGGGGTTGTTTTTTTTTTTTTTCCTTAATAAAATTGTTAGCTGTAGGCCTTACATATTTTAAGATATTATACTGAATTTCAGTACAATTTTTAAAATATTTTTCCATTCTTTCTTTTCTTCACTCCTTGTTGAGGAGAACCACCATGTGAGTGCAGAACACAGTGATCATGAAGCAACTATACTAGAGGATCCCCTCTTGTAAATTATGCCCTGTGCTGAAGTACAGAAGAGATACAGCAGCTAACAGGGCAGCAATTTCTGATATAAAAACTTCACCCAGATAATTTGCCTTTTGGGGAGATTTTTGGATTAATTCCTGCTCCACAGCCTCAGCAGAGCTTTCCCTGATTGCATCTCTGTAGCTTGAACTACAAGAGTCAATTCCTTCTTTTCCTCTTGCCTATGCATGGACTGAGCTAAACACTGGCAGGGACCATTTCCTCATTAACCAAGCCCCACACAGAGAACTATCGGGCACCCAAGTTAAAAACACTTCAGCATGGTGGATTTCTTCCAAAGCAGGCTGAACATTTGAGCTAAGATTGGCTCTCCCTGCTTAGGTTCTTTTATTCCTCCAAAGGTTCCTTCTCTCTCTCTCCACTGAGACCAAGCTTATCCTCCAAGACTCATGACTCTAACCCCTTCTCACACCTTACTCCCACTTCCTTCCCCTTAAGGGTGGGTCATCACACTCACTCTCTTCACCTGTGTCTTTCGGGGAGTCTCACTTTCTTGACTTCTTCCTTATTACCCCAAGCCTGGATTGCTGAGTATCTTTGCTCTCTCAGTTCAAATTCATAGTCAAAGAAAAGCTCATTTTCAAAAGCTTGTGATCAGAATTGGTTGCCTGCCTCTTCCACTGGCTTTTGTATGGTTTTTTATGTGTATGTTCAAACTAGAAGCTTTTGGGGGCAGAGCTGTATTTTTTTCTGAATATTGACAGGGAAGGGCAAAAAGAAGATGACAAGGAGGAAGAAATGAGCTTCAGTAGTGCAATCCACAGGACCTGAATCTACAAAAATGGTATCATCTTTCAGTAGCATAATCACAAAACAACAACATACTTCAGAATTCATACCAATGGCAGATGTGAAAGTAACCCCAGGCACTTGTGGTACAGAAACATAGGCATGTGGTCCAGAAGATGCCTTCCTGCATTCTTTATTAACTAAGTTTGACATTATAAAGCACTCATGAATTAAATTAAAGGGGTTCCATGTCAGAGTATGCTCAAAATGAGAGGTATGTTGTAAGGAAATTCTAGCTAAAAAAATGTCCAACTAATCTAAGTTCTCTGTTGAAATCACAGTAGTATTGTTAGGGTAGAATCCAAAAAATATTGCTACATGAGGGAAAGAGCTGTTGATAGCATGATTTTTGTGAATAGTAACCAAATATGTGACACCTGGCTTTTGAAAAAAGCCAGATTTCCAAAGATACTAATTTTACTAAATTATTTTGGCAAAAAAAAAAAAAAAAAAAAAA
>VXAC01008449.1:2123271-2216447 GCA_013399225.1 Rhipidura dahli
AAAAAAACCCAAAAAAACCCAAAACAAAACAAAAAAAAAAAACAACAAAAAAAACCACATTATCTGCATTGGGATAAAGCAAACAATATATGGTAAACACTTCCTCAAGGTTTTGACTCCAAGGTCAAATCCCTGCTCTTGGTCATTAAAGTCCTTAGTGGGTCACTTGACAACTATTGCCATTTGTGACCATATTCCCACCTATGTGCAGATCTAAATTGATATAAAGAAAGTATAATACCTGGCAGTATTCCGGGTGTTCTAGGCTAGCAGGTCACATGTCCCAGATAAAAGTTGAAGAGCAGAAAAATTATTCATTCTCAGATTCATATGTGAGGCAGTCTTCTAGGTGAATTGAGGTAAATGGACCCTTTATAAGCACTCTTACCAAATTATTTGAAAAATGCCACCAAAATAAATCAGTGAAATATCTGCTGCAACTGGTATGAGAGAATGGGATCATATGGTATATATTCCCCAGCAATTTATTCAACAAATCGAGAGAAACCCCTGAAAGTATTAAATGTACCAGAACTTCATCATGAGATTTAACAAACATAAAAGTCATATGTATGTTCAGGTGAAAAGTGTAATACAATAATAAAATGCAGAAAGATTCTCTATTATTCACTTTATAAAAATGTTATTTAAGTTTTCCTGAGGGGCTATTTTTTGTGCTAATCTAGCTTCTCCTTCATCAGTCCACACATTATTAATTGTATCTCACAGTCAGTAACAAGCTACAGTGGCTGGCAGGATGCCACCTTAAAATTAAGTGCCTAAGGTAGGACACCTTGTATTCATCAACGTTTAAAAGATAAAACTGCCTTGTGCAACTTCCCATGACTGGTTTGGAAATAACAGGTAAGCTATTTAACCAGGCTACTAAGGCAATTTATCCAGCTTTCATGCCTGTACATCCACGCTGGAGGGTGTGCAGGGTGGGGGGGAAGGAAGTGGGTTGAGAAGAAAAGCACTTTAGCACAAGGGTGGGCAATGATGAGGGAGAACAAAGCACTAAGCCCTAGGACCATCAGAGATGGGAGGCTTCAGAGTCTCCAAACATGCCTTTCTGCAGGAATGGTAACAGAAATTTAAATGGAAACTCAATTCAGTCTTGGAACAGGATTTTATTCCAAAAGACAGCATCTGGGTGAAGTTTTTTGTAATTCCAACTACACAGCCTCTTGACATAAGATAATAGAACATCTGTTCTATTAACTGACCTCTGAGTACAGAGATGGCCTGAGATACTGTTGCTGTTGATTGCTTTCATCCATCTGAGCTCTCAGCTGGTGATAGCATTTATGTCTGGGCTGAAAAATTATTTTGCTTGCAATACTTCTATAGAAAGCAATAATTATTTCTTTTTTTCCCCCTTAGCTTCCCACTCAGCACATACTAGAAGACACAGCTTTTTCTAACATACTGCTAGGTAATTTAGGACAGCAATTCCTCTTAATATCCAGGATAATTGTGGCATTTTAATTTACAGGTACACAGCACTACTCCTGTGACTGAGCTTTTGATCCCAAAAACCAGTTTTTTGCCTGCCAGCCCAGAGCAGAGTTTGGCACCTCTGTTAAGGAGGTGATGAGGATGGCTGTAAGCAATGTTGTCAGATGTTGCACGGTGACAGCAGCACGTGGCAAGCAGAAGTGCCACGCTGCTGACATTGCTGTTGCTGCACAGCAGCTGCTGGGGTGAGAACTTCTTCAGGCACTGAAGCCTCACTTGACCACAACCCAACACGAGCACTAACAGCCCAGTGCTGATCCCCCCTTGGCGTGAGATCCTCGAGAAAGTAACAAGCACCAATTCCAAACAGGAAAAAATCGGTATCGAACAAGAGGTGGCTATAAAACACTATTAAATCACAGTGGTAACATTGTTCTTCTTCATTTGTTCCTATCCCCAGAAAAAAAGTCTTCAGGCATGTTGTACTCATTAACAAATATACTGTATTGCTTTTTTCAGTAGGTTGGCTGTCCTGTCTGTTCATATAAAACATTAGTCTTGGCTTAAGAAATATTTATAGTCAAAAAAAGACTCCATTTCCTTTGACAGTATCTCCTTAGAACACTTTACTTTCACTTTCTACCATCTTTTTAAAGTTTAAAAACTTCATAACCAATTTAGAGAGCTCTTCTTCGGTTCTCTTTCATACAGCAAGAGATGAGGGGTAGAAAAATCTCAAATTATTAATTGAGAATAGTCTTTTATTCAGCTGATAATATGATTTAATTTATGAAAATAAGAGATGGGAAATAGTGGCGGGGAGGGAAAGTAAAATTCCTCCCAAGCCTGAATGAACAACATTCAGCAAATCTCACAGCACGTGCAGGTGACTCATTGAAAAATACAGATCATGTGGAGCCCATTTTCAACGTTACGAAGCCCCTTTCCCCGTGATTTGAAATGAACTGGCATGGCTCTGGCATAGCCCACATTTTTTAGGCAGTGTCAAACAATGGTTTCAATTATAGATGAGGTGCCAAACTCGGGGCTGGCAGGGTGCCCCCATCTCCCATCAGCGGAGCAGCGACTGGAACCAGCCACCCAAACGCGGCTCAAGCTGCCCCTCCTTTTCTGGGCAAACACTTCCCTCTCCCGGTACAAAAAGCTAACTACAGCCACACCACACCAAAAAAAAAAAAAACCAAACCACACTCCCATCGATCCTTTCATGCGTTATTTTAAATATTTGCATTTAATAATGACAATAAATTTAATTTTAATATTATTTGCCTCTTCCCATATGAACAGGATATTGGATGTTTGAGCTTTTTTCCCACCTATGAACAAGTTTGGCAGTACCTGAGCTTTTGGCCAGACACCAAGGTCAAAAGGTGCCTTTTAACCCAAACAATTCTATGAATTTGATCCTATGATCGTGAGAAGTGTAATTTCTTCTGGAAATATTTCTGTCACTGAGGAAGTATCCATAGGATATTGTTCAACCTGTAAATTGGGAGTGCTGAGGTGATTTTACTGACAATATAAAAATCCCTAATCATTCTTACTTTGGTGGTACTTTGAAAATGGTGGCAGACTGTGGCCTAGGATTGCTTATCAGAAAGAAACAAAAACAAAAACAAAAAAAAACAAAAAAAAAAAAACAAAAAAAAAAACACAAAAAAACCAAAAAAAAAAAAAAAAAAAAAAAACCAGCCACATCTGTAGATTCATTTCCACTTTGGCAATTATGAGACCTGAAGGGTCTGGGCACAAGTCTGATGAGGAGAGGCTAAGAGAGCTGGGGTTGCTTAGCCTGGAGAAAAGGAGGCTCAGGTTTTTGTAGGTTCTTTCACCTGAAATTCAAGAAGGTAATCCACACACTGAGTCAAGGTATTTGATTTATTTAAGGACGTGAGCAGAGAGGGGTGCTGGGTGGAAAATCCACAAAGCCAGCACGCAGAATACAAAAATGTTTCACTATTTATACATTTTAGCAAACAAGGGCATTGATGTTCATTGGCTACAAGTTACATAGGTCTTCTCTTCATTTTTATTCTATCTTCTGCTGGTTAAACAATTCCCTCAATTCTCATGCTAATTTGTCCATATGGTCGGGCCTTTTCTTGAGTTGGTGGTCCATGAGTGGCTGGTTGCAATCCCCCTGTCAGAATCAGCTTTTACCCAGCTCAGGCTGATTTCACCACAGTTGCTCAGTTGGCTTTGTTAATTCCACCCTTATCTCGGGAGCTCTGCCAAATGTCCTGGTGGCCTGTAAATTCTGCATTCTTCTGTGTCCACTCTCAGTGGCACATCCTTCTCCCCAAACTTTGTTAACCTTTGTCTGAGATCACTGAAACATGTCAAATCCTCAACTTTAACAAGGCAATTCCATCGGCAAGTAATTTATCCTTCTAACACCTGGACATCAAGGGGAGACCTCATCGCTCTCTAGCTACCTCAGAGGAGGCTGTGGCCAGCTGGGGGTCGGTCTCTTCTCCCAGGCAGCAAGTGACAGGACAGGAGCAAATGGCCTCAAATTGTGCCAGAGGAGGTTTGGGTTGGATATCGGGAACACCTGCCTCACCGAAGGGGTTGTCAAGCACTGGAACAGGCTATCCAGGGAAGCGGTGCGGTCGCCATCCTTGGGAGCGTTCAAAGAGCGCGGCCCTTGGGGCCGTGGTTTAATGCTGGGCCCGCAGTGCTGCGTTACCGGCTGGAACCGACGATGCCGGGGGTGCTTCCCAGCCCACCCCTCTCCTCGGCTCGGCGACGCCCCCGTTACCCCGCAGTCACAGCCCACGCTCCCCGCGCTCCTCCCTCTTCCCGCCGGGAGGACGGCGGCCATGGCGTCATCGGCGCGCGCCGCACCGCGCCGCCCAGCGCCGCCCGCCCGGGAACATGTCGCCGCCGCTCTTCAGCCTGCCCGAGGCGCGGCTCCGCTTCACGGTGAGCCTCGCCCGCCTCCCTCCTGCCCTCCCTCCGCCCCTCCATCCTTCCCTCCATCCCCGCCGCTCGGACGGGGCCCGGCCGGCAGGGAAGCTGCGGGGCCGGGCTGTGCCTTGGCACCTCCGGGCCCGCGGCCCGGCCGGGGCTGCTGCCGGGAGCGGCCCGGGCGCTCCTCTATGGAGCGCTCAGCGCGGCCGAGGCACGGCGGTGTGGGAGTGAGGACCGGCTGCACGCCGGCTCTGCCAGGGGAGGGTCAGCCTTCGGGTTAGCGAAAATTAATGTAAAAGACAATGAAGGTATGGCGTGCCCCCCGCAGCAAAACGTCCGAGTGCGTTGCACTCGCCGCCTCTGCTGAGGGATGCTTTTCCTTTGCCACAGCATGAGGTTCGCTTGTGTACGCAGGCCTCTGGATCCCGTCATTTGCGACCCAGGTTGTCATACAAGAGGGTGGGATTTACACAGAAGTGGTCGAGGCACAAGCACTCGATCCATTAGATCGATTTCGTAACAGGAAATAGTAGTTTTTAGGCCATCTTCATAGCAAAGAGTCATGTGCTTTTCAACACCTTCCTAAACGCAGGACTTGCGGGGATCCTATGCAAGTTTGTGGGTGATACAAAATTGGGAGGAGAGGTGCTCAGGCACACGATGTGATTTTTAGGGCTGTCTGTGCAGGGCCAGGAGTTGGACTCGGTGATCCTTGCGGGTCCCTTCCGACTCAGAATATTCTGCGATTTGTGTCCTAAACCATCGTAACCATCTGAAGTTGTGAGTGTGGCATGTGAGACAATGATAAATGCAGTGTTGGTCACAACAGTGCCTTCCTGTGTGTCTCATTTAGAAATGCTGTTTTCACCACACTGTTAGCCCAGGTTTGAGGTGTGATGCTTATGGTGTCTGATTTCCTAGCTGCTTCTTATTTCCCCTTCTTGTTCTGCCTGTAAATTAACTCATGGTGTGTGACAAAAAGACCCCTTAGTATTTCTGTCCACTGTCAGAGGAATAGGAAGATCCTTTTAGTTTTGTACTGGTGTTGTAGCTTTTCTGTCTTTGCATTTTGGCAGACATCCACCAGAGAGGCTCTGATTAACAAAAGCATCAAGCCACTGTTGAATGCATTCAACCAGGTTCCTGGGAGGTAAGTAAAGGCCGCTTGATTTTTTAAAAAGTGCCCATTCAGATAACTTTTAGTAATCTCATGCCTGAGTGTTGTTACTAACTAAGGTGGAATGTTTGCATTTGCAGTGAAAATGAAAAGAAGTGTACTTTGGATCAAGCTTTTAGAGTTGTTGTAGAAGAAGAAATAGTAAGTACTTTAAACTGCTGAAACTTATCTCTTGTTGAACCTCAAATTTCTCTTTGCAGCTTAGTATATTAATCTAACAGCAACTTAACTTTAGTGTAAGAAAACCCTGTTTATTAAAAGCAGGAACTATGTAATAGGTAATTGAGATTAAATACAGATGATTCAATGAGATGGGTAGAATCTTGTATTTTACAGGTGTCACACTATGGTGAGAGCTGTTGACTGAGCCTTTTCCAGCAGTTCTTTGTAGTACTTATGACAGTCTGCTACATCTTAAAATTCTAATTCATAAATATGCATTGTCGTGTAACTCTACTTTAAGAGTTGATGGAAAGAGTAGGTTTAGAGTAGGTGTCAGAAAGAAATTCTTCACTGTGAGGGTGGTGAGGCACTGGAACGAGATGCTGTGGACACCCCATCCTTGGAAGTGTTCAAGGCCAGGCTGGAGGGGGCTTTCAGCAACCTGGTCTAGTGAAAGGTGTCCCTGCCCCTGGCAGGGGTATTTGTATTAGGGGATCTTTATGGCCTCTTCAAATCAGAACTACTTCCTGATTTGTTCCTAATACGTAACAATACTAATATGTATTTGTAACCAAGCTGCCTTGTCAGCTGAAAAGAATGCTGTAAAGAGTCAAATAATGTTACTGTCAAATAATACCTGAATGAAGTCAGTGGGATATTAATTTTCAGAGGTAAATGATTGTCTGTGCATTTGGGTCTTTAGTTGCTGGAAGCAGTCGAAGAAAGGTTTCACACTCAGTAAAAACTTACTGTAGTTAACTGACAGGTCAAATTTCATAGATTGTTTTGGAAAGTTGAATGTCAATATTTGTTTTAAATATGCTTACTTGGAAACAAAAATTTTAGTTTGTTAAATACATTTAGGTCAGACTAGAGAATTTCAACACTGTTTTCTTTGTTTAGATAAACAAAGCTCCATGTGAAAATCTCCTGGCAATTATTTCTCTTGCTATTAATGGAGTCACAGAAGGTGAGCATCTCTCTTTCAAATCTATTGGAAGTTTTAGGGACCATTTAGGGGAGTTTTAAAATCTTGATTTCTGTAAGTCACCTACAGTTACCTTTGGTGATATGTGACTCTTACAATAGTTGGAAGTAGGCTTGGGTTTCTTTCAGAAGAGAAATTAAGTATAATATAATTAAATTTGGTTATATATGTGACATATGTGTTGGAATCTGGGTTTTGTTGCAGCATGATGAGCATTTTCTGTCTTTGTCCAGCACCCTAAAATGATTAGAAGTTTCCCGGCATAATTTCAGAGATGAGACCACGGAGGCAGAGATAGAAAATGACTTGGCAGAGCCAAAAATGACATCTCCTGGATATTTGTGCTCATCTTCTGTCAATACATGGCTGGTTTTAGATACTTGAATCTGTTTCTGTAACAGTTTTTTATGTCAGAAATCAATGTGCTGATCTCTTCTGAAGTGACTTTTGAGTTCTTCCTTTTGTTTATTTGTTCACATTGTTTATTTGTTCACATTATTCATCAAAATTTGTTTGTTTTAGTAAGTATATGTCAGCTACATGTATGTTTTGTGAGCTGTAGAATAGCGAGAACTGTAATACGAGGAATACAGGCACTACCTACAGAGCATGGATGGACGGCCTTGGAGCAGTTTTAGCGGTGCTTGAAAAGGCTGTCAGGCTTCACGGGTGTGTCTAGTGTGACTAACTGGATTTAGAAATTTGAAAGAGTTCACTTGCAGTCTGCAAAAAGATGTGACATTGTTTGAGGCTTTGAGGTCATCAGAACAGGGATTTTTTTTTTAGTAATTGTTTTATGTTAGTGCAGAGCTTTTGCAAATCTCATTTGAGTATGTGTAGAAGTATCTTTAATGAAAGTTCACATTTTAGTCCAGTATTTCTGTTAGGAAGAAAAACTTTTTTCTTCTGGTTTTTTTTTTTTTTTTTTAAAATGTCCCTCAAGTGCAATGCATCTTGGGTTTTTATTATATTTCAGTTCAAATTTATTGAATAAAAGATTCCCTGTTCCTCACAGGTATCTGCACTGCATCAACTCCTTTTGTGCTTTTGGGGGATGTTCTGGATTGCCTACCTTTGGATCAATGTGACAAAATTTTCACTTTTGTGGAGAAAAATGTTGCTACGTGGAAATCAGTAGGTATTTTTGTGAAATGTTATATAGTTTTACCAAAGGTTTTGTCTACATGAACCATTTTTATGAACAGAATTTAACTGTCTTTGTAGCTGACATGTAAGTGTCAGGAACTCCACAGATAGCACCTGAAAAGCATTCTACTGTCTCAGTGTTTTCCTAACCTGGATTATCTAACCAGAACTTCCTCCCATATACGTTAACTCAAGCTGTTCTGTTTCAGGTAACATTATGGCCCCTGATATATTTGCAAACTGTTCTTTATCATTAATTCAAGTATCTACCAATTTCTTTCTCCTGCTTTGAAATCATCAGTATTGTGAATGCTGTAAATCTTTTGTGAGTGCTCTTTGCTTATTTATATAAATCATACGTGAAATAATAAAGGAAATTACTGTAAAAATTAGTATATTCAAAAGAAAAAAGGGATGCTGTTCTTACTGTTCATTGACACGTTTTTCTTTATGAAGGCTGGATTTAAATGTATTTTATGCTTCGCTGGAATTTGTGGGACTGCTTGTTTTATCTTGCCTTTGCATGAAACCTGCCTGTTATGTAAGGGAAGACTCAAATTTAGAGTTACCTGTAGGATTGACTCATACTTACTCATATCTTGTGATTGGATTAAATCTGCTCAAGAAGGTTTTAATGTTTGAAATGCCTTTACTCTGTTTCAGAACACATTTTACTCTGCAGGGAAAAATTACTTGCTACGCATGTGCAATGGTGAGTGGTGGTTTTTTTGGGGGGAGCACTATTAAAGAACTTCCTATCTCAGCAATGAAAGTGAGTTTAATAATTTGATTTAAATTCAGATGTGTTCAGTAAATAATAAAGTTAAAAGGTGCATTTCTCAGCAGATACAAATTCACGAGTCTTGCTTATTAGTGTAAAAGTCGTGTAGACCTCAGGGAACTCTCTTCATCAGTTGAGGTCATTATGGAAGAATATCATTCCTCAGCAATGACAAAGCTCACATCAGAGGCTGTATTTGAGTAGGATTCATTCAAACTTATTTTTTATTGGTGTTGAAGGTGTTAAAAGAATTGTAAGAATGCATTTGGAAGAAATATGCCTGATCAGAGGGAGTCACTGGCATTTAAATTTGCAGATATGAGCTTCCTTTTGTTAACTCTGTAGGTCATGTAATTAGCAAGTCTTGAATTCTATTACATGAGAAAGGAAAAGTGGAATAAGTACTAATACTCTTTACTTCTTATGATATCTAGACCTCTTAAGAAGATTATCTAAGTCACAAAACACAGTCTTTTGTGGAAGAATTCAGCTCTTCTTGGCTCGGTTGTTTCCACTTTCAGAAAAGTCAGGTGAGATTTTTTTGCATTTCATAACACTTAACATTGAGACTAAATAAGCTGAACCTTTTATGTTTCTGGTTGTTGCAGACCAAATCTAGTTGGACCAAGTCACTTTGCACTTGTATCATAGTTCTTGTGTCTGTCCTTGATGTTATAAGTGACTTTTATTTGCTTTAATTTCAAACATAAAGTTTTGAATGCTTTGAGAATTGAGTGTCGGCATTTCATAACAGCTAACTGAATGAACAGACTTGGGAACTTCACAGCTTCTAAAACTTAGCCTTTGTTTTTCACAGGGCTTAACCTACAGAGTCAGTTTAACCTGGAAAATGTCACTGTTTTCAATACCAATGAACATGAGAGCACTCTGGGACAGAAGGTGAAAATTCTTATGTCATTTTTCACAAATTCTGCAGTAAACAAGATTGTTTGCACAAGAAGTGTTTAGGACTGTAGGTTCATAATTTGGTTGTTCCTCTACCAGACCAAGGTGTTGTTTTGGGAATAGGCAGGTTACCTGGAACATTAAACTGTGCACTTGGAGGGGAAGAAGATTGGTTTGATTGTGAGGAATAAGCACTGTCACTCACTGTGCAAAGTTTTCCCCATAGTGATCAGAGGACAGCTTTTTTCAGGAGAAGTGAGGCTACTATTGCGTTAAGACACAAATTTGTTGCACATTTTATGGTAATAATACTTCAGAGATCTCTTGAGTTACCAACTTAAGCTTTCTGATCTAATATGTAATTGAATATTTGTAGTAAAGAACATTGTGAGAACCCTGTGCAAACTGTAGTGGCATTGGTATAAATTTAAATTTTTTTTTCCTGTTTAGCACACTGAGGAGAGGGAAGAAGGAATGGATGTAGAAGAAGGTGAAATGGGAGATGATGAAGCACCAACAAGTTGGTGAGCTTACAGAAGCTTTAAAAGCTGAAGCAAAGCTTTGTAAAGTGAAAGAAAAAAAGCTGTTTGGGAAATAACCTTAAATGCTGTGGTCCAAATTCTCCTCATCTCCTGTCCTCTGAAGATTAGATGTCTCTCATCAGTGAAGACTCCTGACAGTGTCTTAACTGTTTAAGTGGAGTTGCCTGGAAGGCAGAAATGTACAGATTTGAAAAAGTTGCATACCCTGGCTGAGAACCACTCTGGTTCTGACAGTTTTCCAAATTCCCTTCACAAAACTTGTTGTGATAAGATGTATTCAGGGATTTTGAGTATATGCTTTAGGAGAAAAAGCTGTTGTCCTTTTCATTCCCCAAATAGTGGAAAACTCCTAAGATCCCTTTTACATACTATTTTTGCTTTTGTGGTGAGAAAGTAGCTATAGACTGAATGGAAAACTCATACAAGGACAACTTCTGAGTTACAAATTTCTTCGTGAGGGTTTCCTACTGACTCATTAATTTATTTCCAAAATGAGTTATATTTTCTGGGATTGTACATTCCTGAGTGAACTTGAATATTGCTTTTCAGTATGGTTTTTTTTCATTATTTTTTCCACAGTTCCATCCCAATAGATTATAACTTATATAGAAAATTCTGGTCACTTCAAGATTATTTTAGAAATCCTGTGCAGTGCTATGAGAAGGTGTCATGGAAAACTTTTCTTAAGGTAATTTGAGTTTGTGCTTTCAACCATTCAGCCTAAGTAAAGGTCATTGTACATGACTAGCAGTGACTGTGTAAGCATGGAACAGTTCAAAGGCTCAGGCTGCTGGAAAATGACAGTGCAAGAGGAAATGCATTTTGCTGTTTTCTAAAGTGATCCTTTTGCAGGAAACAAACATTTTGTGTTCAGATGTACAGTAAGGCCCCTAATACAGCTTGTGTAAGTCGGTATCAGAAATACTTCACATGTTGCAACAGTGCCAGAAATATCTTTTTTGTGGCTTATCAGCTGCAAAAAGCAGAACTTGTAGGTTTGGGTGGGGTTTTTTTACCCAGAGAAGATAAGTAGCTCTATCTAGTCCTAGCTCTTATTTTTGAGTAGTTGTATTGATTACAGTGGGATCCTAAAGATTATTGGTTTCTAATGAAGCAAATCTCTTATGGAAGCAATGACTTGAATGTCCACTTCCGCCAGCTGTTTCAGTTTTGCTTAGTATGAATACTGAGGATGATTTATTGCTAAGCTACTGTTTCTTCACAATTTGACACTCAGTACTTATTTAATTCAAAGAAGTCTAGGCTTTTTTTCATCTTCAATCTCTATGTTCTGGTAATAAGAGGTGATGGCTGCTCAGACATCTCAATATAAATCTAATTAATGAGGTCTACTAATGGGGTCAAGAAAAACAGCAGAAAACCACCACGGATGTAATTCAGAAACTGATCAAGTCCAGACTTAAGTTTTTCAGGTGAAATTTTTCAATGTAGCACTGTCATCGTGTGAACCTTTTTTCTTCATGATGTCTAAACAACAAAGCACTGTTCACAACCCAAAACACTGCTTTTCTTAGCATACTTTAAATATTCCATATGATTAGATGTTCTGACATGATAATGCTTTCAATTCATTTGTGGTGTTCAGAGAGGTCCTGCACATCAGTAACAAATGAGTTGTTTCAATGGGCTGATAGCAAATTTACAAATTCTTTTACTTGCTTGGCTTTAAGTCTAGTGTAGTTCTCTAACTACAAAGGTTCAGTATCATTTTCACGTGGTAAATAACTCTGTTTTATAGTACTCAGAAGAGGTTTTGGCTGTTTTCAAAAGTTATAAATTGGACGACACTCAGGCTTCCCGAAAAAAGTTGGAAGAACTAAAAACAGGAGGAGAACATGTATATTTTGCAAAGTTCCTAACTAGTGAGAAGGTATGTGATTTCCCTTCTTGTAATCCCAGGGTACTTGAGGTTGGAAGGAACCTGTGTCTGGTTCAGCCTCCCTGCTCAAAGCTCTCAGCTGGAGATCAGCACTATGTCCAGCTGGGCTTTGAATGTCTCCACAGATCAAGACTCCACAGATGGAGACTCTGGTATCCAATTACACTGTTTGGCCAATTTATTTAGATAGATTTATTCTATTCCTTTTTCTCTTTTATTCTTTTTTCTATTTTATTCTTGGTGGATTGCGTCTGTTAATTAATGACTTGGGGGGCTTCTGTTTCTGGAATCAGAGTCTTCAGTAAAGCTGCCATTTATTTATTTGATTTCATTTGTAATGTTGTCTTTACAAAGACAAGTTAAAAGAGACTAAATATATAAAGATGTGTTGCTTTTTCTGTTGTTGTTTAGCTGATGGATTTACAGCTGAGTGACAGTAACTTCCGCCGTCACATCTTGTTGCAGTACCTAATACTATTTCAGTATCTGAAGGGACAAGTCAAATTTAAAAGGTAATGTGAAAATATTTTGTGTTTTGGGGATGGAGAACTAGGAACTTGGAGATAAACTGAAATATTTTAAAATAGTTTGTCTACTTATTCTGAGGTTCTTGTGGAACTTGGAGCCTTGGATTGGTAAATACAGGGTGTGGCTGAAGTTATTTTACAGCAGGAAAGCAGAGGTGTGATTAATTTCTCTGCTCCTCTGTCTGGTTGTTTGTTGTCCCATGCTCTTGTGTTGATTTGACTCACTCAAACTTGTGCTATTTACTATACAGGCAAAAACCCAATCTGCTCATCTTTGCAGAGTAAGTTTTCTGCTAGGTTGGTGAGTTGTGGGGTCTCAGAGAAGTAGAGGCCATTAAAACTTGTTTACGGTAGGTGCCAGCCATGAGAGGGAAGGAGACTCCTTGGCAGCACCAAGTTGTTAGACCAGTGGAGGGTACTTGTGTGTAGCATCATTTTGAATCTATACTGACTCTGCAATGTGGCATTGGTTATTGATTCGTTTTTTATTAGTGTTTCTGTCTAACATGGCAAGAAATAACAATGCTTGTTGCTTTTATGAATTAATGGGATAGAACCAAACCCCATCTGTTCCTAGTGTCTAATGTTATGCTGGAGAAAATCCCACCTCTCTGTTCATTTCCTGTGCCTTAGCCCTTATGTGCGCATGATAATTAACATCTTTAACAAGGCAGCTGTCCCTCTCCTTCTGTATATTGCTTTTTATAAAAAGCTCGCAAAGAACTTTGTAAACTAGGTTGGCATCATTATCCTAATTCTCTGGATTATTTATCAAGGCAGTCTAGTGACAGAGACGGAATGGAATTCAGATCTTCTGAATTGCAGTTCAGTTCTCTTGAAGTGAGTCATTTCAATGTCAATGCATTAAAATGTTCATTGAAAACAATCACGTATTGGTGGTTGAGGATGGCATGAGATACAAGTGGTGTAGTATAACACTTGGTTTCTTTTTGAGGTAAATCTTTTCATTGTGTCCATTTGCTGTGTTTTGGGTCCGACATCAAGGTGTGATCTTGAATCACACAAATGGGCTTCCTATTGGGTGAATCTAAACCTTGAAAGCTCATCTAATAAATGGTCAGTCCCTGGGACCAGGACAGTTTACATTCACAGTACTTTCCTCAGATTCCCTCTAACACTTCTCAGAAGGCATGTAATGTAAATGATGTGTCCTCAGCACACTTTTTGATACGTTGTTTTGTTTTTCAATTCCAGTTCAAACTATGTTCTAACAGATGAACAGTCTCTTTGGATTGAAGATACTACAAAAGCAGTTTACCAGGTTGGTACAGTATCTACTTTCATAAAAATTACATGGAAGAATATTAAGCATGTAATATTGTATGTGCTTGAAGCAGTAATGACCTTATTCTCTAGGGTTTTTTTCTTACATATTCTGCTACAGATAAAATGCAAAAAGTTCACTTTCTTTTGTCCTATTCATAGCTTCTTTCAGAAAATCCTCCAGATGGGGAAAGGTTCTCAAAAATGGTAGAGGTAAGTACTTTGATGCCTGCTGGAACAAAGTCTATATAGCATATAAAAAAGCAGTTTCAGCTTAAACTTGCTTTTGGAATACAGCTGTTATATCTGAGAGAACTTTCACCTCATCACAGTAAAAAAAGGTCTTATAATGTCTTTTTATTTTGTAGTCGTATTTTATCCCATGTTTTCATTATTGCTCTTTTCTTCCTTCTGCTGGGGAGAAACAGAAATATGCCAATATGTGCATGTGGACATACAGGAGAAATGGGTTACTGGGAAGCAAAAAAAATTTGAAAGGTTTTGCAGATAGGAGTCCTATGCCCAAAGACATGGAAATCAGATACAAGTGAAATTAATAAAAACCCAAGAAGTTATCTTTTGGCTTTCCTTTTTTCCTTTACTTTGGCTGCATCTATTTTCTTGCCTAGACCAGGGGAAATAAAGCCTATCCCACTATTTTTGAATAAATTAAGCCAGTTGTCTAAGATTATACTGATGATCTTCAAGATAGTGACTGAAACACTCAACCTAGATCAAAGTCTACCCCTTAATAGCTCAGTTTAAAACTTTGGGGTCAACACTGAAAGTGCTTATGATCCTAATAATATGCAATACTTTCTGTGTTTCTACAGCATATATTAAATACTGAAGAAAACTGGAACTCATGGAAAAATGAGGGCTGCCCAAGCTTTGTGAAAGAAAGGTAACTGTGTTACAAAACAGAAGCTTTCTGCTGCTTATTTGAAATGGTGGTTCCACTTCAGAATATGGTACCCATGGTGCATATGATCATTGACCATTCACACAGCTTGGAGATCTGTGCAGTTGTTTGTCCCTTAAGCAAGTGCAGAAGGCTCTTAGATTTCTTCCAAAAGTTGTAAGGCTTAGAGTGTGTCAGGGAAGAGTGGTTATGGGTGTGTGGGCTCTCAGGAGAGCATTCCTCATTGTCTCAGGGCAACATTTGGTGGTACTGAAGATCCAGTGGTCCAGGAGACTGGAGCAGGTTGTGTCCCCTGCTGCTTTCAGCAGACCCTAGGTTGAAGAGGTTAGTGCCTGACTTTCCCATATACCTCTTTGGATTGCCTCTAATGAAGCCTTTGGCTTTATGACATTGGCAGGGCAGCATACCTGGAGTTTGTGTAACAGTTCTCTCATGCAATTTATTTATTAGTGTGCCACTTGATGGTGATCACTTGCTTTAAAGGAAATGACATTTAGGTGGCTTTCACCACTGGAAGTTTTCTGTGTAATTAGTAACTAACTAGTGGCAAAACCTGAACTATGACTCCCTGTGTCTACTTGACTGTCTTGAGGGGATGACCAAACATTTGTCTTCCACCCTTCTTCATTGTACACACAGACTGTAGCCTCTTTGTAGGAAGGAGCATCTGGGTCATTTTCTCTTTATGGATTTTCTTTTATTGGAGAGGTGAGGTGCAGCCACCTCTCCATGACCTAAGCTGTTTGCAAAAAAAAGGGAGGGGGGCTGTTAGAAGAGAGAAATTACTGTTGCAGGGGGATTGTGGGGAAGTGAAATTATGAAATTTGACTTTTATAAATATTCTGTCTCCTTTAGATCTCATCCAGAGTTTCCACTTGGGTAGGTCTTGCCCTAACCTCAGTGCTCTGGGATCTCCATTCTCTAATCCCATGAAATCAGGTGCAGCTGGGGAAAGAGACCTTGCAATCATAGAGCAGATGATCCCAGCAGCAGGGTAGATCATACTTACATGTGCTGCTGGCACAAATGTGATTTGCTTCCTTCTCTTTATTCGGACTCTGATAGACCTTTTCATTTTTCAGTGAACTAATTTTGGTGTCTGGCAGAATCTTTTCCTTATCTTTGCTTTGCCTTCTCTCTCCTCTTCCCCACTGCCCTCCTCCATTCTGAGATTCACTGTCCTTCAGTCCATTCATTATGATTTAACTTGGCACCATCTCAAGGTGAAAGATGAAGGTGAAATGGCTTCTTTTTGTTCTTGAGATGTTACTGGTTTAATACTCAAGAGCAACCTTTTTTTTTTTTTTTTTTTTTAGACCTCCTGATTCTAAGCCAATGAGGCCTGTGAGAAAGAGGCCAGCTCCAGAGGACTTCTTAGGAAAAGGATCAAACAAAAAAATCCTTATGGGGAAGTATGTTGGGTCCTTTTTTCCTTTACAAAGTTTCTGGATTTGGTTTAGTTGGTTTGGGGAGTTTTATATTTGGGGTTTTCCCCCCCCGCCACTGTTTTTTCTATACAGTAATTTTCAAACTTCCTTAGTTTGGAACTGCCAAGAAAGAACAGCCCAAGGATGTATCATCCTTTTAAAACTTGCAGTAGGCTTTCTTTCCTTGTAACCATCTTTTATAGATCCCCTTAAAACACTATGTAGGTGTGAAATTGTAAAATGATGAACATAAACAATGTGTGTTTGTGCTTTTCTTTTCAGTGAGGAACTGACCCGCCTTTGGAATTTATGTCCTGATAACATGGAAGCCTGTAAATCTGAGAGTAGGTAGGTAAAAAAATGGGTGTGTCTTTGTCTAAAGCTAACTGATTAGCACTCTAATTAGAGAGTTACAAAATTGGCATAAGCAAAATGTACAAGATGATCTTAGGAGGTGTGCATTTCACACCTTCCTGAGAGAAGGTGGTTGCATGAATCTTTGCCTTGAAATCTCCTTACAGTTTTCCTCACTTCTTCAAATATTTATGCTGTCAGTAATTTTCATTGCTTAGTAAAGCAAAATCTCAACTGAAAACCAGATGAAGACTCCCAGTTTGTAGAGCATGATTGTATAATTAATTACCTTATATAATGAAGGAAGATTGCCAAGTCTGGCTCTGATGAAGCTAGCATGCTACTTGGCTATGATTTTCGAGCAGGCCTGTGCTTTGAACAATGCTAGATAAGAGGAAATTGGCTACCAGGCATTGTTCCAGCACATACCATATCTACTCGTGGGGCAGATGCAGAAAAATGCAGTTACTGGTTGTCCCTTTGGCTTGCACAATTGTGGGAAATACTGAAAATGTACTCTGCTACATAACTTTGTTTGTTACAGATACCAAAATCCCTTTTTCTGTGCAGACACGATGCAGAATAAGAAAATTTGGAGAAGGACCCAGGAGAGTTCCCCAAGAGAACTCTGTTAGTAGTGGCTGTAAAGTCTGATTGCCTGTGGGGAGGTGCTAGCTGTGCAGGTATCCTGAATGGAGAAATTGCTTTTCCAGAGGTTCAGAGCTTTGCAGAGGAAGTGCCCTCCTTTCTTGTGAGGCTGGGATGTACAGGAAGGCCTCTGACAGGATGCTTGCATTTACTAGGCCAAGGAATGAAGGTGGAGTTGTGTTTGGGACCAAAGCTTTTGATTCCCTGTGTGTGATTGTATTGGGCTGCAGTGTCTTTAAATAAAAATAAATTAATAAATAAAGGCCTTAACAAATGGAGATAAATGAAGAAAATGCATGCCGTGGTAGACAGGAAATAGGTCCCATGGGATCTGGGTTCAATTCCAAGGTTTTATTATAGGCTTTGTGACTGTACACGGTCAAGTGACTGTAGCTTTTTGCTTTGGTTCCTCACATCTCCATTCAAATGGGGTAAAACTTCCTTAGCTGTCCCCTTTTTAGATGGTTCTGGGGACAATATTAGCAGGACTCAGATGTGTTTTCAGGGTGCTGGCTTTGGTTCCAGAGTCAGTGATAATGCACAGGACATTGCTGCCCTGGGCAAAATGCCTTTTTCGTAACAAAACTGAGGTGAATTTGTAGAGCAGTGTGCCTCACCCCCTGCTCCAGCCCTTTACTAGACTGCCTTGCAGAAGCAGCTGTGTCTCTGCCAGCATTAGGTAGGAGAAATACAGATCCATTCCTCACTTCTTGCTTGCTTTGCCCCACTGAGAGCCCTGGCTCCCAGTAACCTACAGCTCTTATGCAATCTGTGTTTCTTGGTTAGAGTCTTCTCAGCAGCAATCTGTCCCAATGGTGTGAAATTTCATTTCTGTTCTGTTTTTGGGTCAGGTTCCTTTTGTGCTGCTTTGAGTACCTGGCAGAACCAACCACAAGCGGTTCCGAGAGCAGATGGAACTGAGATGGGGGGTGGCAGGGACAGCTGTGTTTTACTGATGCTGTCAAATGGCACAAAGCTAACAACCATTTTAGACTCCTGAGCACTTGTGAGCTGTGCAGATGCTGTTGGCAGATGTTGGTGTCACCTCGTGGCATGGCAGGAGGTTTAAATGTATAAATAATAGGCAGTGCTAGCAACTGCTGGCATGCTCCAGTGGTTACACAGTAAATAATTTTACAGCAATGTGTATCAAACAGATTCTTTGCTTATTTAAATTTGTTAAATTTAATTGGACTGGTTTCGGATTTGTTTTTCTGTCTTCAATGGATGAGCTTGAGATGTGTCTGAAGGAACCAAAAACCGTCTATTTTAGAGAAGTTTGTGAAGCATATTCATGTCTTTGTTTGATTTTTTTAGGGAATATATGCCAACACTGGAAGAATTTTTTGAAGAAGCTATTGAACAAGCAGACCCTGAAAACATGGTTGAAAATAAGTATAAGTATGTCCACCTCTGCTGTGTTTCACTTGATTTTAATTTCTTTCATGTTTGGCTTGTAAAAGAAAACAGACTGTTCTCAGCATTGCTAGTATCTGTGCAGGACTCCAGAAATGTACAGCAACTCTTTAAATTTGAACAGAATTATATTAGTAAATGTCTCAAATCTTTCTTTGTGCTTTTACTGATGCCAGACTTTACTAATCAAACTTTTGTTTTATTGTAGGGCTGTGAACAATTCTAACTATGGCTGGAGAGCACTGAGACTTCTGGCACGCAGAAGTCCCCATTTCTTCCAGCCAACAAACCAACAATTCAAGAGTTTACCTGAATATCTAGAAAACATGGTAATCAAATTAGCCAAGGAGCTTCCTGTAAGTAATATTGTCCTATAATAATAAATGCTGAATTCATTCACTTTCTGCTTTTTTCTCTACAGTCCATTGGGTACCTGGGGACAGAGGGGGCAAAAAAACCCCCCAAAACCCAACTAGGAAAAGAGTTTGTACACTAAAGTAAAAATAACAAATTAAATTAGTGTAATCTCCGAAGGTCCCAGTAACAATAGACTAAGTAACATTGATTAACCTAGTAACTGTTGAGCCCTGCCTTGTACTGTGGGAAAAAAAAATCAGCTGTGGCAATTTTGTTGGTAGTCAGGAGTGTATGTGTGTGTATATATATATACACATATCTATATGTATCTATATCTATATGTATGTATATGAACCCAGCCATTTGGGTTCCATGTTGCAGTGCAGACCAATTTTGTGGAAGGTATAAGACTTTAAGAGATATAAGAATAAGAGGTATAAGAATTATGGCTCATGAATATACTGGGATGGCCAGAAAAGGGGCAGCATGTGCAGCTGAAGGTGCTGTGCTGTTACCAGAACTTTACAGCAGGGTTTGCCAGAGCTCTTCTGTCAGCTCCTTGACTTCTAAAATACTCAAAACAAGAATAAACCTTGTGGAAGGTGTAAAATTAAGGCATTAAGCCTTTGCTTGGTCAGCAGTACAAATTTGAGCCCAGGGAGGGGCCTTTCAGATCACTTTGTACACAGTGATAAGAGAGGCTGCCCGTGGGCAAGGGGCACTTTCTGCACCTTTGAGTTAGCACACAATTCAGCAGTGTCTTGCAGATACAAACCCCTGCTTCTCTGCTGAGACCTTCCTTGTGTGTAATGTGAAGCTGCTGAGGTGTAAAGGTTGGATTTTAATGTATGGCTGTTTTGTTTGTCCAGCCATCAGAGTTCACTGTATGCTAATAGCAAGTTTAGAAAAAATCTGGGGAGGGCAAATATATTTTAATTTGTTGAATGTATTAAGGTGTGGCTGTGTGCAATATTCCTCATGGTACTGCTGTCATGTGCCAAATGCTATGGCAAGAAACAAACAAGTACATAAGACCCATGGCTGAAATGTAGAAAAAGATGAAACCTTTTGGCTAATCAGTAGCTAAATGAGGGACTGAAAAGTTTGTTGTTTGGGTATTTGTTTGCCACCTTCCAAAAGTCTGAAAGTACATAAACTTTGGGGAATTCCCAAGTGAGGAATAAAATAAGTGAATAACAATAATAATGATTTTTTTAAAAAATGTACATCAGTAGTGATCTTAAAGTTGGTTGGCTGGGGTTTCTTTTTTAAGCAAGTGATAAGGCGCGCTATGGAATGCTTAATAGTTGTTACTGTGAAAAGGAAGAATCCTGTGAGGTCAGTGGATGTTTTTATTAGTTTTTTTAGTTAGTAATATGTTTTATTATAACTTGTTACTGATGTTTAGGAGACTTTTAATTCTCATGTGGGATCATGTCAGACTTTCCATTCTAACACACATTTCAGAGACAAGCAGAGAGCTGTAGAATTTCTCTTTGAACACAAAGTTCATCCAGTGATGTTTAGTTCTTTCATTGTAGCCTCCTTCTGAAGAAATAAAAACAGGTGAAGATGAAGATGAGGAAGATAATGATGCTTTATTAAAGGAAAACAATGAAAGTAAGATTTGCATGCTCTCAGTCTTTTCAGTTTTCCTCTTATGTGTAATGCAGAATCTGTGTTTTAACATAGTTTCTACTGAGGGCCATAGTCCTGCTTACCCCAGTGCATTTGTACCAAAAAGTGCAGCCTTTACAGGACATGGGGCACCAGGAGCCACCTCCCAGTGTCCTGGCCTGCAGTGCTGAAAGTGTCCAACAGGATCAGCACTTTCATTAGGAGCCTCTTTCACCTTTTCTGCTATGTGGTGTATGTTGCCAGTGTCACTGGGTGTTCATGGCTGAAATATCAGCTGTGTAAAAACCTGTGTGAGTGCTCCTCACCCACTTTCCTGTTCTCTCTGCCCTTTAATCGCTGGGGTAGGCACTTTCCTCTAGCCCCTCCTGTGGTGGTAGTTGTGGGACTTTCAAAAATGAGTATATTCCAGCTCTGAGGTCTTTACTTCCTCTTCATTTAAAATACTTTGAAGGTAAAAGGTTCTCTCTGAGGAGAGCAACCTTCCTGACAAGCATCATCTCGCTCATTTTTCTCCACAATCCACTCCTGTTTGTCTCTTGCCTTTAATCCTGGCATGTCCTGCTCCTTGGTGTCCTTCCTCATCTCCTTTGTCTGAATGTGCCCTCTTCCATCGTGATTGATGCCTTCATCTCACGGCACCTTCTCCCTTGTGTGTTGTAACTCTCTGCCAGTTCCTGGATCCATCATGGGCAGGTGGGATTTGCAGGACATGGAAGCCAAACACTGGGTACCTCTGGCAGCTTTGTTGAAAGCTTTTCTCTGTTAGTGGAGGGCCACCTGTGGGCCTCTGTGAATCTCTCTCGTGTTTCCCTTTTCCATCTAGCACTTGGTCTTCTCCACAGTCTCCTTGGCAATAGTAGAGAAGTTCTTTCCTCTCCAGCTTAATACTAATTCACACAGCCTTTGTGGTATCACTGTGTGGGATTTACATCTTTCTTTAAATCTTGTCTTAAAGCAACAATGGCAGAGCCATGGTCTGCTGTGCTTAGACGTAAGGGAAGTGATCTGGGGGCTTTTACTGTTTTATTGCTCAGCACCTTTTATCCTTTCCCCTTGATGTGATTTTAGTTCAGATTAATGAGCGTGACTGATAAGCACTGAGTAGAGTTGAAACTTCTACTCCATGCCAACTTCAGGTGGCACGAGTGTGATACATTTTCTTGAAAATTATGAATAATTTCTCTACATAATTCAATCTTTACTGTTTCTTTCTTTAAAACTCTGAAATAAACATGGGTGGTAAGCCATAGATTGTAGACCATGGTAAGCTATCCATGTGCAAAACCATCTGTGTCATCAGTACAGCACTTAGCTTCTCAGCAAAGCCTAGTGTTTTGTGCTTCTTATGTCAATGACAGAATGACAGAAAATTCCTTGAAGTACTGACCACACAAGATATTTACTGTCACAGTCCTGCTGCCAGTAGGAACATGAGAAAAAAGGAAAGGAAACTGGGTTTGGGGGTTTTTTTGGGGTTTTTATTTTTTGGGTTGACCTTGAATAGGGTGACTAAAAAATTCCAAAAGACAAGTGACTGTTAAAGATCACTCTGTATTTTAATGTTACAATTGACTTGTGTTGAAAACTGTGCTCTGCCTGTTAAAATCCTTGTTCTAATTTGGAGGAGGCAGTTCTGATGTATTTAAGACTTTGGCACTTCTCTCTCAGAATAATAGGAGATAACATAAAAAGCAATATTTTCTTTATTGTGGGCATTAAGAGACATGCCTCTTGAAACCCAGGTAAACACCTATAAAAATCTGCTCTCAGAGCTCAAGTAGGTTTGAAAAGCTACAGGAAAGATGTAAGTCAGGCTGTCAGTAAATAAACAGATTTGAAATGGGGAAGACCAGGGAAGATTATTTGCAGTGACTGGAGATGTTCCCTATGTTTCTCTGATTCCTCCTGTGTTTTCCCCAGGCCCAGAGGTGCAACGGGACAAAGCCATGACGGGCGAGCAGATCGAGTCCTTTGCGAACAGGCTGGGGGAGCAGTGGAAGGCCTTGGCCCCCTACCTGGAGATGAAGGAATCTGATATCCGGCAGATCGAGCTGGACAGCGAGGATGTGAAGATGAGAGCCAAGCAGCTGCTGGTGGCCTGGCAGGATCAGGAGGGTGCTCACGCCACCCCCGAGAACCTGATCACGGCGCTGACCAAAGCTGGGCTCGGGGACCTGGCCGAGAGCCTCACCAACGACACCGAGGGCAGCAGCTAACTCACCTCAGATGCCAGCTGACTGACTTGGGGCTGGGGGTGTTGGTAATTGTGACTCTTCTGGTGCTTGTCATTGAGAATTGTTACTTTTGTCGCTAGGTAACAAGATTTTTGATAGGTATTTTATGTTCAGTAAATGATACAAAGCTTTTTAATACTGCTGTGAGATTGTCCGGACTGTCTGAGGATTAGTCACCCTGGCCTGGAACTAGGAAGCTTCATCTTTGGTGGTAGAACATAAAGGGGAGGATGGAGAGTCAAGGCAGCTTTTGGTGCAGGCTGTGGGAGGGCTTGGCATCAGCAGAACTTGGGTGGCTCCCACTGGACAGTGCATTGGCAGCTTCTCCCACTGCTGCTGGCTCTGCCACATTCCTCACAGCAGAGAAGGACTCTGGGTGAAGGACTTTGGAGTCACTGCATGGGGTGATGGCAGCTGGGGACTGGCACAATCTACCTGGCAGAGGTAAAATAAGAGGGTTGTTGTGATGGCACTCCAAGGCACAGCATTGACTTGCAGGGAAGAAGTGCTGCCCCACTCTCCTGCTGAAGAACTGGTTCAGTCAAGGATCATGGGATTTCCGTGCTGGTTTTTATTAGTGGTTATTTTTAGCCTCTCATTTCTTTGGCTGTATAGGAACTCCCCTGAGTCCTGGTAAACAAGAAAATTTTTTTGTCACCGGTTACTGTGAAGGTTTCATTTTAAGGCCATGGTTCTCTGTAGATGGGTACAAGCTGTTTTCCCTCAAAAAGTGAGAGATATTTGCAGTGTTAAATGGCAGCTGGCTACAACTTGTTCTGTGGCTGGTTGGTGTAGTGTTTTCTGTCATTCACAAGATCTCTCTAATGGATCAGTGTTTGGAAAACTACCTTCCACCGAACTCTTCCCTGTATTTTTTCAGCTATTCAATCATAGCTGTCAATTTCCAGCATGATTACCTACCACCTCAAAGGAGAGTTCCTGCCTGCAGAGCCATTGGTAAGAGTTTTGTACCTGCTGCCCCACTGTGGACTTATATGTGTTTAAGAATTTGATCAGTGCTTCAGTAAAGGTTGGTAGCGGCAGAGATACATGAAAATTATAGGAAATAACTCCTATTAGCTCCTGCTGCAGGTAGGAGTTGGTAGAAGGTGTGAACTTCAACAGTTTCAACTGATTGAGGGACTTGAGCATATTGTGGGTGGAAGTGTGCATGTGTGACTGACAATTTCAGTGCTGGGAAAGCTGAGGATGCCAACAGGAGGATGCAGTTCCACAAAGCAGCAACCAGGCACAGGCACCATCCCTCCTTTCCCTGTAACAGGATGCAGAACAAGCATTTAACTTAGAGGAGCCTTGTAGTTCCTGTGGGGCCTGCAGGAACAGAGCCAGGACTGTCAGGGGCAGAACCTGCCTTTAAGAATCGTGCCCCTTACTTAAAATACACCCCGAGGCCTGTGGTGTGCTCCCAGGAGAAGCTGTGCAGTTGAGGTGGCACTGGAGTGACAACTGCAAGGTAGAAGAGCCACATGTGACAGCCACAGCTGATGCCAATGGCCCCAGGGAAGGATAAAAGAGCAAATAAGGCTGAGGCAAACTCACCACCCTGCTGACAGAAGTGCAAGTGTTTCATATGAGTACGGACCAGCTCTTCCAGAAGGCACTGGGACACATCAATGCTGGGAACCTGTACAGCAAGGGGGGAGCAGGGTGCTGGCCTTGGTCACACTTTTAGGCTGCAGCCAGCACTAAAATGCTTTGTTTACTGCAGTCACACACACCCACTTACTGCAGAAGGTCCTGTAAGTAAGCAAAGCTCAGTTCTGCAGCCACCAAACTGGGCTTACCTACTGAGTAAAGAGTAACAGGACAGGAGACACATCCCTACAGCTTAAAAAAAAGTGACTTTATTCCATGACTGCTTGGAGACATTCATCAGTGGTGGCCCAGGAAGTGAAAACAAACGCATACTGACTACAGTACCAGGACAGGAGCTGTTTTTAATGGAGACACATTGTTGATCACAATTTATTTTGAAATCATGAGATGCCAGCAACAGAACAGACTGAATCAGCAGGTCAGGCTGGACAAATACTTGATTGTAGCCACAGTTGTTGGCTACGGGCAGCAGCACTGAGTTACACAACAAGGCAACAGTTTCTCTTCTACCTTCCTAACAGAACTGCCAGGTAAGGCAAAGGATGGACAGCTACTGAACTGTGGTACAAACCATGCAAGAGTAACAAATGTGAGAGTAGGTGTGTAATAAATACTTGATGACATTAGAGAAGAAGGAGGAGGAGAGGCTCATTAAAAAAAAATTATCTTCTGCAAGACATTAAAGCTATTTTTATGTATTGTCACCACCACAGTGGGCAGTTCAGTCCAGTAGTGGCTAATTGGTACATGGATCAGTTTTAAAACAATATCCCTCTGCACATGAGAAGGTTTGAACAAATTATTTATCCACTTGCAAAAGCTCTGGGGTTAAAGAAGTGATCAGTAATCAACATTTATTTCACACCTAGGCAGAACGGCTAAACCAGAAGATTATTGGTCACCTTCTTCTTCAACCACTTCGATTCTGCGAGGCCCATAGAGTAGAACATAAGCTATATGCCAGTCTCCACCCCCAGATAACCTCAAAATGTCTTCAGGTGTAACAATGCTGACTTTGTCATCATCAAATTTAATCCATTCATCTGCAAGGAAAACAAGAGCAGCATTTGTAACTTAGGTACATAAAATCTAAGCTTGCTTAACAGCCACTTTGCTGAAAGGAGCTGTGAAGAGTGGTTAACAGGGCTGCAATTTGTTGGTGTTTTTTTTTTTTTACCTTGTTTCCTTTTAACCCAAGACACATAATGCCCAGAGGAGCTTGATCTGCCTTGATGAGTTAGCACTGCCTGCAGGTCATAATAGCCGCAGTTGTTAGAACCAATATCTGAAGGGCAAAGAAAAAGTAACATTGAGTCCTATTTGAACAGCTGCAGTGTCTTTAACAGCTCACACACCACACATGCATCAGCCAGGCTGGAGCACCAGAGCTGTGTGTGTAAAACCCCAGCTAGAGAGTGGTACAAGCCCATTGTGAACTAAAAGCAGCAGCTCTCAGCCAGGAGAGTCTCAGGAAACTGAGGATGTTAGACATTCTCAGGAAATAAATATGTACATGTAAATATTACTGACATAATGCACAGGGTGAGAGCTTTGGGCCTTCAGGTTCCAAGCCCTCCCCAAAACCAAGGCAACACCAGCACAACAACAACACTTTTAGAACTCCAGTTGGAGTTTTTGTTTTGATTTCAGCTTTCTACCACCCACTGACAAGGCAGTGTGCAAAACAACTGCACATTACATGCAAATGTCTTTGATAGGGCTGTCTTCTTTTCTGTCAGTCTCTAATGATTAATGTTCAAAGGCATTAAAGAGAGCCAGGGTTCTCAAAGTATTCCTGCCATCAGGTACATTTGAACACAAGTAAATAGAAAGTTACTTTAAAGTAGATTTGCTTCCCTGTACTCACCATCAGGAAAAGAAAATGGTTCATATTTAACTTCTTTCTGTGCACCATCACTTTTACTAGACTAAAAAGGAGAAAAAGCTGAATTAATGTGGAATGGTTTAATAAAGGCTTTAGCACAATCACATCAAATCCCAAGTCTCCATTCATTTAAATATTTTCCTAAGTCTAAATATTTTTGTTCAACTTGAAAGAATTTCCATTAGTGTATTTTACAGGTGGATATACAAAAACCTTATCTGAAAGAGACCAGTTTTAAGCAAATATATAACCATTCTAGCACATACTGCCTGCACTGTTCACCCACCAGATTTATGGGTTTGTTTATGAAACAATTCTGCAACTGAAGATTTATTCCTTGGTTGGGGCTTGCTAGCAGCAGAAGTGGCAATAAGAAAATACCAGAGACTGACTCTCAGTGCCAATACATTCTGTTCAAAAGTAACTCTCTTTCCTTGCTCCCATCTGTGTAAGAGGGGATGCAAGCATTATCCAAACGTTTAAAAGAATTTGCCAGGAGTTAGGCTAGGAAAAATAACAGCAAACTTTTTAAAAATGGCTAAACCACTACAGATTTAGCTCATTTACTTCTGTCTTCATTAAAGACAGGGAAGTCAGTGTTAGAATTATGTAGACAGGGTAAGACATGAAACCATTTACCAAGTTTTTCAAGTGCTGATTTTAAGCTCACCAGTACACACACTCTGATTTTTATCAGTCAGACACACAGCAGTGCTCTGCACAACCCCTTTCAGCTGGTGAGCAGGGAACAGCTTCCTACACTCCACTGAAAAGGGGGGCAGCCAGCAAACAGTAATATTTGAAGAGAATAATTTTGTGTAACTTACAGAAAACCTTTAGGCATAGCACTGGTAAACAGAAGCACTCCTTTTGAATACACTTAATACATGCTGTCTTACTACAGCACTTAAAACTTCTCATCAAGCAAACATACCAAAGCAGATTCTGTATTCTCATGAAAATACAGGATAAAAAGATCTAAAGCTCAGTACCAAGGAGTTTGCAACGTAAGAAAATAATACATTTAAGGACACCAAGTTTTCTCTAGTCCTTATTAGTACCCCCATATCAGATGTATGGATTAGTGTAAGTGTCAGGAGACTTACATTCTTTGGCTGTTGATTTACTTTCTTGTCTTCTAGGTCTTTGAATTTTGATCGATAAGAAACCATTTTTTCCTGCAGGTCTGGCGTACACAGCTCATACACATCCAGCATAAGAGGAAATTTGACATCCTAGGAAGTAAAAAGCATGAAGATTTATTAGCATGGTTTAGTACTCCAGATTAAAGCATTCTCCCATGGGAAGACAACTCTAAGTCAAATTAAATGCAACCCTCTTCAAATTGTTGGCAACCTGACCTACTGGGATTCTGGTGACAGTATTAATCCAAAGGGCTACAGTGCTTGCACAGAAAAATGTCTAATTCAGTATAAACAAACCACTACAAATTATTACATTCAGCATACACTACTAATTAATAAGTCAGATTGTTTATTGTTAGCTGTCATACTTTTACACTACAGAAATACCTATAGAGGCCTAAGGGAAAAGAAAAAAGAGGCAGGCATGTGGAATGACTGTACCCTGGCAAAAATGGCAATTTGTGTTATCCAAAACTATCCTCTGAAATACTTAACATGTACCTTCAATCTTTATTTCCTTTCTTCCTCTTGTAAGGAAGAAGCATCTATCATGATGCTCCCTTGGGCAGCCTACGAGGTCTGACAGCCATGGCCAACAAAGCCAAACCAGAACATCCAGCTGTTTGCAGCTGGTTCCTGCATTTGTCCATCAGAAAGCCAGACAATTAAAATCATACAGGAAGTGTTTAACAGCATAAACATCTCCCATCAACACTAGAACACTTCAGAGTTTGAAAGCACAACCCTCTCCTTAGTTAAACATTCTTCTCAAAACCACTGGTGAGAAGAAACCAAAAAACATCCTGTGTATTCTCATACCGTGATATTAGCAGTACTGGGGCAAATTCACTTCTGCCCCTCACCTCCTCCCTCAGTCTGTTTTGGGTAATGTAGTTTGGCACACACCATCACAGCTGGAAACAAAACTACTTTGTACTTGAGCAAAGAAACTGCACTGTTCATGTTCTTAAATGCAATTTAAAAGCAAACAATTTAGTAAGTAGTCTTCAAGTCCTTGTTATCTACCTGTAATAAAAACTCATAGAAAACAAAAAGAGGAATTAAACTTCAATATACAGAAAACTTACCTTAAGAACTTTTGCATTCACAGATTCTTTCTCTTTGTAAAAAAATCTAACCATCTGAATAGTCAGGTAGGCTGGCAAGCGACTAATTTTGGACTATAAAAAAACAAATTAGAAAAAGCTATTACTTTAAATATTCCCAGATCTTTTATACCTCAAACACTGTTCATCCTAAATTACAGTCTACATTCTGAGAATGTGTTTGTACAAAAACCCACAGGAATAAAACAAGGTCTCCTTTTTTAAAGTTCTGTCCTTAAATTTCTTGGTAGTAGATACTCAGATGCTTTATAAACATAAATCACATTGTGTTGCAGCAATAAATTCATGGTTTGGAACAGAGAACTGACAAAAGAACCATAAAGAGCAATGAAAGTGCCACTCACAGATTTGATATAGAGTGCATTTCTCTGCAGTGTTGGAGAGAGTTTGGTGATTTCCTCCTGAAGACGCTGTTACAAGGAAAAGAAGTAACACATGTTCATCATAAAACACATCTTAGAGAAAAGCACAACAGGGGTAAACAAACCATAAACTAAATCTTGTTCTGCCAGTCTCTTCTGTTGCTGTCAGCCATTACAACACACAGGATTTTGAAATTCCTTGGCAGAAAGGACCATGCCCATTCATTCCTTCAGCTCCAGGCTCATTCTTGAACCCTGACAATACATGAGTTTTCTCTCGGCAGAAAATTTTGCTCCACAGGAGAACTCACAATTGGATTTTGTTATTAACTGTACCAGGACTTGGTTACAACTGTATCATATCATGCTTGGAATACAACTGAAGAAAATCTGAAGTTTCCTATGAGAAGAATATTTGCACATTTCTCAGCTTTCAGCCTCAAGCAGGCAAAGCTGCATCTAAAGTGACAGCTGGTGTCCCCTAACAAAATTCCAGGAAAGACTAGATTGGTTCTCAATATTGCAACTTTCTTGCTACAGGCAATCCAGCATAAGAATTGCAGACTTTTTTTGGCCTGGAAGTGGAGTTTCTTTTTATATAGCATTTTAATTTATGAGCATTAGCTATTTTATCCTACTTTTCCTTCTAAATTCTGTTTTAAAAAAAAAAAAAGAAGAAAAAGAGATACTAAGATTATCTGAGAATCATGCAACTTGGTTTTAGTCCTGTACAAACCAGATCACTGCCCTAGTCTTACACAGTTACAATAAAGGCTTTGCAGTAGCTCCTCTCCTTGTCACCCCAAGACATTCAGACTCTCCAAAAAGCCCTTAAAATTTCAAAATACATATATATAAAGCACAGACTACCTTAAGGAGTTCTACTTAAAAAAAGTTTGAGGATGATGTTGTCTCACAGAAAATAACACCCCTTTCAAAATCTGCAAAATCAAATGTAGCTGTTACACCATCTGGGGTGTTTAGCAGGAACAAAAACACCACTCTACTTTTAAGTTGACTTTTGGACTTTTTGGGAACTGATTTCTGCACAAACCACGATACTGCTCAGTGTGGAGTGAAACCCAGCTGAACAAACAAGTAATAAAACTGCCTCGCACTTGGTTACCTGCATGGGGAAGACCATGACAGGGTCAGGAAAATGCTCTGCTCAAGTCTGTTTGACATTAACATGCAACTCCCTTTCACAGCCATCTTTCATCCCAATGAACACCAAAAAGATTTTTGAAACTTTGTAAAGCTTGGACAGCAGATGCTAATTCCAAGTCACAGATTAAATACACTCAGAATTAAGTGTATTTAGGTCACTTAGAATTTCAATTAAAAAATACACAGGGCATTTAGAACTTCAATTCAATAAAAGTTGAAATAGCTTACCAATTTTAGTCCTGTAAACAGGTATTTCACTTCTTGATTGATAAAACAGCTAAGCTGAAGCAGATTCTCCTTTCCTTTAGTTACTTCTTCTTCTTCGGCTTCTGTACATTTCATGCTTCACAAAATTAAGGAAAACCATCATGCACCAAGAGCTGAACTACTGCTCTAGTGAGAACAACATGCCAAGCAGCACAGTAATTGAGGTAATTCTGAGCTTGTGGAAAAAGTACTTTCACTTCTCATAGTACAAATATGATTTGAAGGAGCCCTTCCTTCAGGTCAAGCTGTTCCTTCGTGGCTAAGGCCAAGGGGCAGCAGAGGCAGACAGCACACCAAAAAAGTAAAATGAGCCTTTGGTCACCATTTAAGCTGGGGCCTCTTTTTTTCTTTCTTCTCCCCCATCACCACCCAACCCCCAGAACACAGAACACATTAACTGGCATTGAGCACCAAGTTACAAAGCCCTCCTGCAACATTACACTCCATTGTTGTTTATGATTAATAAAGTTCTTCTATTGCTGCTGCTGCTGGCCAGACTTCCTGTTTCTTTCAACATGCAGAGCCTCCTTTCTCTGCCTTCTATCTGTCCTCTTCACTGAAATGAAATTAATTCCTTCACTGTTTTCTACACGTTGCTTTTAATTGTTCTGTCTGTCCTCTCCTCTTTTCATACTCCTACCCCAATGCTTTTCTCTCATCCATCTCCTTCCAACCAGGTATTTTTCTGACTGCAGCTATTCTATAAATGCTGCCATAATCACACTTTAAAAGTCTGCAACTCTTCTAACAAGTCTTCTTCCTGATTCTGGCCTATGCATCATTTTTCCTAGCTACACATTCCAAGACTCCCAGCTATTTCAAGGACAACAAACATCACAACAGAGCAAGAGAGATGCATGATTCTTACCTTTAAAAAGGCCTTTATTCCTCCTTACTACCAAACTATGAGATACAGTACCTCATCTAAGGGGATGTTTCCTTATTTCAGACAAGCAAAATGCACAGTGTAATTCCTTCTAGAAGTGGTGCTCAGTTTCATGACAGCCAGGATTTTGGGGTGGAGAAGTGGGAAAAGAGAAATACTTGCCAAGAGATGGGTGCCCCATCAAGAGGTCATATCCTCTTTTTCTTGCTATAAAGAACCTACTAGAAACTTGTCAGCTGTGTTTGTTTCTTACTCATATAACAGTGGACACCTAATTTATTTCTTAAGAAATCAATGCAGCGACCTTTTGTGCATCTTTAGTACACCAAGTATGCCAGCAACACACCCTCACAAAGCCAAAAAAGCCTATTTAGGACAACCATTACTTTTAGTTGGATAAAGCATGTCAGCATCCTTGAAGCTGGTACATAGCAATCTTCTCTGGGGAGTAAATCTGCTATTGAAATTTAACAAGTTTTTTTCTGTCAATTTCCATTACCATTCTTCCTCCCCACATCATCCTCTCTCTCAAAGCATAATCCAGTCTTAACTTTAACTTCTGTGTACTCCATCATGACCCTCTTCCCCAACCTGCACCTTTATTTTCCATACTATTCTGAACAGTGCTTTTCACCCTCCCTGAACTCAGCTGCTGAAGTGTGAAATCCCCATTGTTTATGTCTTGCCTTGGTCTTTAGGATACGCTGTTTCAAATTCAATGCTGAAGAATTGATCGATTAAACTCTTCTTTTTAGAGGATGCTGCTGTAGCTCCAGAGTCTGTCTGTAAAACAAAATCTCTTATGATGTAACTTTAAATAGAATGTAAATACAGTTTTCTCTACAGACCAAATAACCCCATTTATTTTAATCCTTTAAAGCCTTTTCCTTCATCTCTCTATAGGTGAATTTTCTCCTAGGTACTCAATCCTCTTACACAGCATAGAAGTTTCAAAACAAATACACTTAAAACATGCTGTTAAAACCACCCTGAAGCACATTAATAAGCAAGATCAAAAACTCACACATCCCTGCCCCTCCAACTTAAATCTACCTTAAATTTGAGACAGTCTTTCAAGACTCTGCCAAGACTCTCCAGAAAACAGTTTACAGAGAAAAGGGAAAGCTGTTCTGATAAAACCTTGGGAAAAACTTTCAGCAATTTCTTGTATCAGATTGATTTGGTTAGTTGTCTATTTGCAACAGTTCAAGTTAAAACTGTTGCATACTTTTTTCAGAATAAGAAGTTCTCATGTGCTGAATTCACAGGTTATCAGGGCCAGCTGCCACATATGGGAGTGTGTGTCACCAGCAGCTTGGTCTAATCCTGCCTTACAAAGCCCAAAGGGAAGGGTTCCTTTAGCACACCCCACAGCAGAGCTGACAGAACCATAGCAGCATTATGCTGATCAGACACATTAGAAAGCAATTTCCCTTACTGGACGCCAGACACATGTTAAAGAAGTCACAAACAGATAGTACTTAGCAAAAAATAAGTGAAATACTACTAATCCTAACTCTGGTTAGAGTATTACTACAATTACCTCCATAACTGTATCACCTTCTATGCCTTCCAGCTTCTGCTGTAGTACCCTCATCATCTGCACCCAGCACTCATTGGCATCCTAGGAAGGGAACACAACATTAAACCTGAGTAGTGGCATTATGATTTAGTAACATTACACCCATCAACTATAAAGCCAAATGTGAAGATTCCTTAACTAAGAATTTCTCCCAATTCCACCAAGCGTTCTCAAAGCTAGCATTTGATATTACATTCAACTTCTACACAACTTTTCTACAGAAAAAACACCCCACTTTACTGGGAGTATTTATTTTCACAAGAGAAGGAAAGTCTTAAAATGTTCTTGTTCTCAGCTTCCAACATACTATAGAATTTTAAACAATAAGCTCATAATTGGTCTTTACCTGTTGAAGGTACTGGCCTTGGTCGCCTTTCTCTGCAAACTGTGGGAAGGCCATATGTAAAAACTGCAGGAGAATGATAGGTGGGATACTGGAGGAAGTTTTATCCATGGAATCAAACAAGTCTCTAAGAGCTTGAAGAAAAAGTAAGTGAATGCTTTGAGAAGTGCAAAAACAATTCAAACATGGCAGGAAGTGTAAAAAGGATAGTTAAACAGCAGCAACATTTAAAGACTGATCATTTAACAGTGTCCAATTTGATCTTTCCAAGGCAGGACCAAATTCCCCAGGTGGCATAACAGGTGCACCTAAGATCTCTTTTGTGAATGACTTTGAAAGCATAAAGATGGCAATTCTGAGAATTTGGCATATAATGCCCTGTCTTTCCTGGCTGCTAACAGAAAAAAAAAAAAAAATTGAGCAATTAAGATTTCATTTGGAACCTATCTGAGGAACAACATTTTCACAAGAGAAACCAGAAGGCATTCACAATCTATCCTCTAGAGCAACTGAAGTTTCACCAGCTACTAGAAAAAAATTTAATAAAATACCTAGGAAATACCCATGCTTAAGGCCCAGGAAAATAAGTATGTGTATGCATATGTGCAGAGAGCTCTTAACTATGTGCAATCCAATGAATGATACTGCATGACAAGACAAATGGCCTTCTTTTTTGTTCCACGCTCCAGCATATGTCTTATCTTCCCAGGTTACAGCATTTTACATCCAAAGATCACATCAAAAGCACCTGTTAATCCTCACAACAACCCTGTGAGGTAGGCAATGATCTGCATGGACACTAATTTACAAGTAGAAAGACTAATGAATGGTACTCTTGAGTAAGTGAATATAGGCAAGATTACAGGGAACCAAGGTCAGTTGCTTCCTCGTTCAGAAATGTCTTCACTGACCTTGCTAAGAGGTGCAACTGATATGACACAGTAATTAAAAAAAAATGCCATAAGTGTCATGCAGGAGTTCCTGAACAGCTCAGCACCCAAGAATTAACTACAAATTACTTAAAACTATTAAAATTCCTAAGAAGCACAGCTGTCACCTTAAAAAGAAAACAAGGGACACGAAGTAAAGGCAGTGAAAAGGGGAGGGGCAGGCATGGCTGTATAGAGTAACCATTGAACTTACCACCCCAAAATTCGATCAGCAGGCATACCCACAAACTGGACCTTTCCTTCCTTATATTGTTTTGTTTTTCCTTAAATGGACTGGTAGAAATCCCAGTGTCCTGGCCCAGCATCTTAGTGGGGCAATGAAATAGAGTAAAAAAAGAAAAAGTGGACAAGTAGTACCCTTGTTCAAGTGTAAGGGGTCTAACTAGGACTCCAGTTAGAGCTTGAAGGTACAGGGCCACCGTGAGCTGCCACAGTGGGAGCACCCACACCACCACAACAACGAGTAACTTTTGGTTTGAAGACACTACATTATGATATCTGGATCTTTAGGGCAAAGGCTAAGTTTCCACCATTACAATAATGCTCAGCCAGTAAATCATATTAAAAAATACCAATGACATATGTAGCCCAGGAGCATGGTGTTAGCCTACCACTATGTGAAACAAAGAACTAAAACATTTCTACTCAAAGTGATCAAATCAACAGATGGATGGATGGAGTCTGCTCTATGAAGTTCCAATTACTTCATGCCTACATGTAAAACATTTAAGAGATACAAATTGTTTCTATCTAAGCCTAGATCACGTCTCAATATCTTTTCCCTAGCCTGCAGCAGGGTAATGTGCAGAGATAAATGCTTTGCAGGCAGAGGCAGAATAACCTTTCAAGACAAAATGAATCCTCCAGTGCCAGCAGATTTGACATTCCTAAGGCATACACACTAAAGAACAACACAGAGAGTTCTAACTGCAAATTTCATCTGCAGTTAGCAGGAAATCACACACTTGTCTAAACCCCTGTTTTGGTCTCTAAACACCAACCTGCAGTAATGTATTGAGCAGAGGCCATTTCTCCTGAAGCTCTTAAGGCACCACCATACCTAAAAGGGAAGAACAATAATGTGCATACAATTAAACACAAACAAGAAGGACAGTCGGGTATCTCAAGCAGGCAGCAGCTGGATTCATTTAAAGGAAATCTATCCCCAAACCAGAAGTAACCAAAGGTAAGATTCACTCACATTTACCTCAAAGTTTCAGCTGTTTTGCAAGCACTGCATGGAAGCAAAGGAAAGCTGGCATCTTTCAGACAATAAAGGCAGACCAAGAAGTCTGGATCCATCACTACTGCTTCCCTAATCCTTTTGCCTCAAAGACTCATTTTATTTTTAAAGAAACTGAGAAGAAGTCTGAACAAAAGCTATCCCATTTCTGAAACATTTGCCATGGCTTCTTCAGATACATGTCAAAAAAAGCCACCTGCAAGGATATGGCAGATAAAACACACAGAGATGGAGGGTAGGCTTGCTTCCTCCCTCCACAGAAGCAAAACAGTGAGACATGAGATGTCTTCCTGCAGAAGTATCTCCTACACTGAAAAGGTGTGGGAGTCCACCTATATGACAAGAACTTACCACTCTTCTTTGAATTCTTAAATTAGCAGCTGGATGAGGAACAGATGGACTCCCTGAAGCCTTCAAGCAAAAGGAAGGTCTCACACATTCTCTAATCTTAGACTGAACTTTTCAAATTCTGACCATTGCTAGATGATGAACTTTCCCCTGACAGCTACAGAACAGGGAGGAGCTCCCTGGGGAGATCAGCAGAGTAAGCCATGAGAAAAGAAGGTGCAACAGCTTTCCCAAGTGAGTCCTTTCACACCTCTCCCACTGCCATGCACCCTACAGCCTTCCTTGCTGTCATCAAGCAGGGAAGACCAAAAAAAGGCTAAAACTCCAGGGAAAAACAGAGCTTGAATCTGAGTGTGAATGTGACTTCCCACAGACAGGCCACATCTTGTATTGCAGTCTGCCAGTTTCATAGGCTACATTTTGCCATTTGGTATGTTAAATTTGTCAAATACTCTGATTCAGTGCAGTAATTGAAGAGTCCTTCACATGGAAATAAACAGACTTTCCAAAAATAAAAACACTGATAGCCAATAAAAACCTTGAAATCAAATTTCTGTACTTCACAAATAGTTCTCAGTGCTTAATAATTAAGGTTCACCTGCTAACAGAATGAGAAACAATTTATAACTACTTAAATAACTAGTGATTACAGTAATACAGAATATCCAGATTACCAAGGAATTAAAGTAACCCTAAAGTGGCAATAATGCTCTACCTAATTCTCACTTTTTAAAAATACTCATTATTTTCTCATTACAATTCATCTGGAGGACAAATTCAGGCACACGTTGGCAGGTAGTTCTTTTTCCCTTCAATATTCATAACTTTCAAGTTTCTCATATATTCCTTATCAAAAAACCCAAACAAACAAACAAAAACACCACTGTCCATTTTCACATTTCAGTCTAGAATAACAACAAACAAACAAACAAAAATCAGAGAAATTATCCTACAATCAGAACAAATTAGCAAACGAAACAAAATTCCATAAAGGCATGTCTTAGAACTTCCCACTGTACCTCCAGGTAGCAAATGACAGTAACATCAGAATTTCACAGCTGAAAACACTCTGCAATGGAAGCATCACAGGAAATATTCCTCAAAGGAACAGGTCTCCCATATGATTCTTTTAAACAGAACAGGACCATAAAAACTAACAGCAAAAAAACAGTTAACCCATTTCAATAGCTTGTCTTAGAATTTTAAGCAGGTCTTGACAGGAACTACTTTCTAGCTAAGCAAAACACATTCTCTCTACTAAAAGCCAGTTCCAAGAAACACAAAGCCTTAACTTCTTTATTAAAGTACAGACTAACACAACCATAGGAGGAACTTCAATCGATCATTATGTTAATTATGAATAGACCTAAAGAGTGACAAGATTGTTATGATAATCCATACCCCGGTTAAGATGAGCATTCTGCAAAACATCCATTGCATAAACTAAAGAAAACATTTTAGTCATGGTATTTTTGTCCTGAATCCTACCTTTTAAGGGCCTCTTTCACTTCTGGCACTGAGCGGATACACTGAACTGTGGCATTCATGTAGCAAGTGTTGCCAAGGTTTGTCAATCCACATGGCAATTCCATCTACCAAAAAAATTTACAAGGGTGCTTGAAGGTCAGAGAGATGTGCAACTGCTTTTGTATAAACACTGTAATGTGACATCAACTTGTAAGAAAATGAATTATGCATAAAACCTGGAATATTCCATCAAACTTCACGAGGTCTTCCAGATCGACTTTATGATTATAGTCATCTTTTCCCCATTTGATACTTTAAGGGGACATTCAGGAAAACTTTGGGGGTTCTTCTGTGCATGTTTAGTTTAATGAACATATTGTTCAAGCATGCAGTCATTCAGAAAGTTCAATTGTAATCCTATTCAAGTTTTGACCTTAAAATTCTACTTCCGTGAAATTTCCACATGAATACATTTGTACAAAACACTGATGTTTTAATTAAAATCAGTTTTCAGTAAAACTCCAGAAAATGCTGGAGTTCACAGTTTGAAACAAAAGCATTGTTTAAAATCCTCTCCAGAAGTTTGCAACAGATCATTAACTTGATCTTTTCAGACAACTTGTGAATTTCTGAAGTTTTCACCAGTGTTAAGGCCAGCTAATAGTTAAACTAACCAATTTTGGAAATAACTATAAATCACCACGTAATATAATTTTTTTTTTCTTTTTTTTTAACCCTGAATACTTAGGTATTTGTCAGGGAAGAACATATAGTTTAATGAAACTGACGTAGGACTGCATACCAGTACCAACAGATTATTTTAGGACGCAATTCTTTTAGGAAGAGAGAACTCATTTAACATATTCCACAAGTGAATACATGCAGTGCAGACAACTGAAGTTTGATGTGTAACAAAATTTCGATGTGACCAACTTCTTCAAAATGTTATCTGACAGTACATCACCTCCTTGCTTGACTCTCAGTTATCTCAGTGTCTGTGTATGTGGTTAGTCAAAAATACAGAGTATCCTTCACCTGCAGGTGCCCTGGAAAGCACTAAATCCTGAAGCACAAACCCAGTCCTAAACTACAGATCTTTCTTCATACAAACATGCATAAAAGTATTCCTGTTCTGCATACACAGTTGACAACAATCATGCAACTGTTAAGTATGACAAAAAGCTTGCAGTTCAAATGACTGGTGAGAAAATGAAGCCTATCAAGCTGTAAGAAAGGAAACTCGCAAGTTACTTCATTAAGAAATAAGAGATTAATTATGCATTTTCAGACTTTACTCCCATAAAGCAAAACATGTGTGTCAACCTCGTTTCCATTTTTCACAAAGCTGACCTAATACCAGTAACATGGACAAACAAAACCCCTAACAAACCCCACCCCAAAACAAACCCTAATCTCACAGACATGAAAGAGGCAGGAAATAATTCTGCATATCTAAGAGGCCTTGTTTAGACAAAGTTCAGGACACTGATACAGCAAGGGCAATACAACTTTGTTTTTAAAAACATCAGCAATGCTATTTTTAGAAAACCTACTAAGCTGCCTGCTCAAAGGAAAAACAGCACTAATTGTATGACTTTTAAATTAAATCCCAGACTTTTTTCCCAGTTGCTCCCAGTTTGGTCATCGATGTAAATTTGCAATTCTTGGTGAAGATGCTAAACAGACATTCCAGTTTCAAAATCCACTTTTAAGCAACTGCAAGTGTTTAAAAACTTGCCATTGCTCGGAGGTTTACAAGAAACCAAAGTTGGACAGATGCTTACAGCCGAGGCCAACTGCTCCTCTGTCATGTCCTCCACGAAGACGGGCCGAGCGACTGGCTCTTCTGGAAGCGCATCTGCGGAACCCATCATCAGCAAGGTCATCCCCTTGAAACACAGCAACAACAGCAATCACTGTTTGAGGACAGTCATTTCCACTCAAACCCTTCAGCTCTTAACATCCTTCAGCTATTTCCCCAAAAATAAGCACAATCTTTCTCATAGTTTAACAGAACCAATACTGCACTACTGTGACTTCAGGGCATACCTTAATTCCCCATATCTAGGAAGTAGCTATTGAGAACAATTCCATAGAATTATCCACGCTAGATGTTTCCACTGAAACATCTGGTGTGGCTGCTGAGCTTGCCTGGCAAGCTCTGAGTTAAACTAGTTGAAAAATGAAAAATAAGGTAAATTGCCACATCAATTTATGAACAAAAACTAACATGTAAGGTTGGGGGGGGGGAAAAATCAAGTTTCCATGCTTGCTGAACTAGCATAATAAGAAAAAGAATCTTTTAGCATTCAACAGGAACACATCTACACAATTAGATCTGTCAAAGGAGGAGAAAATTACTATCTGGAGCCTTGAAACATACAGTGCTAAGGAAAAGGATGAACAACACAATGAAGAGAAACTACTTTGACAATGTAAATAAATCCCTAGAACTTGTATACAACAGTATTAAAATCAACAAAGGCAGCTATTAGCACAACAGTATGCAGAAAAAGACATGAATATTATGTACTGGAGTTTTTGCTGAATAAGTTTGCTACAGGCTGCTAACAGATGCCTGCAAACTAGTTACAAGGGTGAGAGCAAGGCTACCTAATTCACTGCCCAGTGAAGAACTGGAGTAAAACCTGCAACAGATGTTACAAGATATTACAAAAGACTTAAGGAAAATGACACAGAAAAAATCCCAACAAAAACCTGTGGGATTCCCAGATGCAATATTATACAGGCAAGCAACACAAACACATTCACTTTGTTTTCTTTTTGAACTAACCAAAGGTATGAATTACCATTAATAATGGCTTTGTTTATAAAACAGCAGCTATTTAACACAGGAGAGCACATTTCAGCAGGTTGGTAAAAAAGAACCTAGGCAGAGGTGTGACTTCAGCATCACCAACACATTTGTCCACGCTGGGGATGTGCAAGGACAAGGATCTGAAGGCAGTGCCCAGGTTCACAAGCTCTCTCTAAATAACATCACTTATTTTTATGGTCACAGACAGACAGCACAAAAAGACCACTGCTCTGACCCAGAACATTCCTTGTATGAAATAAATAAATATATGCACCCAAGTACTTCAGAATAGGTGGTGTGATTTCCCTACTGATGCCAAAAAAGAATTTTTATAAATCAGAGGTGAAACCTTTCTAAGCATGCTCACATATTACACCTATAAAATTATTTTTCATCAAGGTATGACTTTTTAAGAAAGCACTGCCCATTCAAACAGAAACAGCAAGCACTTTCAAGTCTTTCTTTAAATGCCAAAATAAAAACTTAAATAGTAAAATTTAGTTTTCAGTAAGCTCAGAACTTACATTCTTTATTTTTAGGTTCCCCCAGTCATCATCCTGTGAAATGAAATAAAAGACAAGTTAATTATCTTGCAGCAAGAGACAAGCAAGTATTTTCATTAATATTAATCACATATTTCTAAATACACAATTATATTTCATCCAAGGTTACACAATATTAAGTATTTACATGTTATCAAGTCTTGTCTGACTAAAATAAAAAGCAGCCAAGTTGTGTTTTCAATAAGGTTCTTCATGTGTTGTTCAACACTGCTTAAATGTAAACAACTTTTTGCAGCAAAGTTGCCTGTATCTCATTACACCAGTATGCCTCCAGCAGAGAAGCACCAGAGGAACTTCTCTTAAACAAACCAGAAAGAAAACACTTAATCCAAATTCTGAACATGAAAAAGTAACAAAACCTCCTCTCCCACCAAGCTGTGTTTTGTGTAAATGCATAAAGAAGTGCAGTGAGTTTAACACATACAACTGAAGATCATCCAGAGGAACACCCAGAAATATGGCTATTGTTCAAGTTAACACATAATAAAGTTAGACATAATATAAAAAAATTTATTTCTACCTTCAGAGTTCCTCCTTTAACCATAACCTTCTGTCTAGCTGGCTGAACTCCGGTCAGTGCAAATAACTGGGCTTTGAAGACCATTGGAGGTTCGTCAGTGTTCAGCTCCACGCCATCGAATTTCTCTTTTCCCCATTTCACATTAACTACAAACAAAATATTTTGAAACTTGATTATTTCCCAATACCCAAGAATGCAATTACCAAGACTTCATACCATCTCAAAACATCCTGGTTTTGACTCTTAAAATTGTCAATAATGAAGCTGCATAGGGAACACGTTTACTATATGTCACCTCATCCATCAGAACATACCATTTCCAGCAGGTCTAAAAACATCCTACGAAAGTAACACACATACTGAGAAACTCTGCAAGCAAGAAATACGACTAGCAGCATCAGAAACCCTTTAGCAGGTCATCACAAAAGCAGTCTGGAACTAACTCTCCCATTCTCTTGGCACTGCTCATTGCAAACAATTGAACTTTCTGAGGAAGTTCAGAGGAGCGACTCCAGTTCAGTTATCCACAGCATTTCCGTTCACCTTCAGAGGAAAACAATGCAGTGTTCTTTAAAAGCAAGGCCACTGACCCCAGTAAAGGTGCAGGACTGGAAGTGAAATTTGGTCACAAAAAGCTGGAAACAGGATCACCAACAGAAAGGGGAGGCAGAATGGCACAATGGAATGTTAACTTCACTTTGTTGAAGTTAGTAATGACCAAGAGCAGACAAAAAATGCCTAGAATAAGCTGTGTGCCTCTACAGACACACCTCTGACCACTTCCTATCACTACCACAATAAGTCTTCTTCAGCAAGCTGAGATTTTGCTGAAAATCTGTAAAATACAGTATGCAGTGATATCCTACATGCACAGTAAGTGGCTTAAACACCAGACTTTAGGAAAGCGACATCCTTCTACCTGTGCTTTGATTTTACATAAATATAATACAGCAAGTATACCTTTTTAAAACACAAAACCCTGAGAAGTCATAATTTTAAAAGTCCTTCCAAAAAGGTTCAGATTTCAGATGTATTCAGTACTTGTGATGGGTAATATGACAGAACAATCAAAAGCAAGTCTAAATGAGTTAAACTAAATTAGTCTACAAAGGAACTCAAATGACTGACTTTTCAGTATTTCCAATAAAAAGCACCTTTCGATTTGCCCAATGTTCAGATTTTTTTTAAACACATTTACTATTTTGCATATTTAAGACCTACAAAGCACAAGGCTTTCCCATTTTCCAGGAAGAAAACCCACTCAGTCACTGAACGAGACAGCTGCACAGACTTTTTGGGTTTGAATTTTTGAACAGTCATGCATCCACTGCTAAATATGCAGAAGAGTTGGCAATTATTAATCTGTAGTGTCACCGGTTTTGACAACGCAGCACTCAAGAGGAGGAACGGAAGAGCATGAGTGTCTTCTCTTCAGAGATTGCAACCAAGACTTTGTGCAAAATAAAAGAGAAACTTGTTAATTTGAAAATAAGGGAAAGTAAGAAAAAGGCAGGACGTCATTTCCCCGCTGCTCAGAAAACGCAGCGCATACAATTCCCAGAACGGGTCAGACTGGAACGGACCACAGAGGGTCATCCTGTCCAACCTCACTGCTCCAGCAGGGCCATCTCAGAGCACATGGCACAGCATTGTGCCCAGACTGTTCCTGGATACCTCCAGTGAGGGAGACTCCACTAGATTTGGATGAGGTCAGGAAAAATCCTACTATATTGACATGAAGATCCCAGTTTGCCAACCACAGCCAAAATAGTGGACAAACTGTGTCCTGAGACTGCCTACAACCTAAAAAACCGAAGAGCCCCAACAGGCCAGATCTGTGAGATATTCAAGGCAAGAACTGGCCCCAGAAGCGTCACTGGAGGTTTTATTTTTGAAGTCTTCCATTGAAACCTTTCCTCGCAGCCAGAAGAGCCGGCAGGATATTATATAATTTAAGAAAGCTTTAACTTTAGGTTTAGGCCAGACATTAGGAAGAATTTTTTCACAAAAAGAAACATCTCATCTCATCTCAGACAGTGGAACGGGCTGGCCAGGGCGGTGGTGGAGTCACGGTCCCTGGAGGTGTTTAAGAAAGGACTGGATGTGGCACTCAGTGCCCTGCTCTAGCTGACGTGGTGGTGACTGGCCACAGGGTGGACTTGAGGTTTTCCAACCCACCTGAGCCTGTAGCGTATAATGGATTTCAGAGAGCGGAGGCAGACACACCTCAATGAACTGGGAGGTGCGGATGCAGAGTTCTGGCTCACCGGAGGGACAGCGCCACTTCTCTTTTCGCAGAAAACCAGAGCAAACCGAGCCGGGGCAGTGCCGAGGCACGGCGGCCCGCGGGACGCCAGAAACACCCGCCCTCCCACCAGCGGGGCCAGGCCAACACTGCCTCCCCGCTTCCCCTCCTTCCCTCCCTGCTCCGCCGGCCGGGCCGGGNCTCATTCAAACCAGCCCCCGGGATGACGCTGCAAGCGCGGCCGCTCGGCGGAAGCGGGGCGGGAGCGGTGCGCGCGCACCGCCGGAACGGGCGGGGCCGGCGGCGGGAGCGGGCTGGGGACGGGCCGGGCTCCGGATCCGGTTCATCCTGCCAGCCGTGGGCAGAGCCGCCGCAGGGCTCCGGGCTGGGGTCTGGAACGGGCCCGACCCCCAGAACGGCGAGCAGGCGGTGTTGGTGCCGCGGGCAGGGAACGTCGGTGTGGAAGGCGCAGGGCTGGAGGGAGAGCGTGTCCGGTTCTGGGATCGCTGGTCCAGCGGAGACATGGAGCTCCTGGAGCGGGTCTAGAGAAGCGCAACAGAGATGGTGAAGGGACTGGAGCATCTCTGTTGCGGTGATACGCTGAGAGCTGGGCCTGTTCGAGAAGAAACAGCTGAGAGGGAACCTCATCAATGTGTATAAATATCTAAAGGGAGGTTCCAAGAGGATGGAGCCAGGCTCTCCTCAGTGGTACCAAGCAGTAGGACAAGAAACAGTGGTCAGAAACTGATGCACAGGAANCTAGCTGACGTGGTGGTGACTGGCCACAGGGTGGACTTGAGGTTTTCCAACCCACCTGAGCCTGTAGCGTATAATGGATTTCAGAGAGCGGAGGCAGACACACCTCAATGAACTGGGAGGTGCGGATGCAGAGTTCTGGCTCACCGGAGGGACAGCGCCACTTCTCTTTTCGCAGAAAACCAGAGCAAACCGAGCCGGGGCAGTGCCGAGGCACGGCGGCCCGCGGGACGCCAGAAACACCCGCCCTCCCACCAGCAGGGCCAGGCCAACACTGCCTCCCCGCTTCCCCTCCTTCCCTCCCTGCTCCGCCGGCCGGGCCGGGCCGCGCTNTGAAGAACTTATTTTCTGTGCAGGTTACTGTGCACTTACTGTGAACAGATTGCCCAGAGAGGGTGAGGATTCCCCCTGACTGGAGATACTCAAGAACCGTCTGGATGCTATCCTGAGCCATGTGCCGTAGCACAGCTCTGCTTGAGCACTGTGACCCACTGTGATCCCTCCCAACCTGACCATTCTGAGACTGTGATTCTGTCAGAGCTGAGGTGGGCTTTTGCATCCCTGGGGCTTTGGCCAAAAGCTGTGATTGCACAAGGCAGGGGAAGGGAGGCAGAAAAAATAAAAAGGCTCTCGTGGGTGAAATTGGTTTATTGGAAAGGGTGAAGTAGGAGCTAAAATTATCAACAAAAGAACTTCATTGTAAGGAGAGGAGATGAGTAATCAACCAGCAGTGCAGCTGGAGATATCCCACACTTAGGCTTGGTGATAGATAAGGAGCACTGAAGGATGTGTGTGATGGCAACAGCCAGGCGCCTTCAGCATGATAAACCCCAAGTTGTAAACACTGAAACCAGTAGATGTGGAGACCTGAACCTCAACTGCTTCTACAAAAACTCTTGGTATTAGGGTGTGGTTAAGGAAACCAAAGCAGTGCTTAAACATATAAGGGAGAGATGCCAGAAAGAAACATCTCTTCCTTAGACCGCTCCTAGCTCCCATCTCTAGAAACCCGGTGCACCTCTGCTGCTTACGGGTGCATCTGTGAAGAGCTTCTGCCACAGCTTATAACCACTGTCTGGTTGTTGGCATGTGCACTTCTGGACATGTTTTTGCCATAGAGGTGATATCCTAAACAAGAAGGATCTTTTCCTTGCTATTCCCCAAACGTGATTTTCTGTTCCAAACAGTAGAAGAATGAAATAGAAAAGGGCCATAAAAGTAATCCAGGGTTTGAACGTAGGCCTTAAGGTGAAAGGCTTAGAAATGTCTACCTTTTCAGCTTGTCATGGATCAGAAGAGTGAAAGTTGATTTTATTGTCCAGTGTAGGCTCCTAGATGTGAAAAGGAGGTTTGGGGGAGCAAGGATTACATTTCACAGAGGAGCTCCAATGGGTGTTAGGCTGAAATTACACTGGATTACGTGGGATCTTGAATTAAGATGGAGTTTACAATTACTAAAGCGATTTAAGTGTTTAGATTGACCAGGAAAAGTGATGAATCTTTGGTACTTGGACTTGCTGATAGGAGCTTTCTAGAAAAGCTTTGATCCAGTTCTAGGATGAGATCCTGCAGACCATCTATTCAAGTGAGAGCAGATCCCAGTTGCCTGCCTGTGAATCTAAGTGTGGGATATCTCCAGCTAGATGTTTTGTTCTTAATACCATGGTGACCTCTGTGGAGTCACTTTGACTCGTGCCAGCTGAATGGAAGTGGAATGCTCTAGGGCCTGAAGCTGCATTGAGCACATCCTTCCCTTTAGAGAAACCCTCAGCTCATCAGTGCTCAGGCAGTCACAGACCATGCATTTCCAGGATTTGGGAAAGGCACTAGAGGGTGCTGTGCTGAAGAAGAAAACGAGATTTGTATCTGCAGGGGGAATCATCCCGACCTTTGCAAGGTGAAGAACCACTGCCGCCCTCTTTCTTCCTCCGAGACCGTGCAAGCCTCTTCCTGCACTAACAGCCGTGTGCCTTTTTACTAAAGGAGGGGATCAATAGATGCTGGTTTCCTTCAGTCTCACACAAACTGACATAAGGAGTGTGGAGAGAAAGAGTGCAGCCTGATGTATAAGTAAATATGAGCTAGGATTACATTAAAACTGTAAAAGCTTGGTTGGACATTAAAAAATGCACCTTTTTTCTTAATAAATACAGGCCCTGGAGGAACCTTGGGTGGGGCCATGGGGACACTGGAAGTGCTTGCCCTGTCTCTGTGGCCTGTGACAGGGCCATCTGAGCAGGACTCCTTCCCATCCTGAGCTGCTTGGATACAGGCCAGCTTGGATCCAAAAGCTGGGACTGTCATCAGCACTGTAGTGCACGTAGGCCAGCAGGCCTGCAGGACTTACAGATGCTGGAAGATGGCTCAGAGCAGGTCCAGATCTGTTTAGAAAAGGCTTTTAATGCTGTGACATCTCCGTGGGCTGGTTCCGAGGAGCACAAATGGTAGGTGAACCCTCAGACAGTACAAGCAGGTGCTGACAGCAAAAGGTGTGGGGAAGGAAACCAAACCCCTTTGCAAGGCATGCTTTAGGCACCTGTGTGATACCTGTCGTAGAACAAAGATTCACTTTAATTAGAGATTTGGGAATTAAAATGCTGTATTTACATTTCTTGTTTCTTTAAAGGTTAAGATGAGTTGTCCTCATTCAATCTATTGACAGGTGCATTTAATAATGTATATTTTACTTTTTGTGGGGAACATAATTTTCTTGGGAACCTCTCTGTCTATTAGAATGGTTTGCATTGGAGGGGACCATGAGCAGGGATGCCATTCTCTAGATCAGGTTGCCCAGGGCCCCATCCAACCTGGCCTTGAACACTTAGGGGGATGAGGCATCTACAGCTCCAGTGTATCTTCTGTGCATCTTCAGTAGAGAAAACATAGCAATCCAGGAGATGTTTAAAGTACCAACACCCCCTGTTTTTGTGATACTTCTTCCATTTCAGCAGTTTTCAAATGTTTTACATCCTGGGTCACAATGTACAGCTAGGGGAAGGAACAAGAACAAAACTCTGCATTTTTACATTTATAACTAGTACCTAAAGCAAAGCCCAGTCGAGTGCACCAGATCAGAAGGAAGCTCAGCAGCTGCTGCCCCCTCCCCTCACTGCACAGTTCCTGACTTGCTTCTGGCTTCAGCTTCGGTGGCCAGTGTAGGAAAAGCCCACCTGTGGAAGAGGCCGTATCCTTTTATTACCAGACTGTTTTACTATAGTTAGCTACTCTTTCCATTTTCTCTTCTGGTGCCTTCAGCAGGAATAGGGAAGCTTGAGGAGAGAATTAGATTTTTCACATTCTACCAATGCCAATGAACCTAATACAGTCATAAAAAAATGAAAAGGTGGAGGCAAATCAACAAAAAGAGGATCACATAACAATCTGGACTTCCTGATTTCTCAAGCAGCTTGTAAAATTACAGCTTCACCAGTGTAAAGGCAGCCAGGGTGATTTATGCTGGCTCTTCATAGCTTACATGTTTCACAGCTCTTGAAGACTTCAGTTGAGATTGTAAGCATTACTTCTAACTGTAAAAACCTTTGGCTGCTTTTTTAATTCAAATTATAGCTATTCCTGTAGATAGGCACCTTGCTTACAGTAAACAAGTGCCAACATCAAGTGTACCAGAACATGCAAACTGTAATTTGCACGTCTAGACTTTATTATCACAGCATTTTAGTTGCAATTTATCCCAGACACACAAGTCAATGTAATTTTACACTTCATTATGTCTGCTGCTGCTTTCCCAAGTAAAATCAGCATTTAAAAAGAACTGCAGAACTTCAGCATTACTAAAAAACTCTGGAAATGACAGTAGGTGCCAATCTGTAGAGCAAAAACTATTTTCCCACAATGCCTCCCTCTTCCCACTAGTCATTAGCTATTCATAAAAGGGTTTATGCTATTTTTCAGATTCATGAAATATTAAATTACAATATACTACTTTTTATTAATAAATTACTCAAGCAGAAGGTTTTGAGTCTGCAGAGGTAGCCAGTTACACATAAAGGACAGCAGAAAAGCAATCCTCAACCTAATCTGGGTCTGGAGAGACTACAGGCCTTTCCAACTGCTCCAAATTTCCTATTACAATGTGCATATTTAAGTAAGATATGTTTAATCATCTTACTATATTTTTCCCCTCAGAGAATGTGACAGGAGATTAAAGGAGGTCATAATTGTCCCTTGTATTGCTTGACAAGCTCACATTCAATGTGAATGGTGATCTGGAAGGTTGTCTTTAGTGTGCTCCAGCCACAGCTTCAATATTGCTGACATTTCTGATACAGTAAGCTCAGCATAGAGGAACTTCCTGAAATTACATGAATGGCTTCTATTTATCTGTACTTCCCAGCTCTGTGACCCTCACAGGACATACAATCATTCACATGTAGTTTGTCCTTACTGCTCTATTGTTCTGCAGGCCTTGGTGGATTACCCAGGGAGATTTATGGACAGCTAACTACAGGGGATGTGCAGGCTGTTCCAAAAAAACCCAAACAAGCCTAACCCCAAAACCCCCACCAACAAAAACTACCTTGTCTTTTGAACTGTGTTCACCTCCTGCAAGTAAGTGGGATTTCTGAAACTCCATACTTGCATCATGAAGGATGAAACAAGCACAGGGCTAGCTTAGGGTGGTGGTTGAATAATAAATATAAATTAGGCTACTATAGCAGGCCATGAGAATAAGGAAATGAAAACATTATTTAATATTGTATTTACTTATTCATTAGTATATAAACAAACAAAAAAAAAAATCAGAGTGCCCTGGGCATTATGCTGCAAATGTACTTTGTACTTAGAAACTGTTGCAATGCCTGAATGCTTAGAAAGATGTACGAGCTACAGTCAGGAGAAAATACCATGCCAGTCATTTTCAAAAGGGTCTTTCCATAAATTACTTTATTTCTCATTAAATGAGCACAGAGTCATTACCATATTAATAACAGATATGTTTATTATTACATATCCATCAGTGCGGCTTTCAATACCACTTGAAACATGCAAATCGTCCTAAGGACGAATCAGTTTTCCAGTGCTTCTTATTTAATACACAACTGCAAAGCCATTATAAATTATTGAGGAGGTATTTGGTTAAGAAATAAAATAAAATAAAACCATACTGCCCATACCATGAATGTATTCCTGCTACAAAGCAAGAGTCTGACAGCATTTACTGAAATTCCTGAATTACCCAGAGCTTCTGCATCTTTTTTTTTGCATTGCCTACACATCTCTTGGCTTATGAAAAAGAATCAGTCTGTCTTTGTAAGAGGAATTCTCATTCAAAGATTGTACTTAATTTAGAAAATGCACCTAGCATCTACAATACTTCAACCAATTAAAATTCAGTAAAAACTACTGATATGCAATAGTTTTTTTAGAGGTTTCTTTTCTTTAGTTTTAGGTTTCTACATTTATCGACATGGCAATAATACAATTATCTCAAATTAAGGCACTAAAAGAACAATGTAAAACCAAGTAAAAGTGTTCTAAGAATAATTTACAGTTCAAACAGTGCATATATTTCTTAAATGTTTGTTAACTTAATGTACGTTATCACTTAAAATTGTAAGGCAATACATTATACAGTAATAGAAATGATGTACCCCAAAATATGCTTCCAAACTCGGTGGTTCTTTTTACTGTTAGTTTCTAATGCCTCTAACAATAAAATAATTCAGTATGGCTTGGCAAAAATGCATAGATTAAAGGCAATTACTTGTTTTCCCCCCTTTACAAACTTGCTGCATCAGTATTTTGTAAAGCATAATGCAAAATATTTAACACTTTGATCCATTCCATAGTGGGTGGTTAGCATTAAGGCTGTAAAGAACTCTGCAGTGAAGGCACTGAAGTTCAAGTGATAAGGCTTCATTTTAAGCTAGTTCTGCAGTCTTCAAGAGCACAACTTAGGAGTCTTGAAAGCAATTGCAGTCCTTCTCATTGAGAAACCTTCCTCTTCTACTCCGTTTCATATGCTCATCTTGACATAAATATCCCCTTCATAGGGTTAACAGTCCTTTTCTTTCACTGGTACGAAGAAAGTTGGCTGCATTACATTGTGACTGACAGGCTTTTAAAAAAAATCCAAAAAGGCAGCACCTTTTTTATACACCTAGCTAAGCTTTATTTGCTTTAACTTGCATTACATAGTAATAATTAATCTAATCTACCTTGAGGCAAACCCGCAATTAAACACCCTCAGCGTGCTTTTGTGCCAAAGCAAGGAGGAGACAGTAATAGCAATCTTAACCCTGAAGCCTGTGATAGTTACGCTGAAAGGAACAACAGCCCGTCTGCACTGTTCTGTGTGGTTAAAAAAAGCCCTGGTTCTCTGACTGCATCCCATGAGGTTCCATTAAGCACTGTACATGTGGTTAGCTGGAACAAAGAAGAAAACAGACAATTAATAACAATTATAAACATTAGCTTTGTAACACTAGTTGTGTTTGCCAAGAGCTGCAGTGAAGAAAATACTTTAACAGAATTTATTTTGATCCACAAGGTACAATACTAACACCATACCTACATCTTCCACAAACTGTTCTCAGTTTCAAACAACATTAAGCAAACACAGAGATCAGACAAATTATAGTATTACTGCAGCTTCACAAGTAAGCAATTAAGAGTCAACAATCATGGGTGTATTCATGGCAAATGCAAGGTGACCCTCTTTCACTTGCAGGACAAGAAAAGGCTCTCTAGGCTAAGAGCACGCACATGCAGTTGCAGAGCTCATCTGATGCCCAACAATTTTGGCTGGTTGGTTGTTTTCCTCTTCAAACATGCATTAACTTGACCAAGTGCCCAAGTCCAAGTATATTAAAACAAAACACCTCAGCTGTGCTAATACAACGTGAATAAACCAGCAGACTGCAAGCTATGAAGTGCAGGTTCTGATTTCAAAGCAGTACTGCAAATGCCAGCAAGTTCATCATGAAGTTCTCATTCATATTCATTAGTGATAAGTTATTAAAAGGAGGAATAGAACTTAAGATGAACTTTTGTATGTGAAGCTCCTTTCAATGGGTCTGAGACACCTCTCCATGAAGTCAAGGAAGCACTGCCTACCAACTGCAAAGAAAGGTGGGTCAGACCCTGAATGAAATGTACTGAAATGTCTTCAAGCATGTGTTCAAGTCTGTATCCATTCAACAAAACAGTTAATGCCTGCTTACATGGTAGGACTCCATCACCGAGAGCAAGTTCTGCTATACTGTCTGACAAGAGAACAATTTTCAGATACTTAGTAAAAGCTAGACATGTATATCCCATAAAAATCATTGCTGCTTCTCTTATTCCCACACCTAGGTAAAGAGGATGCAGCACCTTGAGTTCATAGAGGCTGATCTAATAATTGACTGCCTCCTGAGAGGAAAAGAGCCTGCTATTCCTCTGTTTTATCACCTTCCTGACCCCTGGAGAGCATCCTCCTACTTACCTGTTCTCAGCTGTGGCAATCACTGCCATTCCTAGTGCACTGATCCACTCACTAGCTTGGCACAGTAAGTCTACATTTTTTTGACAGTCAGGAAACTGAATTGTGGACCTTCGTGGAAGGGTCCAAAATTGATCATTTCCAGCACTTACCTAGGATCCAAGGACAGAAGAGAAGGGAAAGAAGACAGAGAGGAAATCCTCTCCTTCAAGTATCAACAGGCTGTCAGATTAGCTCAGCTGCTGTGCTGAACTACCAGTTAAGTGTTCAGTACATAAGATACACTGTGAATTTATTTAATAAACTAAATTTAAACATAGGTACATTAGAAGTGAATTTTCCTGAAATAAATCTATTGCTTCTTCTTTTTCAACACACAGGACAGAATATGCAGTGGTATCAGGGCACAGGCTGGGCATAGTCTTACTTATCAAAACAGTACTTGTCTAGTTCATAGATACAACTTAAAAAAATTTTTCTGAGAAAGCCACAAAAATGTCTACAGGATAATTGCCAGAATGAAAAGTTCCAACCAGGCCTTTTTCTAATGCTTCTTTGCTCAGTGTAACTCTGAATCTTTTCACTGTTTGCTCACATTGCTCTGCTGGTGCCATGCAGGCCCCACTACACTCCAGTCAACCCAGTGGCAGCTGTCTGATGGGGACAGTGTGTCACCAAAAAACCCAAGGAGCTCCTCAAGCAGCAGGGAAGGTGCAGGGGCCCCCATTTGCCTTCTGCACACATCTCCAGGCAGTGTGACAGGCAGGAGCACACAAACAAACACCCAACACTCCTGCTGCTCAAGTGCTGTGCCTCTCTAAATGGCTTATGCTCAATAGAACTCTTTCTCCACCATCAGTGCCTACAATACGCAGCATTAAAACAGAGTTTCTGTAATTAATTACATGTTCTAAGAAGCTCTGTCAGTATTTGACATCATCAAAAAGCAAGGTATCAATTATGTCATCAAGTTCACTAATTGATTTTGGGGTCAGTCTAAAAGAGTAATGGAAATGTTTGATCTATGTCAGAGTTTGTCAGATAAATTCAAGAAGCCAGAGAGATAAGATACCATGCAGATATTAACTTCTGAATTGACAGAAAACCCAAGAGCTTTATTTCTTCCCCCAAGAACTTGGAAGATCTTTTTGGGTGATGGAGGAAGGTGTGAGAAGAGGTTGTACACCAGGGCAGATGGAGAAAACGTATTTGGAACAGCTGATCTGACATGACAATCACTCATGTAAGACCATCACCATCACCCTTCCTCCTTTAATTCTTGAGGCTCTCCCCCAAACCACTGCAATTTCTGAATCCAACAAAAATCCACAAGCTTTGCTTCTGTGGGGTTTAGGTTGGATTCTTTTTGTTGTCATGCTTTGGGTTTTTTGGCTTTCCTTTAGTCAAAACATTCCTGGATTAATTTTCTGCTGAAAAATAATAATCTGTGAAGCATGAACTGACACAAGATAAAGCTCAGGAATGTGCAGCTGTCCTCCTCCTGGTGCTGGTGAGCTATTAGACTCATTGTATCATTAGGATCTTAAAAACAGAGCTTTAATGTGGTGTTTCTCATTTTTTAAAAAAGTTCCATTCCCTACTTATGTATTCCTGTGATTCTGTAACACTCTCACAGGATAATGCCAATAGGATTAATAACTTAAATAGTCTGGATAACTGATGTTCCCAAACATCCTTTGTATTCCTTTGTTACTGTAAACTTTCAAATATGCAAATCTATTCCTTCTACAGCAGATTAGCTGCACACTTGTCCTTGCTAAAGGCAACTCCAAACCAGCATTTTGATTAAACCAGAGCAAAAAAGAATCAATTAACTGATTTAAGAAAATGGATTCTTCTCCCACAGAAGAATATGGATGGAAGCTGGTTATTACAGCTACCAGAGGACCTCACAAGTATAAATGGAAAGGAAAGCATACTCTGAACACAATTCAAAGAGTCTTTTGAAAGAGAAAGTCTACAACTCTGAACATCTAAATGTGAAATAAGGAAGTATGCACTATCCTTAACCAAGGCAAGGATTGGCAGGGAGGAGGAAAGAATCTGTACACTCAGGACCAGAGGATGATTTTTAAAATGTACAATCAGTATCTTTCAAGTACTGTTTTAGATTATCCAATAACACATCTTAAAGATGCAAGTAAATGACACATTAAAATAATTCTTTCCAACCCCACTGGCTGGTTGGTTGATTTGGGAGAAATTAGTTCTGTTTATTTTGGGTATTTTTTTACTGTCCAAGAACACTGCCTCTTCAAATTCTTAATTTAACACCTCTTTTGATAAGCAATGTTGACTAACATTATGCAGTGTCACATAATTAAAACTCTTTTAAAACTGTACTAATGATTTTTACATCATCAGTTCTGGAGGTTTTTCTACCCAATCCTTTTAAGGAACAGCATGATATGCTTTTTCTTTCAGTCTTAGGTGATCCAAGACTCAGTGAAAAATCTTACTAATCAGTCATGGAGCTCTTTAACCAGTTCTGGTATCCCTGTCTGCCTTTAGTAACTAGTTCTTAAAATCCTGATTATCATTGAAATGAGTGTATCATACAATACATACAGCACTTCATTTTTTTTTAGCCATAAAACAGGAGTATTTCTTCAACAGTTCTACTGTAAATAAAGATGATGTTAAACAACAGCTATTAATTATGCATGTTTTAAATTCAGCAGGTGTAATTTATTTCTAAAAGTCTTAAAGAATCTGGCTAAAGCCTATGGAGGGGTCTAACATTTTCCAGTCAATCTTAGAACTTTTCCTTGGACTGAAAGAAAAATTAAGTTTGGAAACACCATGAAGCTTTATAAAACCTTCTGGAAGTTGGGAGAAATGGACATTTTTTTAGCCAAGACAAATAGTTTGACAAGGTTCTGTTGTACAAGTACACACCATGGAAGTACATGACCAACATGGCTGAAGCCCCCCTGAAAGTAACAATTACCAATTTGTCTTTATTTGGTACAATGCTGAAGATGCTACTTCATTTAGTAAGCAATCCCTGATTTTACAGCCTTGTTAACTCGAGATTTATCACTCTGTGCTTTTCTACTACACTCACCCTTGTTTTTCACAGACTTTTACAGTGAAGACTGTAAGGAAAAACTGCCCACTTCCCAGGAAATCTCCCCACAAATCAGAAGTCCTTCTGTATTTCAGAACTTCAGCTTGATTAAGTGCTGGTGTTGAAAAATGTAAAATTACACCATGATTCTGTTGCAGTCCTCCCATTTGAACTGTAACTGGTAAATTGAGACTTTGTTCAGTGTTTATGACTATGGCTTCTCTCCCAAGGACTCTGGCACAGCTACAAGTTCTTAACTGCTGGCCACAGCTTTCTCTTTATGTCCTTCTCCTCATGCTGTTGCATTATCTCTAACACCAAACTGCCCACATCATCACTGATTTTTATACTGACAGCTTTGTATCTGAGACCTAGAGTAATTTTCCTGGATGAGATTATCTTAAGGGTCTTCACTCAACATATTGCTATTTCAAAACTATGACCCCTGAGAGAGTTGAAGACCAGGCTGGATGGGACCCTGAGCAACCTGATCCACCCTGGCAGAGCAGGCTGGAACTAGATGAACTTTAAGGCCCCTTCCAACCCAAACCATTCTATGATCACTTACGTTTAGGATGGAAGTCTTAGGGAAAAGAAAATCAGCTGCCTTTGTGTCTTTCATATTTCTTCTCTACTGTTCAAGGAGGATGTTTCATGATATACCCACTATCTCTTTACATGCAAAAGCTTGCTTTTATTGCATTTCACGCCAGGACTGTTTGGTAGCCCTGCCAACCAAGGAAGACTCTTTCCTTACTTTTCCTTACTAGTTTCCACTACATACTGTCAATTATCAGTTATTTGGGAAGAAAACAACACACATACTGTATCAGGAAGCTAATGCAGGTTAAAATCAGATTACAGTAACCTAAGCATTAAAGAAGTGTGTTTTACATCGTGTCTTGGTCAATGCATAGGGTCACAAATAGCTTACAAAAACTGCTGGAATAGAAGACAACAGGGAATGAATAAGCAGGGAGGAAGAATGGAATTAATACTTAAGTGGCCTCACAACAAAATAAATGGCCCAACAACAGACAGAATCTCATTTCAGCCCCATTTGCAGAAGACTTCTAGATTATGCAAGCTCTGAGTCAATCCATGGATGAGATGGATCATCCTTGCTGCTAAATACCATTACTGACATATCCACTGAGCCTTGCCTTTAAACAGGAAAAAAAAGGCAACCAGCTCCCTTCCAAGCACTGGTAGGCCAGGTACCCTCTCCATGGTACCTTTCCAAATGTGAAATACTGATATATATACCATAACAGGAGAATTTTGCTCCTTCCATTGGGATTTGAGCAAAGATTTAGATCAGCAGTTCAACAGCCATTAACTATGGAATTATTTCACAATTTCCCATGAAGTAGGACTTCTAAACTGAGATTTTTTTTTTTTTTTTTTTTTTTTTTTCCAAAAATATTTAATTTTAATTTTTNTTTTTTAGTCACGAAGATCTGTAGTTCTTGTAGCTTATTTCTCACCTAGTTTTTCCAGAAGTATTTTTAACAACTTTTCGGAATGACTGGTTTGCTGAGGATCTTGTAGACAAAGTTCTAGGAGAAGCACGAACAAAAGTAGATGGTGGCGTCTTAGGGATCTTCTTTACTAAATGAGTCACCCACTTCTTCTGTTCATCCTGACAGGATGCCAGTAAGAGCATATCTCTTGCTGAAGTTACGTCATAACTCACTACAAGGAAAAGGGAGAAGATGGTTCAGTGAAAACCAGGGCTCCTTATCAAAGTAAGGATTATGACACACCAACCATACCACTGGAAGGAAGAATGGCACCTAGATAAACTTGTACTGGACTTGTTTATATATTTTTGGAAGACAAAAAACAGCAGGGGAGATGATGAATAAAATGTTTTTCATGATTTGTCATTCTGCATTAAGATTCTTCAGTCTAACATGAATATTCAAGAAATGAGAAACTTACACTAACTACAATTTTAATAAGCTGGAAGGTTGTGTGGGTGCTTTATGGCCAAGTTCCAGGGTACATACCCTGAATGCTCCACTTCACAGCAGCACAGAGAAGAAACTTTTACTCCAGTCTGTGAGGTGGCTGAAACCACTCCGCAAGGTCATAGCAGAACCTGCTGATGCAGCCACTGCAATTGTCCCTGGCATGGGTCAGGTGTAAGTGCAGAGGGAATGGTCTGGGCACCACGGAGCTGCCCAGTACTCGGGCACAAACCTGTATGGAACAGCCTTATACTCTCACGGCCCTCAGCAGAGCCCCATCAGTTACACCACCAAAGGCCTCCCTGCAGAGGTTTGCCACAGCTGCCTGTTGATAAGCAGTGTAATAGCCTATTGCTTTAATAACAACTTTCACATCTAAAATCATGGAAATTTAGTTTTAGGTTTCATTTTAAACTGAAGTGCTTTTATTCACCTCCAGTAGTTTAGCAGGTGTGGCTTAACCATGCAGAGAATACAAAACACAAAAAAAACCCCATGAGTATACCTTTGCATGGTGCAATTAATTCCTCCTTTTTATCCAAGTGGTCTCTGTGGCACTTCACGTGGCATCTTCGACATTCTAGGGCAGCAGGGGGTTTAAAGACATGCCACAGAGGTTTGGCACAGGCCTCACAGTTGGCTGGAAAGTGGTATAATGTGGGAATAAATTCATGGCCTTTGTGATTTAGAAAATTTGTCTTCTCTGCCGGCTGTACTGGTTCTACCTCCAAATCCTTCCTGCATTCCCCCTCATTAGCATAGAGAATCTGAAAAAGAATACTGCTATGTTATTGTTGAAGCACTATGTACTTTGATACCTTTTTCAAAGAAGCCACCTCTTTTATAACAGAGTTAAATAGACAAGAGAATATACTTCTTTTTACCTGGAATATTTTAGGAATTTCTTCAGTTTCAGCTCTATATACATCTCCTTGAGTTACAGGCCGGACATGAAACAGCTTACTGGATTAGAAGAAACATGAATCAGAAAATGCTAAAAGGCTATGTATGTTTCAGAACAATTATCAAACTGCTTTGAAGTTCTTAGAAATTATGCAAGCAACAATACCTTCTTCAGGGCTGCAATATGATTTTAGGAACTAATTCATAAACCATATAGATTTTGTCTACCCAGGTAAGACCAAAATATTTCACAGCATGGAAAGAGTTATCTTATAATGGACTCAAGATCCATCATGGTAAATTTACTTAAGATAAAGGCTTTCAAATACTTCCTCAAAACACTAGGAAGTTGTTGGAGTCACTGAGCTAAAATTATTGCTAGAAAAGCTTAGTGAAAACTTGGATGGAAGTAACCATATTAAGTAGAATACTATCCAACAGGGTTTTTTACGAAATCATGTTAGGAGTTGATAAACAATCAATGCCAAAACATCACAAAAGGAAACCTGGGGCACCAGCTGTCAAAAATACTAATAAAATTGGAACAAACATCATCTTATACTGGGTCAAGACTCTAAGTCCATCTCTCCCAACCTCCCGTTTTCAACAGTAGTTGTAGCAGATGTTTACAAAAAGCAAAAGAAACAGTTCAAAGAGAAAACTCTTTTCCTGGTTATGAGCAACTGGCAGCTTAAGAACTTCCTGAGTTTGAAATTCCTTTCAGACCACTGTATTTGTTAGTCATTGATACAAGTATTCATGAATTCTAAAGCCTTTTTCCAATTACTGCTCTATAAGATCCTCTAATGTCAGTCAGCTGTTCAAACATCACAGTCATGTACCAGAGATGGGCTTCAGTGATATTTGACACAATTCTTCTCATGTATAACCAATGTAAAGAAATCACAATTAATATATTTTATCACTTTAAACAGAAAACAGCTGGAAAAGTTAGAACTGTTTTGAACTAGAACAGCAATGATCCTTTCTCTTTTTCTCTAACTTTTAGCAATCACAGGACAAAAAAAAAGTACTGTCAAAGTTCTGTTAATAGTATGCTGAAATACAGATAGACATTTTCCAACTAGTATGGGAAATAAAAAATTATGTATGGAATTTTTATTTCAAGCTTCTGGATTTGCTATCTGGTATTTCACACACAACACTCTTTTGTCCATTGATACCCAAAACTAACAGTAACTTTACTTACTCTATATCTAGTACCATAGATGGATTAGACTGGTCCTTGTCCTTTTCATCATTGTAGAACAGTATCTTTTTACTGCTCACCACAACATACTGTGGAAAGAAAGGGCAAAACAGTTGAAATTGTATTTTAAAAAGCAATTCTTTATCCTAATGTCTTCTCACATGCACATAAAAAGCCCGAGTAAATGAAAGGTTTCAAATTAACATCAGGAGATACTTAAATCATCCTGCAGGCACCTATACTACTGACAGCTGTGCAATGCTATAGCTGCAGTGACTGCATTGTCACTGGATCACTCTAAAATGCTTGTGATGACTCTGCATGTCCCTCTGTACACAAACTCACAAATTTCAGTTGCTACTGGCAGGTTACTATGAAACTTACTGTTTCACTGAGAGTGGTGCAGCGCAAAAATTATCACTTATTGATAATGTTGTAAACAACTTCTCTAGTTCTCCGGGCCTGTAGGACTCACTGGTACTTCCCACCAAACAGCTGGAAGGCTAAAAGAGAGTCCCATGGCTCCTGCTATTTCCTACACTTTCAACTTAATGGACTGGTAAAATAAAGCGCCAGAATGAATCAGCAGAAACAGAGGTCTCCTACCTAGGAACACATAGAGTTAAGACCAAACACCTCTAACCTAAACACTTCCCAGTAAGTTCAACACTGGAATTCACTGCCTGCTGCTCTTCACTGGGAGTTGCTAGTCCAGCATCTTTGCTGGAACAGTCCACAACCAGAAGCTCAGTGACAGATCTGGCTGTTCCCTTCCCTGCAGTTTCAAATGTTTTAGAAGGAGCTGAAAGGTATGAGGCACTAAAGAGCACTAAAAGGAGATAAACCAACAGCTCTGTCTATACTGATCTCCAGATTCACATGTAATAGAACCCAAAAGGAGGGGAAAGGACAGAAGAGCATGAGAAATGAATGCACCAATAGTTCATCTTGAATTCCAGGTACTGGCAGGTAAGTGGATGGGTTTCTGCACAATGCAGATGCTGATAATTCGAATCAGTGTTTACTCCTTTTACAAGGGGATGTTTGCACCACATTTTACACAGGACTTGAAGCTGACTTCAAAACCTGAGTATGAAAGTCACCTTAAGTTTATACAACAGCGTTCGTAAAATGTGCAGTGCCAGGTGTGAGCTACAGTTGTAAATCTCAATTACTGAAATGCATCTAAAAAAGCCAGAAAAGGACATTTTGTTACAATTCCTTATTAGAAAGCCTGATCAACTTGAATAGGTACTAAGTTGTCATAGTGTGAGCCTCCTGTGATTATTCCAATTGAAGAAAAAGACTGTGCTTCAATTCCTTTATCCACTCCAATAGAAAGCTAATGCCTCTTCCATCTTTGAAGTGTGCACCTCTGCCTTCCAAAGGTAAGGTCAAGCCCTTAAGATGACAGCTATCACAAATGCAAATTCTGACTGCAAAAGGATTCAGTCATCACACTGTATTATAAGCCTCGGTGAAAGAACAACTGAACATCACCAAAATAAAATATGTACAACAGCCTCAATATCCTGTTGTGAGCATATAAAAAAATCTTCTGACAGTAGAGTTCTGTTCTACAGTGGTTTTTGAAGGACATTTTACCATCTTTACTTGTGATGAAATGAAGCTGCAGATAAAAAGATGGCTAACCTATTTTAGTGTTAGCTTTAGGTACAACTGAAGTGTTTATTCTCAAATATGTTTTCCCCACTCACCCCTTTCTAACTTAAGCTAAATAATCCAGAGGCCATGGGGCAAAAACATCAGTGCTACTGACATGTGAGTCAGAAATACAGCAGCTCAAGTTGTAACAACTCAGGCACCAATCCAACTGCACTGCTCATGTAATTTTGCTTTTCCTTCAAGTTAATCTGGGCATGCCTGTATTTGAGGTTACATACCTCCCACCATCCCAAAACTGAAAGTGCAGGAGAATTTGGAAGAGAAGCACATGAGGAAACCAACTGCCTGCCAGCCTGTCTCAGCTGCAGTACAGTTCAGCCAACAGAATGCACATGTAAATTAACATGGTCCCTCACTACTGTGTCTCACTGATATGAACCTCAGCTAATTAAGGAACCTTATCAGCACAATTTATTTCATGACTGAGCCATCCATCTGCAGCTCAAATTCCTCCCAAGTGTGAGCATATTCAAACCAGGAAAGTGTGAATGGATTAACTGCCTAAAATATCTTGAGGTAAGTAAATATGCCTATACTGGGCATGCCTGAAGAAATTCTGAGAGTCTTTCACTAGAGAAGCTGCAATTATCAAGAGTTTAAAATTTCAGTTGTCAGAGAACGCAAAAATAATCTCCATTTTTAAAAGACAACTGTAAAAGGCTGCTGGAAGTATTCTGACACGAAAATGACACGGTATTTTATATAATCCAGAACACAACAAAGCTACATTATTCATGCCCAGGCATGGTCAATTCTGTAACAAGAGGAGCCAAGCAGCCTTAGCTATCAAACAGACCTACAGGAAGCATCTGCCACTTGGGTTTGTTCCTGGTGGTGAACACCTTTTTTGTGGATAAAACACCTTCTCTTTCTGTATACTTTTGCTATTAATATCTCTGGTTTTATTGTGCCTGTCTTAGTCTTGTTTTGTGCTTTCAGTAAATTGCAAATTCAACCCATAAATTCTGCTTTTGTTCTTCCCTTACCCAAAAGGGAGGGGGGAAGGTGATTGGCCATTAGCTGAAAATAGGGCAGAACTTAACACTCACTCCCAGCAAGTCAAAATAGGTGGTGGTTTTAACTTACAGACAAATCACCAAGGTCTGATATTGACATAAAAACAGGCAGGTCTGGAACTCAAAACACTTGCAGTGTATAAAGACGGCCATGTAAGCCCAGTGAAAATAGCAGTACTGCAAAGAAGGAGTCCAGCAGCTAAAGACCCAAAACAAACACTTGAGTGCTTCTTTGACAGGAATGAATTCCTTCTCCTTTAAATTTTACAGAAACCACTTCTAACTGTTGTAGAATGTGAATGTGAACAGGAGCATTTAAGAAATACCTTTCAACAGGAATCAGAAAGTTACTTCAAAAATGTCATGAATAACTCAGTAGTTCCCAGTAGCAGTCTTTGAATACAAGGAAGAAGGAGGAAAAGAAACTGTTTCATACAAATGGCTTTTAAAATTGAAAAACTTCTAGAGACCATGTTTACTTTTGTATTTAGTTGTACTAAAAGATGTTCAAAGGGGGGAACTGAAAAGTCAGAAAAGACAATCAGAAACTGGTTCTAAGTATCTCAGTTTGAACATTGGATGTTTCAAAGAACCAGATCATAGCCTTTGCAGAGGCAAAACAATACTGCTTTGTTTGGAGTGGGAGTTCCAGCACAGAGATCCAATTTCTGAGAGTAAACCAGTTCTTTTCAAGAGAAATGGATCATTTTAAAGGTAAGGGAGACAGAAACGTCCTTGGAAATCATGTGTGGCAAGTTACAATGTGATGCACTCTTCCATGACCTTCAGAACATTTAAGTGTGGTGTTCCCTACTCTCTGCTGCCAAGTTGCACAAAGAGGTTCTTTTTCAGTAACAGAATTATAAAGAAGTTTACTCAAAGTAGAAATGTGATTTTTAATGGTTCCAAGATGCTCACTGTAAACCATTTCCTCCCCTGTTGTAAATTTGCACAATGTCATTACTAAAGATTTCATACTGAACTTGAATTTTCTTGGGTTTTTTTCCTTCAGTAATGTACATACACTAAATTGCTCTTCATTATTTTGTTTGTTTCTTAAATATGAGTTGTAAAACCAATTCACCACATGCCTAAAAACCTTTCTAAGGAAACTGAGGAAAAAAGAAAAAAATATGTTTGTACCTGTTTCTTCCAGCCATGCCGCTTTATATTTCCTTTGTTTGGTACTGAAAGCCAACCTTCAAGTCTTGATTCTGGTTTTAAAAAATGCATATTTAATAACTTTGTGTATTTATAATAATAAAGCAGAATAGCACAAAAGCAAACTGCTACTAGAAAAGAAGATATACTACATGCAGTAATGGGCAATTACCTATTCAGCAAAGCAGAATAAAAAGCACAGCTAAATAAAATGGAGATATAAGCATTTAATTCATGCTGCATCACAAGCCAACATCTGATTACACAGTTACTGCACAATAAAAGTAAAGCTGTTTTCCTAGATGCCAATATCTAACACTGTATGTAAATAGTTTGCAAAGAGCCAGGCAGGAAAAACTTTGCTTTGAAAATACATTACAGTTTAAATTAAGAGATTTTCAATGTAAACATAATTTAACATTCAGAGGGGCTTTATGAAAATACTCAGCAGGAAGATGCAGGAAGTAAAACAAATCAGATCCACATTTTCCACGGGAAACAAAAAAGGGAGAGAGAGCACAAGAGCAAGCAAAGCTACATGGGTGTCCCATTACTCACAGAAGATAAGCATAGGAGATAATTAAATAAGGAATGCAGGAAGAATCAACTAGACATAAAGAATGAGAGACAAGTGTTTTACTCAAATTTTCAGTGAAAAATTCTCCAAAGAGAAATGTAGTATCATATTTTCCCACCATGAAACTACTGAAATAATTTAGCAGGATACAAAGAAGGGCCACAAGAAAATTATCATTCTGCCTAATGTGGACTGTTGATATAAAAAGCCCTTCCAGCTAACTGAGAGTGGTTTCTAAAATCTAAAATTATGAAGCCAGACAATAGTAGCATTGAAAACTTCAAAAACATTAAGTTAAAATTTTCTGAAACATTCTCCACAACTCTATGTCCTGAGGAGCTAGTGGTTTCTTTTGTCCTTCAGAAAGAACTCTATGTGAGGTATATCCCAGCAAGCTCTGAAATGCATTCAAATGTATAAAAGTTATTGTCCATATACTTTGCTATGTAGAATTACAATGAGACTGACAGCCTAGCAAGTCATTAAAATGGGGCATGTAAAAGCTCTTCCCACATTAGCCTTACAGCATACAATATTTACAAATGGAACACACTTGGACATATGGAATCATTTCCTAACATTCCTCCACATGGAATAGATTCAAAATACTGGGGGACCACTGAACTACTGAAATCAACTGGAAGAAAAGCATGTTAGCAGAACTCATTACAATAAGAAAACTTCCCAGAAAAACTAAGGAAATTTGTACCTCCCTGTCTTTCTCACACCTGCATAGTAACTGTGGGGAGTGGGGGATAGGAGTCTCCCCCCCACCCCAGACTGTCCTCAGTTCTTGATACTCAGTAGCTTTGGAAAAGAAAATCTGCTTTCTCCATGTCTACAGGCCTCACAGATAATGCTTACTTTGTTTTGAATACTTTGATTAATTTTTACATTAAGAGAAGATTCTTCCATTTTTAGAAATTATAGAAACATCCTAAAACTCAAGTTTCCATTGCAAAACAAAGTGATGAATTGCTAATAAAGAGAAACGCATGGATGACTGCATACGTTGCAGGGGAGGATGACTTGTTCAAAAAAAAATAAATATGCATCTGTTGAAATAGTGGCATTTGAAAAACTGGAAAGATCCAATGATGATGAATTTTAAAAGATGCTTATAGGGACAGTAGGAATTTTTCAAGGTTCCCCTCTATTTCAGCACTTTCTGAAAACAATTTCAAAAGAAGTAGGACATAAATGAGGTATTTCAAATGAATCAGTTGACATTCTTTTCTGTCTCCTACAAATCTATTTTAGGGAGCAAATTCTGTTTGAATGAGAGATGATTTTTGAGCTGTGAATAACATCTTGCAGTTGAAAGTAACAGTTTCCAAACATACTCCTTTTCAACAAACCTTAGAACCAAATGTACTCTTAAAAGGGTAGATGAGCTCTTTCATTCCAACCCTGCCATAAAGGTTCCTCTCAAGTAATATTTATAGTGCAGTTTAATTTCCCTTGACAGAATTAGACAGCACAACTGCAAATGCTCATCTGGTCATTTCACAAATATTTGATCCAGAAAAATAATATTTATGGGTGTTCTGATTATGTAATTAAGAAAATATGGGCTATCTAGACTATGAAAAAGAATCTTCCATTCCTGTCTTTAAAAACAGGCTCAAAACTATTGCCTGCAACTTCCCTGTATTTTGGAAAGAATCCCAGAATTGATACTTCATATTTGCAATCCAGAAAATCCAAGATAGGCCTCAAAAATATCTGATGGCTGGCTGGATATGAATAGGATAATAAGAAAGAATTCCATAAAGGCTACAGATTTTATAGTTATCTCTGAATATATTTTAAATGTAGATTTGTATTCTAAACATCTTCATGGCTAGTATCCACACTACCAGGATTCATAGGGATTCAGTATGATAGGAGCTCTAACAGTAAGTCTTCAATTGCACAAGGCAACCATGACTGTACTGATTTACGAGACCTTTTGTTGTTCTGGAGCTAAGGAATATGGGTGCTTTCATGAACAGCAGAGCACCTCTCTTTAATATCCAAGAATTCCTACTCCTAACAGTCTTCCACAGCAACCAAAAACCTGGAGACACTACCTTGCTAACTCTTTCCTGTCTTCCAACTTGATTATTTCCTTCTTCAGACTATCTTACTATAATTTCATATGGATTTCACTAAGGATTTCTGACAGAGTCTTGCTTTGGGGTTTATTCAGGCTACTTGCAGGTACTTCAGGAAGTCCCGTCCGAGTCCAATAAAACTGCTGGCTTAAATGCTCCACATTTATTATTCCATCCTATCTTAGCACAAAACATGATTTACAACATATGCTGTAAAATATTATGTGCTGCAGTTAAACCTGTAGGACAGCTCAAGTGCTTAAATGATCTTGCCAATCAGATGAAAAGAAGCAATTCACAACAGGTTAAGTGCCCGGTAACAATTAGGAGGGAAAAACCCTCAAGTTCCTGATTATGTTCTGTCTTGGCAAAGAAGAATTCTGTTTACAATCATGCAAATATAAAGACTCCTTAAGCCTAGTCAAGAGGAAGAGGCATTCCACAGGCATCATTAAAAAGCAAGTACCTTAGCTGTTTCAGCAAGGACTCTGTTAGCATGGGGACACCAGCTGAGCTGCTATCTGAATCAATAATCAGGAGTGAGAGTTACAAAACACACCTAGGATTGAATACAAGGAAAAACCTTCATCCACATAAGTGATCTTTCCAATGTAAGTAAGCAAAAGCCTGAGAACAGCCTGGATTGTCTGAAAGGGGCCAATCCCCACCTTGGTAGAGTGTAAGTTACCCAAGGAGCTACCAGAATTTGAGGGAGTATTCAGGTCAATGACAGACAGAAAACACCTCCAAGTGAAATGCAGCAGTAAAGTGTGCTACCATACGAGTTCTCTGTGTCTATCTCTAAAGAGAGAATTTTTTTCCTTAAAATTTTATGAGTATAAAAATTCATTTCACTGATTCTTCTTGTCAATTAAACCAAAAACTGACTATTGCCAGATCTGTGACCATGGAATCATTCTTTTACACATGTTTATATTATTTTGTATCTTCATTTTTTCCCCCCCAGTGATGTTTTTATTGTGACAGGAAAATGAATCAATCATACTGTAATTACTTATTCTAAAATTCAACCATTTATCTGCTTGAAAATTTTTGAAGGAGTGTCTTTGCCTTAAGAACTGGTGCACCAGCTAGAGAATCCTACTCACTACTCCTCACATCCAGCTCTTAAACAAGATGCTATTCAAGGTGCTCTGAAGAAATGCCAAAGTTTGGGCTATGGAACTGATGGGAGCTTGGCACACAGTTGAAGGCAATCAACATCATATAACAAAACTGTAGCAAATGAGCTGCTGTAATAGGTCACCTTCTGTTTTGTAGACTAATTACTTGGTTTGCAGGAAAGTAACTACATGCTGGATAATTTCCTCTTTCTGTGGCATGGGCTATTTCTACTCTGAAGTCTGCCTTTTTTTTCTTTTGGTCTTTATAATGCTACTGCACCCCTTTTTTGCCCTCTGCTTGGCTCTTTGACAAGTGTGTGAAATCTGACTATACTAATGTCACTTAATCTCTTTTAATTACCAAACTGCTTCTTATTCAGATTCTGATCAACCCAGAAACTCATTCAAATTTAAAAAAAAAAAAAAAAAGGCAGCAAGTAGGGACATTATCTAAATATAGAGAAGTCCTAGTAATATGTATTAGAGGTCCTACCTGTATCACACAGTAAAACCAGCAGCACAACTGCAGTAAAAATCAGAGGCATGTGTAGAGAAAAGGGCAAAAAAGAGAAGAGTAATGAAAGGCTAGCAAACAAGAAATAGTTGAGGAATAATGAGTAGACACCTCACCCAAGAACACCAGAACTTCCAGTAACTGTGATGTTCCAATTAACAATGGAAATTAACAGCTGACTTGAAAAGATCTTGCACAGATTGAAATTTCTGCCTCCAAACTGAAGCAATAGGTCATGCAGCCAAAAGCCTGACTACACACATGTCCAGAGGTAAAACTGAAAATAATCTTCCTTAATGAGACAGACAAAGAAAGAGCTTTTTCCTACAGTCCTTCCAAGATCTGAAACACAGCGGGGTCACACTGACACACTATTGCCCTAAAGACAAAAATAGGGAAGGTATCTACACCCGTTTGTGTTTTCCATGTAATAGACAGCAGCCATGAAACAAAAATGGATGAGATGGAAAGTGAGGAAGTTCAAAAATACTCTTTTGAGAAGAATAAATCTGATCTGTTCTGTTGCAGAAAAAAACCTTAAAACTCTCAATTTAAAAGAGTTCAGAAATTTTCCAGCAAAATTACAAACCATAGTCTTCTTCAATTAGGAAACACTTAAAAACATAAGCCTTGATTCCAAATCGTAATTTGAGAGGAGAAAAAATCCACTTTAATAAGCAAAACTCCTCTGATTTTTTATCCCTGTTAAATTGAATACACTGAGAATGACTATCTAAGAGAAAAACTCCTGGAACATACTGATACTTCAGAAACACCAGAAGGAACTCCCAGCAGGTGACAGCTAAAAAACAATGTTCCTTAGTTCAAAGAATTTCCAATGGAAGTTTGCCTTGAAGATGGTGTCAAAAAACAAAATCTTTACAAGATGGCAATTTACACATTAAACTCCAGAGTGCAAAAGGCTTCTTGAACAAAATGGAAGTTGTGTAAGAAAAGACCATACCATTATCTGAACAAAAAATCTATTCTAAAATGAAATTCATTGCAGTATTAACTAAAAATAAAGATCTAAAAATACACTAGGGGAAGAGAGGAAACAAAAACAGACACAGAAAGGAGTAACTACATCAAAACATGTACTAAGACTGATAACCTACCTGAAATTTCAATCACTCTAAGCCTCCTGGAAAAACTCTAGATTGTGGCAATTTGAGCAGCATGAAGTGCATTAACAGGAAGAGAGACATCTAAAATTATTCTATTTACTTTTATCTTACTACTCATCCACTAAAGTAATAAAATACCCAAAAGAGTGTTATGGTTTTGTATGTTTAAAAATATTTTCCTACACTAAAATTCAGACTTATTAAAAATTACCAAATGAATCATAAAAATTACTTAACTATAGTAAAAAAGATATACCTAGCTATGAATCATGGAAATTGTCAAGCACACCTGACTACCACTGAACATTTTTTTTCCTGCATTGAGAGATACAGAAGTGGATCATGTGAAAGTACACTCCTCAAGGAGAGGAAGGGGAGAGGTAAATAACTAATGAGTCTAACACTGGGTCTCAAAGTACAGGGACTGGTACTGACACATGGAAATGGCTGGCTACACTTTATTATTTGTTCTTATTTTAATCTGCTAAATCAAAGTTCCATACAACCATAAATTCATTATGGAAATTCCTACAATTATTTTTCACATCAGAAAATATTGCCAGTTGTCACAGAGCTGCTACATGACTGAGCAGGAGAAGACAAGACCAAGGCAATTTTGCATTCAAGATATAAAACACAATCATCATATTGTAGAAGTGGTGGCCCTGTCTTCTCTTCACCAAATACTGCACATTGTAGTCACTGTATTTGGAAAACAAGAGATGTAAAGATACTCTTTCCACAAACTTGCATATAAACTATGCTAATGCCAAGCCATACGGTGGGAAGTGTGACGTGAGAAAAAACTAAGACTTCAATATAAGCAACTAAGTTCTGTAACAAAAAAAAAAAAACCACCAAAAAAAGGAAGTGGAGATGTGATACAGAATTAGACAGACAGAAGATTTGAAGCAGTAACTTGTTTGAAACAATACCTTCCAAAACGATGTGTATGCAAGAGGACCAAGTAGTTCAAATATGCTTTTCTCTTACCTGAAAGATTTCCATCTGTTTCATCTGTCGGAAGACTGGCAACACTGGTAGAATCCATTCCTTGCTGAAGGTCCATAATTTTCCTTCGTAGCTGTTCTATGTCGCTCTCTTTACTATCCAGCTGCATTTGGAGCTCGTTCCTGTACGTAGATTCTTCTGCTAGTTGCTGTATTTATATACAGACACATAATTACTGTGTTACCACAAACATGGCAGCCAAATATTTTGAAAACAAAACTCATGACTATTTTTTTAAATACATGTAGGTACTTTTGACAGAATTGAAATAAACCATTGCAGTAGAAATTTTTGTTTAGCTTTGGAAGGAGAGAAGTATCAAAGATCCAGTGATGTATTCCTGCATGAGACAGTCTGATTCATCTACTAAATTACCATTTGTTATGAAAAGGAGACCATCTACCAGTGAAATGAACTGAGTTTCCCACCTGTTAGCATGTTAGATAGTATTCAGGTTTTTAATATTTTTAATATATTAATAAGTTCCACAGTCAAGAATTTAGGGGAAATGAATGAGAACAAGCATGGTTGCACACTTGTCAAATTCTCTGCTTCACTAAACTCCTGTAGCCTAGAACATGTGAAAATTAATTTGTTTTCAAGTACATTAGGAGCTATACATTTTTCCTTTGGAGATAATTCCACAGCATGATAAAAAAATTGAATTATTTTACCGCTTGCATTTCATTGAGCTCCTTTTGGTATTTCACTACCATCTGATTGAATTTCTCTTTTTCTTGATTAAGTTCTAATTGGAGCTTTCGGTTTTCCTTCTCCTTCTTCCTCAAATCTTGCATGTTAGCTTTCTTTCTGTCTATTTTAAAATCTTTCCGATTCATTATCTCAGCCAGTTTGTTGACAGCCTGTTAAGAAAAAGGAGAACCAGTAAGAAAAATGATATATGCAGCATGTTTCACACAAAACTTCTCAGTTCCTCTAGTTACAGGATTTGATAAAAAAACCCCCTTCACCAAAATAAATGCCCTCACAATCAAAGTAATACTGAAAAGTACACAGCATCAAAACTTATTCTTTCAACTGTAAATTTAACAATGCATATTGTACATCATGGTTAATATAAACTGAATTTTAAAGGAACTAAGAGTTAGTTCACAAAAGCAATAAACCTGAAATACTTCTGTTAATGTGAAGTAATTATTGCTATTAAATTGCATAAAAAGTTGTACCTGTGTCTTCAGAGTTCTTTCAGTGTTTATGCTCTTCTCATAATGCATTCTAATATTATTGATTTCCTCCTCTTTTTTCATTTTGTAATCTGTTAAAATAATATTCAGCTTTGAGGTATTTCAGTACAAGGGAAATATTTTTAAACTAAATTACTTGTATAAGTGCATCTTTTTTTTCCATTCTGTTTTCCTATTGTTTCCCCTTCTGAGCACAATACAGTTTGCAAAGACAAAGATTACCAGTTTAAGGCTACTGCAATGACAGAAAATTACCAGAAAGATATATCAGAAAGGCATAACGAAGAAATACCAAAGCCAATATCAAGCCAAAAATAATATGGAAGGTAAACAGCAATATCTTCTTCCACTTCACATTTCTCCACATATCCTTCAAATTCAATCATGCTTCAGAACAGATCAGTTAAAACTCCACTCATGACATACCTTCTTCTTGTTTCTTAAATTTTTCACTGATCTCTGTGTTTTCCTTTGTTATTAAATCAACATCTTTGGTTAAAGTGTTATTAGTTTCTTCCAGCTACATGAAAAGAAACACATTTTAAAATAAAGAATTTGACATAAATTCTAAAAATATTTATATACCCTTAATTCTATAACCATCATTTACTTAGAACACCTTCTGCCCATGTGAAGTTTGAAAAAGTGCTACTATTTTTCTGTGCTGTTTTGATCTACCAGAAGGCTCAAAATGCACCTGTCCCAGAAAAAAAAAAAATCATTACAGAACTGACAACACTGTAGTATATAATTAAAAATCAGATTAAGCAAAGTTAGATTATCAGTTATGGAATGTGGAGATCTTCAATTAATTTGCTGTATTTGGAAAAATTAATATATTGAGGCCTGATACCTTGAATCCAGACAGAAAAGTAGCTGACAGATGTTAGAACTGCAGCATTAAAGGTTAGAGTAGATACAAGGCATTTACTGCTAAATAACTGTCATAAATCATGAAAATCAGGATAAAAATAAAGCTAAATCTGGTCTAAAACAATGCAGACTAAGGTAAATATGAACAGAGCTTGCAAAAAAGAAACACCAAACATGGTAGCACTAACAGAAAGCTTTGAGCAACTGAGCCAAATTCAGTTACACCTGGACTTTCACATCCCCCACGATTTTTAGGAAAACATGCACAGCTGATGCTAAATGGGAAAAAACCAACAATGCTAAAATAACTAGGCTACACATGGCTTGCTATTTGAGATTTCTCTGTTAAAGACATTTATCAAGCTCATATCAACACACCCAAAAGTTATGCTATAAAACGTCTTCAAAAATTACAGTTTGAGGTGTGGGTTGTAGGTTTTTGTGACTCTCAAGTGGGTTTGTTTGTTTTTGAAGACCAAGTTACTTTGCAATAAGAGTCTCTAATGCACTGCTCCACAAATTTACAAGATGTAAATAATACACTTGGCAATGACAAGAAGTAAACACAAAAGTCTTAATAACTGAATTACAGACATTCATTTGATTTTCATTCTGGCACCACCTCAGATTAATGAATCTGGTTTTTTAGGGAGGTCACATGATGAAATTTGAATGTTTAAAGTTCCAAGTGAGCCCAAAACTTAAGATCACAACAAGACTATAAATTATAGCTATGAATTTCTGTTTCCAGTTGGAAGAGATTCATTCAGGTACTGATAACAGTTAATTTACCCTTCTTATGATGATGTCCTTATCAGTCAATTCTTGCCTGTGCCTTGATGCAGCTTTTTTGCTTTCCTGGTTCAGTTCATAATACTGTTCTTCAGCGAGTGCTCGTGCCAACCGCTCTGACTCAGCTTTGGTTTCAGCTAAATCCAGCTGGGTAGCAAGTGCTTCTCTGTAAAAAAGGACATTAAGATGCCTATGCAAAACATTCCAAATTTTCATTAAGAGTATCAAACCCAAATTATGCCACTCAGCTAATGGTCATTGTCTTAGTTTCTTAAAAAAACCAAGAGTAACAAACTTCATTCTGTACACTTGTATCTTTTGATGGTCCACACAAGCTACAGCAGTGAGCTTACTATGATTTCATTAACATTCCACGTGAAATACCAAGATGTATTTTCCTCCCTCTGAGGAACAGAAAATGAAATTGAATTACACATACAGAGTGGTCCATCAAAAGATACTTAGCCCACATTTGCCCAATATCACAATTCCTGTAGTTACATCCAAGTGAGAAATGTTTACTGCAGAGAATAGCAAGGGAATACAGAGAATCTATAAAAAGAAGTAAGAAAAGAAAGAAAGAACCCCAAGAAGGGAAGTCTTGGATACCTTCTCCTCCCTCCCCATTTCTTTATGTTGATTACCACTTCTGAACAACTTGGCAGAGACACATGTATTTTCCTCTTACACCATATTTATTAGCACAATATCTTTTCTTTCTCCCCTTCTTAGCCCACTAAAATGCTGGACAAAATAAACACTGTACATAACCTCTGTTTTCCAGTGCTCATGCTCAAGCAGAGCAAGAGACACAGACTTTAGAAAAAACTGTACTTCGTGCATAAGGTTACAGTCGCCTTCTTCAGCTTATGAAATAAATTAAGAAATTGGAAAAACTTTAAAAAGCTTAAAAAATTTTTCTTATTTAATAGCTTAGAAAATAGTCATCACAATTAATGGTTGTTAAAATAACTATTTTTGCTGTAATCAGAAGTATACTAAATTTCAAAATCAATGACTTCTCAATGAATGAATAAATGAATTTTTCAATGAATGAATTCAATTATTTTTTCTTAAATTATTTTACTGACTATAGAAATATATTAAGTAATTATCAGGATAATATAATTAAATGAAAGAAGTTGTTAAGTGATATGATTAACACAAACTGGAATGTTTTTTTCAAATTTTTGAATCCTACTAAATTCTCAGAGAAGTCATCATTCTTCTAACAGACATTACAATGTCCAAAGCAAAGAGGAATAACCATAACTGGCTTTGTGAGTCAGTATTGGTAACACCCTACATATTTGCCATTTACAAGGTGTTACGGAACACTTTTGAGGCCTTTTTCTGAAGGAATTAAAACATCTTAAATCTGGTTCAAAGTATTCATGACTGAGACAGCATTCCATGGAAAAACTTTGGCATATGTAAAAAACATAATGGGCATACTTTTCATTTTGCAACTCCTGCATTTTTCTTTGTGTTTCTTTATTCTTTTCATCAATCTCCTCTTTGAGTTCCTTAACCTGAGTTTTGTAAAGTGTCTGTAAAAGAAAGCATAGAAAAAGAATCATTACTCAAATTCCATACTGAAATTTTTCAGACTAGGTAGCTTGAATTTGTCAAACCCCAACACATGCCAATACTGCCACTACTGGCTCTCCCTGATGATTCTTTCCAGTTTCTGCTGGGTAGGAAACACTACCTTGTAATTCTGAAAGTTAAAATTTTATCTTCTACAGTAAACTATTTTTGCTAAATGTTCAGACAGAATTATCAATGTCTTATTTAAGCTACAAGTTAGTGAAAAAAGAAGAAACTGAGAAACACAATGCTCTGCATCTTCTTATTAGCAGTATGTCATGGAAAAACGCACAAAAAGCCCCTGTCATAGATAATGAAATGACAATCATATACAGTTTAGTAACAAACAATTTTTATTGCCTCTCCCAGGAAAAACCAAAATTAAAAGTATTTCCCAAAGTGAAATGAGTCTGTCCATATTCACAAATGTATTTGAAGTTCAGGCATTACAGAGAATCTCATGCTATTGTTTCTTTTCACAGAGACAAAACAGATCAAACTACATCTAATGAAATACAAATTTTGGCTACCTGGAGTACTCAGTAAGGTTCTTCAGGGATTCAGGTACAGAGAAGGCATCTTTTTAGAAAAAGGAATACATGCAGAATGCTACTGAATCTATGGCTCTTAAACATATGTATGGTAAATCAACAGCATGGAATATTTTCCAGTAATTTTGAAAATTCTGAAATCTCTACAAAGTCTGCAATTATATCAGAAAAAATTCTCTTTTCCAACCTCAAGATAGGAACAATGCTGATGAATAATTCAGGTAAGAGTTCAATGTAATGTAAGTTTTGGCAAACAACAAAGCAACATTTTGGATACACCATCTAATGTTCCCTAATACTTTGTTCCTTATTTGTATTTCAAGCAGGATTTTCTGAATTCCTCATTTATGCCAGGCTGTTACTTACACTAAAACAGTTTTAGTTTCAACTATTCACTGTTAAATGATTTTATGTAGCAAACTCAATTCCTTACAAGTCTTACCGAAAAATATTGCTCAGCTTCAAGCTGATCCTGAAGCTCCCGCATCTGACCTTCATTTCCTCTGTACTGTCTTTGAAGGAAGAAAAAAGGAAAACATTTCAAAAGTTTTATTCTAAAACCATGATCATTTTAGTATATAATTTAGAAGCCAAGAAGTACTCTAAATGGAGAAACATTAAGTCAGCTGAAGGAATATATGCTAAAAGTCTAATTAATGAAAAATGACTTCATTTTAAGTCAGTTTAAGAAACATTAAGAAAGTGAATCACGGGCAATTAAAGGGAACTACTGACTCCCATGTACTGAAAGTCCCATATGATTTATTAAGTAGCACTGGAGTCAATCCATAAAGAAATCACTCAAATAAAAGAGGCATATATATATATATATATATATATATACACACACACATACATATATATGTGTGTGTGTATATATGTGTGTGTGCCTTAACATAGATTGGTGAGCCAAGAACTGTTCTGAATCATAGCTCATAACAAAAACATTCCAACACTGAAGGCTACATAGAAATCATAACATGCAGCTACATAGGAATCATAACATGCAGCTAAAAATATTCTTTCAGTTTAGGAAAAAATGTCTATGCACCAGAGAACTTGATTTATTAGCAGGAAAAGGCAAAATAGTACATGTAAAATTAAGCCATTTTTTCCATTTTACTTCAGGTTTTTACTTACTTTGCAAGTTGAGCCAACTCAAATTCCAGTAATCTCTTTGCTTCCAACAACGTATTGATTTCCTGCTTCAGCTGCTTCTCAGAACCCTTCAAGTTATCAGCTTCAAAAGCTTGTGCCTTTAATTCATTCTGTGCCATTATTCGCTTATTCGTCTCTTGTTCTAGCTTAAGTGTCAGATTCTTGACCTAAATGAGAAATATTTCAGTTTAGGAGCCTTTGCTAAATAACCAATTGCATGTGGCTGAAGCGGTTTCGTATATGGATTATTTTATATTCAACACCACTGACTAGATGCTACACCGTGTGCCATATGTCAAAACATTCCTGAATCTCCAAACACTTCAGAGCAATAATCTCACACAAAGCTGCTGCCCTTACAGAGCCTGTGGCTGTGACGCTGCAGGATGATAAAGCTCTCCCATTTTTAGTTTATTTCAAAATCTCCAATTTGTTTTAACTTATCTGAAAGACAACAGTTGAAGAAACCCAAGTTGTCTGCAAACCTCTCCATGGATTTCAGATCTTAAAAACCTCTCACACTAGAAAAAAAATGCAGCTTACCAACTACATAAAAACTAATTTACATGAGTTGTGACCCCTAAGAGAGGTGTTATAAACTTCATTCCCACTGTCCTGTAAAGAAAATGTAAGGATGAAGCTATTAGTCTTAGGACCTAATTTTCACACTCAATATTCTAATTGCATTTCCTTGAACAAAAGGAAAGAATGCAAACTAGACAACACAAACTCAGATCTGTAAATCATCCACATCAATCAGACTGCACAGTCAAATTCACAAGCAAATTTTTTCTTCAGAAAAAGAGAGAACACAAAAACGTGTTATATTGAATTGAGGTTCATATATGTATGTCGTGTAAGAGTTAAGAAACAAGCAGAAATTACCTAAACCTACTTAGGCCAACCACTATCCTCAATTCTCCTTAGAGGTGTATTACATGAGGAGCTCAGTGTAAGTTAATTTAATTTTCTATTTCTCAGTGCAACTCTAGTTTCTTATTTATACAGAAAACTATTAGTGATGAACATTTTGCTTACTTCATCTTCCAGTCTCTCCTTTTGCTGAAGAAGATGTTCCAGTTTCTGCTGAGATTGCTTCAGGTCAAAGTCCAACATGGAACACTGTTTTTCAGCTTGAACTATTCGATTTTCTGCCTTTTCTCTTGCTGCTCGTTCTTCCCTTATCTTTTTTTCCATTTCTAAAAAAAGATTAAGGAAAGAAAAACAACAAAAATGAATACATAGCATCTACAAGCATGCTTTTGTAAAAACAGTCTTAAATATCCTAATATTTTTCAGATCCTTTTCTTTGGCTATCTAAGCTCTTCTGCTGTTTGATTGACTGATCACTCAGTAAAAAGATCCTGGCATTACTACAAGGAACACTAAAAAAGAAATATAATTCCAATCTGCATTCAAAGCACTGGAATATTATCATGACAACTGAAAGACAAATAGTGAAAGAAATAAAAAAAGCAGATTATTGAAGTAATCATTATGAAGTAAGACAAAGTTTCATTTCCATGAGTGGACAGTAGCAAAAGAAAAAAGCACTACCATTTATTTAACTCTAGACCCCACATTTAGGTATTGATGATCTTTGCAGAGAAAACCTGACACATTCAATTATGAGATCAAGACACACCTTTGACTCACGTATATACACCTATAAAAGAAACTTCTCCCTTCACTTCAGAGAAGCCTAATACAACTCTGGTATTCTTAATGCAGTTACACAGGAATGAATGTTCTAAGACATCTCTCTTGATAATGCAATCCTTCAATCCCGTTTAGCATTAGCCAGAATTACAAGATTCAACAGCATTTTAGAAGCCAAGGAAGGCTTTGAAGTAAGGTATGCAAAACATTAAGAAACAATACAACTTTTATGAAACAGCACGTTAGGGAAAACAATTTAAAATGTCTAGTTTTCATGCTTTAGGATTTCAATATGCATTTTCTTTACAAAAGGGATCAAACAGCTACACAAGAGGACTACGTTGTAAGACAATGTGCATTAAAATACCGTGATCAAAACACGTTTTATTAGGTCTTCACCTGAAAGCTGCAGGAAGCACTTACCGCACATGGCGACTGATCTGGCCTCCTCTATTGACTGGTGTTTGTCAGTTAACCGCGCTTTCGTCACTTTGTGCTCATTGACTTCCTGTTCTAAGCGGTCTTGTAAGGACTTCAGCTTGTAGTTCAAATCTATCTCTAAATTATTCTTTTCCTAAAGATAAGGAAAGAGTTACCAGATTTCTGCAATACCTGAGGGAATTATACTTTTATTCCCTTTTTTAGTATCAACTTTTTGTTATCAAGAGATAATCAATGTTACTTTCCATGCTTAGTAACAAACAGTAACAAATCAAAACTGTACTCAGTGCTCTGGAAAAAATTTAAATAACTGTTTTTCAGTAGTTTATAAATTTCTAAGATAATGAAAACTACTCAGTTTGAATCATCAGTTGTCACTTAACTTGGAAACATACAACTAATGAACTGACATCCTAGAGCGCAGAGGAATCTGAATTATTGTTACCTGGATGCAACCATGTTATTTCATTGCTAGGATTGCCAGGCATTCACAGTAATTCATCAAACAAGCACTGGAGATGTGCTTTGAGAGATGAGGACTTGCCTTTGAAAGGCTCCTTCACATAACAGCAACTTAGAATTTGCTTGCCTCCTCCCTCACAGGCAGTCACATCTCTGGTTTATTTGCATAGACCACACAGCACAGCAAGTCTTAACCTGACCTCACTACAGAGAGTTAGCTCTGCAGTTTGTCTGGAGAAAGGTTTCCTTTTACTCTTCTTGTTTCTCCACCATATGGATGAGATCAGAGATGTTAGGGGGACATTCTCAGAAGGAAGGACAGAAAGAAATTCTGCTCCAAAGTTGAGCAAAAGGCCTACCTGGCACTGATCCAGTCAAGTTAAAATCCAGTAAAGGCAGAAAAAAAATTTTGATTTTTCAAAAGGTCATAGATTTTCAGAGGCAAGTCTTAGCAGTCATAGTTAGGCACGCTGAAAAAAACTCCCTGCTACTGGCAATAGGACTGGATCCTTGAATCAGTGAATGACAAACACAATTTTTATGCCCAATGCCACAGGTAAGAACTACCTGAGGACTTGTGAGACCATCCTGATGAGACTGTAAACTAGCAGTACTTAGTTAACAAACTAAACACAAGACTGATTTAGAACGATAAATACTATTTGAAAATATAGTCAAAAGCTGGCAAAGAGCATCAGCCTCAACATCATTTTACCATACCTTTTCTGAATGATTAAGCAAATCCTGTGCTTGTTTTCTTTCCACTTCCACTCTTTCAAGATTGTTTTTAATGTTTTTTACTTCTTCTTGTAAAGTTGTAATCCGAACTGCCACAAAAAATTAAATACCACTTAATATTAGTTACTTTAATTACATCAACTGGCTTTGAAACTTTTCGTGATTTCTGGGCCCATAAAATACTTCAGATACTTTAAATTTTTCAGCCATTCAAAGGCCATACATTGTAGAGGAAACTGACCTTTTTAGACACTCTTTATGCACATCATCAGTAACAATTCACAAAAAACAATCATGCAGAAATGGTTCCTGCCTTCCATCACTTCCAATACCTAATACTCAAAATTTCTTTCATTAACTCAAGCCCTGCTGTGCTATGGAACAAGCACCTTTCCTGATGCTAACTTCACTAATGTGTACATAAGGCACATTACACAGAACATCAGTCTCAAACGGATCTGTGTGTATTAACACAACGTGTATTCACCTAACTAATTCAAACCATGGGGAAAGTCAGGCACTGGAACAGGCTCCCCATGGAAGTGGTGGAGTCATCACCCCAGAAGTGTTCAAAGGACGTGTAAATGTGGTACTTAAGGATGTGGTCTAGTGGTGGATTTGGCAGCTCTGGGTTAATAGTTGGACTCAATGATCTTAGGGGTCTTTTCCAACCAATATGATTTTAAATGCTATGACATAAAAAAAGGAACTATTCTTCAAACCCCACAGCATCTACCCTTGTGTGGCATGAGTTTATAAGAAATACTAAGTAGAAACACTTGGTTTGGAAGAGACCTCTGAAAAGCACCTAGGTCCAACCTCCCTGCCACGTGCAGGGATTCCTCTCACTAGATCACCTTGCTCAAAGCCCCATCCAACCTAGCCTGAACACTTGCAGGGACAAGGCAACAACAGTTTCTTTAGGCAACCTGTCCCAGTTGTCTCACTATCCTTATTGTAAAAATATTCTTCCTATATCTAATGTAAATCTACTTCAATTCAAAACCACTGCCGCTTGTCCTGTCACTACAGGCCCTGGTAAAAAGTCTCTGTCTTATAGGCTCCCTTTTACTAGGGAAAGGAGAGTCCTCATCAAAAGCCTGCACCTCATGGAAAGTCAGTACTGCAGAGAGATGGTTCAAAATGGCAAGTTAAGAGTCAGGGTCCATTAGCACAGGCACAGTCATGAACTAATGCATCTGAAGAGTTTTTGCTATGAAAAATCAGTATAAATAGTGAAATGTTTCAAGCATCCTGAAAAAAGAGATTCCACATCTGCATCTCTTATTGGTGCTCTTAACCTTGCTTATAAAGTAATGTTGAATCATCATAAAAGAAAAATGCAATTTAATAAAAAAATAACTTTCTCCACAAATGAAAGAAGAGAAAATGCAGGATATATCAACTTGGCTACTGCACGAGGCAGTAAGACAGACTGCATCTTCTCTAGCACTGCATCAGCTCTTCATACTTTTGCACCACTGGATTCAGACTGTTAGTCAGGGCAGCCCCAGACTTACTATCAGTGTTTGACACTCCTTGATTCTGATACTCTCTTTCCCTCCCAAGAGCTGCTCAGCATGATCAGGAAGCCAGATCCAATCTTGATAAATTGTTCAGTCACACTTTGTTTGCAGGTTGGCTTTCCTCCTGTTATCAAACCGTACTTCACACAAGTAGGGTTGTCACAACTTTTTTTGGTAAAGTATAAATTCAGAATAATTACCCTGTAGTTCTCCAATCATTTCAGATCCATGACTTCTGTCCCTTCGTTCTGACTCCAAAGCTGCTTGTAGTTGGTAATAATCTTTCTCCACCTGCAGTTTCGTGCTTTCCAGAATTCTGCACCTTTCCTGCAGTTCTCTATTCAATGATTCAACCTGACTTAATGACTTGCTCATTTCTGTGTTACCCTTTCTCAGTCTTGCAGCTGTGTCAGATTCTGTCCTCAGCAAATCATTTGCTTCTTCTAGCTGTAAAAACAAACCAGACAAGATTTTCAAATACAAAGATCATGGAACCAGTTTTGCTACATATGAATGCTCAAATCTAAGAAATAATGAAGACAAGGAACACAAACAACATACTTGTTTTTGTAACTGTGTTATCTTCTCATTTGAAATTTGTGAATGCTGGCTGATTTTTTTCAAGTCTTCCATCTGATCTTTTAGAGTGGACACTAAAGAGAAATTGCACCATTAATACAGCAATTAAAAAACCCTTAGGGTTTTGTTCTTGCTTTTTTACACAAACATGCTCAAAAATATTTTTTGCATTAATAGATCTTTTGTTGATTTTTTCTTTCTTATATATATTTTTATGTCAAATTTTGTGTTTGCAGACCAACCATGCCCAGTGCAGAAAACAGAAGTTGAAAGTAAGAACAAAAAAATTGTGTTCAAATAAAAATAAACTCAAAAATCTGTGTTCATTATTTGAAAAGGTCTCTTTTCTTTAAAGTTGCATAGCACTGAAGATACTATGATACTAAATTATTCTCCACAACACATCATATACCTCATCAGCGTCAATGTCTGGACAATATTGCGTACCTTCATTTTCCACATTACGTCTTTTTTCATTCTCTTGTTCAAATTTTCTTTGGTACTCATTTATCTTATGTTGTAATACCATTTTTTCCTTCTCAATCTGAGACACTGTTGTTTCCAAGTTCTTTCTTTGATTTCCCTAAAATTCAAAGAATTGGTATTTTATAGTTACATTTGAAGGGATGATCCCTAAACCAGTATCTCTGCAACTAATTAAACAAGGAAACTGATGCATTGTTTCCAATGAATGAATTTCTGGCTTCCTTGGAAAGGTTTTCAGAAAAGATGGCTTTTTCAACTTCTACATTACAAATTCATACTATTACTAGAAAAAATGTTGTTAGTATGATTATATCTAAAGTAACTACTAAAATTATTATAAAGAGACAAGAGAAGGACTCAATAAAAAATAAGCTGCATTTTTGTAGTAATTTATTTTGATAAACTCCAGAAAAATTGCAATGAGCAAGACTAAGCAAAATATTTCGCAGTGTAAACAGAAATCAGCATGACTTACAGAAAGAAGAGTTTTTGAAAATGTGTACAAATAAAAATAAAATCTCCCAACGCTATGTATTGAAACATGATAGATTTCAAACTTGAACACAGAGCAACTTTTTCTAGTCACAGAAAAAGTATCTTAGAACTATAAAAGTACTATCCCTAACTCCACTCTTTACCCAATTAAGGCAACTTCAGGGAGGAAAAGAATTACCTCTTCATCCAGTTCTTTCATTATCTTGTCTAGCTTTATGTTTGAAGATCTAAAAATAACACAAGATCATTTAATAGATACATTATACATACTGTTCTTCCAGGGAAATAATTTGTGACTATTACTGAAGTGAACATTTATATTTTGACTAATGTTGTAATGAACATTTAAAACTGAAGAAGACAATCAATCACTGCAAATAATTTGTAAAATGGATCGCTAAGTATTTATCAGCTTTGCTGCAGACTAAATATGCAAGACTTTAGGTGCCACATTTTATCCCTTAATCTGCAAAAAACAGTGTACGTACACAACAGGTTATCCTTAAGATTAGAATACCACGGTAAGCTGCTAAAACTTCCTCTAGTTGTGACTTCCAAATATCTAAAATAGTTCATGAATTCCACAGTAGACAGCTCCCTACTACAGATAAAGATGTATGAATAATATTATTTGGAAGTCTCTCTGTTGAAGCAATGGACACTGAACTGCAGAGACAGTGAGGAGAAACGCACAGTAAAACCTCATTGAACTGGCAATAACATTAACACATTTTTGTAGGCAGCTATCCCTCTTCCAAGAGGCAACAAAAAGGACCCAGACAAGGCTGCCTGGCAGGTACTAAAAGAGGCAGTTGCACCAGTTAGCATTTTCTCCTAACTCCGCAGTGAATGGTATGACACAGCAGAAGACACAGCTGTGCTCTGACAACTTCAGCAGTACTGCCGGAAGGCAGCCACTGAATGTCCTTCTGGAATGTCAGTCCTGCTTGTGGAGAGCAATAAGAAGGTGCCAACAGCGCAACAGTGTCACACAGCCTGAATTCCCACTAGACCACTTCGGTAGCCAGTTTACACCTAAGGAGCTTGTACAGCTACACACTATGGTTCTAATTCACAAGTCTAAATTCTTCCTGTATCCTATACCTAGTGCTGCCTCCTGGTACTATTTAATCATTCAGGAAAAGACTTCAAAAGGAGAAGGGGAATTTAGTTTGCATGACTCTGAGGAAAAATGTCTGATTATCAGAAAAGAATGATCTCAACTGTTTGTTCATAAGTGTAGCTGCAAGAAAAATGCAAATTCTCACATAGCTGCTTCTTCAACATGGTAGAAACAGACCTTTAGATAGCAAATAGTTCTTATATGTCAGTCATAGAAAAAAAAGTGGTTTTCCAACAAGTACCCCGTATTTAGAAAACAGCTAATTAATTTTAATAACCCAAAACAAGCCATATATAGAGAACCTCACATTTTCAAAAAAATCAGCATGATGACTGTGTACCTCAGCCCAACAAAACACCTGAATACAGAGCTATCAGGTAAACTCAAACACTTAAGTGTTCAGAAAGAGAATGTGTTACATGGGTGTCAGTGAAAAAAAGAAACATTTTCTTTATACTATACTCAAGAAAATTCTAGAATTACTTAAAGCTGTGCCTGGAACTCCCTTGAAGAACTACAGTAGTATTCTTAGTGTTATCCTGGTAATGCCTAAAGGAGTAACACAGAACTGAAGTGTTAGATACATTTAAATTATGTAAACAACTTAAGTTCAAAGTCTCACCTGCACTTTTGCTCCATTTCATCTTTCAACTGCATTTCATTATGTAGCTGTTCTTCTAACTCATAGATCATCTTCTGCATATTTTCCAGCTTTAAGTATATATTTGTACATGAAAGAACATGCATTAAATTTAGAAACTTTAAAGAAGAATTTAATAATATTCAGTTCTGCTTACACTGTATCACAGCTTACCTTCTTCTATCAAAATAAGACATTTTATCTTATTAAAATGGGATGCATGTCCCTCCCTCCCTGCCCCAGAATTAATTACAAGAAATAACACAGTTTTTTCATTTGCATGCACATGAAATTTTAGGGTATCTTCAAAATTTACAGGGCTAAGCTAAATCATTAATCCTCCTTGTTTACATTTCTTCAGAATCTGTCTAAAGGTATTACTGCAAAGATATAGGAAAGCACTTTCGTTAGTCTCAAAGTTTCTTCTAGCATGAACCACCACATGTATTTTGCAATGCATCTTCAAGCTCCCAACAAGTTTGGGAAGCAGAACCAGGCCCATCAGTTACTTGCAATGGGGAGAAAGTGCTCTTACCATCTCTTTAGCCAGAGATCATTTTTACAGCTAGAACTGTACTAAGGTTTGAAAAATAGTAACAAACTTCAGATATTAATATAGCACATTACTGCATAGCAAGTACTGTTTTGCCAGCAGGATAAACTCAGAAATTCATTCTTTTCATGTAGCCTCAAAATACCTACTTTCTACCAAATACCTAGGCACAACAATCCCATTCCAATATCAAAATCCTCAGTTAACATGATGGTGTCAGCTTTGAGGCAGCTCATTAAATCAGCCTTGTGTTGATTCATTCACCTTTCTACTGATATTGTCAAGATTTTGGCCTATTTAGTTTTTCCACATTTCCCTCAATGCTCTTGGAACTGCATAGAGAAGCACTACATTCCTAATCTAAACTCTCTTCAAAGCAACATATTCAAGTGGTTCTGATCCTTTACTTGCTTGTTTCCTGTTTTAACTCCAAAATCTCAAAAAAAATTCCAAAAATTAGACATTTCAGCACTTAACAGAGCAGCTCTGGAAAATAAATTGCTGGTGTGACGTAGAACATAACACTATGTGGATGAGACAATGGTTGTAGTTAAAAACAAGGGAAATCTAAACCTTGAGGAAAAAGGAAGGACCAGTACACAAAGGATTTATCTCTGGTATGAAACACTGAGAAATAAAGCAAGAAGCAAGACTATTTACAGGCTCTCATTTTAATAAGAAAGGACCTCAGCAAACACCCCAAAACAGGATAACAAAGTTTCAATGTAATTGCTCTTCCATTTCTTTTTATTTATCTTACAGCCCTTCCACACAGGGTGCACAGAGGAACTAAACGGGATAGATGAGAAACAGGTCTAAAAAGACATCTGGCAACTGAGGCATTTTTGTACTGACTCCTACTAGCTTGGACTGCTATCGCATCCTCTTGTGTCTCTCTGTCTCTGCATGTTCTCACATCAGGCTGTACCCCAGGGGACCCATCTGAGCTTGCTGAGCAGTCTAATTATATCAGTAGAGACAACAGGCTTCCGGACAAAGTTCTGCACAATCTGCTATCAATAGACTAAAGAATACCTCAAGAAAATCCTGAGTTACCATTAACTCAGTATAAAAGCACTCCTCTGAGTGCTCTAGTTTGTTCTTGGTTTCCATTTTGAGTAGGAAGCAGGGGAGGAAAGGACTATAGAAAAGCCTGTCTGCAGCAGAGAAGTCAAGAAAAATCCCTCTGGAACTGTCATATTTTTTCTTTTTTCCTAATCACTACAGCATAGTGAGTCTGGTTCTGTACCCTGAGCAACGAAGAAAACTTAAGATCCAGTGCAAAAGAATGTGTTAATCTCCTTTTTCTGAAAATCTAACTGTTTACAGGTGGTTATGGCAGCACTAAACCAAAGTGAGCAATGAGATCTTCAAAGAGGTTTGATACTCAGTAAAAGGACACCGAATTCCATTTTTGCACATCATGACCTAATTCTGTGAAGTTTTACACACTTGCAAAACAATTTCTTGGAAATCTGTGGCCCTCATGTCTCTCCCAGAAGACATTCAGTATGTCAAAATGCAGAGAGACCAGGTGACATCTTGTGTTATATTTCCAGAACTAATTAATTTGCTAACCACGTGTCAACATTACCGTGTTCATTGCAGCATGTAATGAAAGAAAGATAGCTGAGAAAAATTTGGGGTAAAAATACCTTGTAGTAAAGATTCAACATTTATTTAAACCTTCCTACACTTAAGTTCTTCCAGACCTTCACCTCCCAAAACTGCTAAAATCACAAGACATTCAAGTATGTCTGACAATATGGACAGGACTATTGAAGGTTCTTTAACTACAGACTTAGTAGTATTCCACTGAGTATGCCAAGTCCATTCAGTAACTCTCTTCAAAGTCAGCCAAAAGCCAGCACACAGTTTTAAGCACTTTCAAATATTTGGAAGTCTGGATCTGGTTTTAAATTTTACTATATCAAGAGACAAGTGCTTATCAGGAAAAAAAATATGTCAAACATACCAATATACATAAAGAATCAAGACATTTCAACAAATAAATTGAGTTGCCCAATAAAGGACATAATCAGTTCCACCGCCCTGTACAAATTTTCTCTGGGTAGGGCCATGTGTCATTAAACCTTTTTACTGCCAGTTTAAGAGAAAAGGGAACACAAATCAGTATCTTTTCTACTCTCAACAGAAAAGAGGAAAATATACTAACAAAGTAGATCATAGTCAAAGCCAAGATTTCTTTTAATTATCAATTTTTTGATCATGTTTTCTTCTGGAAAGAATGTAATTTGTAAAATATCAAACCACTCTCAGGGAATAGCTTGATTTATATCAGAACTTACACAGAATCCAAGCGTTCAACCAAGTCTCAAACACCTTAGCATATCTTCCTGGAAACCTGACTGCCAAGATGCTTGGGAATGAGTATTCCCAAGAAAGAATTCCTGACCATTTCTTGCTAGGTGAACTGCTCTAGAAATGCAGATCCTCAGTGCCCCAACTCCCAACAGTGTGTGAGGAAGTCTTGCAGGGGAGCAGAATGCCCAAGTTTGGTACATTATCTTCCACCTCCCACTTAGTTCACTGAAGTCCAGACTCCATGGTTGCCACAGTGCTACCCAGGATCGATAAGGCACTCTAAAAACACTTCACAAGCACTTTGATATTTCTAAAGACAAAAACTGTGAATCCTTTTCCACAAAAAGTTTTGGCTATTTTATTCAATTCAGGAAAATCAATGTTATATTAAGAACTGAAAGTCTGCTTTTCCAATAACTTTATTAGGGAGGCCATACTAAAGAGCTAACAATTATGCATGGATTTCTCACTTCCCAAACACCAAGATAACTTGAGACATTTCTAACTCAAACAGTTTATGTCTGTATATGCAATAGACTCTTTATTAGGATACAATAAATATGAAGACTTACCACACTTTTGTCCACACTGGAGCCTGTTCTGTTATCATTGGAATTTTCTGCAGGGACACCTAAATACCTGCAAAAACATTTTTTAAAGTTATATTTGAAGAGCTGCTTAAAGGCAAGGTTATGGAAAAAAGATTAAGATAATACAGACATCCTAGAATATAACTCCCAGATTTACTGCTCCAAAATATGGATAATCAAATAGTAACATAATCAGATTTAAGCACATTTAATTGAAAAACTCAATTTATTGTAAAGGTTAAAGTAGAAAGCTGTAATAGAAGGCTTCCAGAAAAAAAAGGGATTTCTGCCAAATACTAATACAACCACTTCTCTTTTTTTTAATAATCATTAAAAAAAAACCTTTGCTTTCCTTGGTTACAACACTCTCATTGGCTTCCATCCCATAAATATTTACTCAGGCACTTATGCAGCAAGTAGCAGTAATGAAGCAAAGTCTGCAAAGATTGTGTAACTTTCAACAAAGTTACTAAGAGTTCCACACACAAAAAGTTCGCCCTGAAGCCAGTGTTCTTATTTTACATAAACCTTTTCTAAAAATACCATAAACTTCTAGTTGTGATGATTCTGAAGAGTCACGCAAATAAATATAAATTACTATTTTCAAATTCCTTCGATATTTGATATGATATTCTTGGCCTGATAACTGATCTAAAGAGACAAAGATCTATGAAGGGCATCAGATTATGTGAGGAATAACTCTCCAACACATGAACGAGAAAGATGGACACATCTCCTCTTTTGGTTTCACATAGATATTTTCAGATACAAAAAAATCTCTCCAAAAGATCAAGGAGGGTAAAATCAAAGGCATCTCCAAACCACAGTCAAATTAAACATCAAGCCAGCTTTCAGACAATCAAATGAAGTGGAAATGAAGCAGTTTCCTATAGACTCAGGCTCGCTGTTTGGAGCTCAAGAAGCCACCAAATTTTACACACCAGGGCTGTTGAGTAGTGAGAATGTGATACTTAGATAGGCACAGCACCAGCTCCATCAAATCTAGAAGAGAACTCACAAGCCAGATAAGGCTACAAAGTGTTTTCAGCTGTTATTCCAAAACCTGTGTTAAAATGTTCAAATACAGATTTATTTTTCTTTTAATACTTGAACTGTTCTCAGTACAAAAAGAAAACAAATGTTAGGATTATAGGTTTAGCAAGCATGAACAGTCATTTCAGATTTTTCATGACCATCACATCAGCAGAATATTACAGGACAAAACTCAATTCTAAGCCAGCATTATAGTTCTAGTAAGCCTACAAAGTTATGATAGTAGCAGAGACCAGCAGAGCTCTTCAGTGACAGGAAGAACACAGCCACTTAGTCCTCTAAATTCCTGATACTGCTCCCCAAAAAGGAAGACCGGGAAGGAAGAAATTCTGTTATTAACAAGTTCCTAATATGCTGCTTCTTGACAACATATTCCAAAATACCCCTGCAAGGCAAAAATTAAAACTTTTCCAAGTTACAGATAGAAGTGAGAACAGAAGATGAAACTCTTGAACTGCTGAACTCACCCAAAGTGTATGGAAAACCTGCAAGTCCTTCTGCGCCTTACCATGGCAAAAAGTAACAACAAATCCAACTCTTTGCAGAGATGGAAAGAATTTCACCACAGGCTTGGAAAAGTTGTTTCCTCTTCTATGCAAGCATGAAAACCAGATTTATTTCCTTTAAGATTTTCCTATCCATAAATGCTATTAAAACTAACCATCTCTATCTGACAGTTCTACTAGAAGTTTTAGCCCATTTTAAGCCTGACTGACACCACAATTAAAAGCAGCTTTCCAAGTAATAAAAAGTTACTGAGATTTTTGAATGTAGATATAGAGCCTACAATAATAATGACTACTGAAAGCATGAATTAATATGGTTTTAACTGATGTAATTTAGAAGTCTTTTAAGCAACAGTGAAAACCATAAAGCATCACAATCTCACTCTGCACTGGATGTGTACTTAAAGAAAAATTATGAAGCAGAAAGCAGGCAAGTAGGAAATATTTCTGGCAAGCCAAGGTTTAATTTACTGCACACTAAAACACTGATGTAAAATATGGAAACTTCATACACAGCTCAGGGATAGTAATTTGCAGTAAAACAAATGGACTTTCAAACCCTGATTCATGACTCTACAGACACAACTCAGTGCTCTGCAGGCAGCTCTGCCCAGTAGTGGCAACAGTGGATTTTTCTTGCTTAGCTCCTGCAGCATCACTATATCATCTCAGTGCAGAATAGGACATTCAACACCACAATGTGATATTTTAAGGGAACAATGCCTAGCAGTACTAGTTATCACTATTAAAGTAGTAAAAAGGTGTAATTTTTAGTATTCTGAAGGATTAGTATGTATCTGAATAGACTTAAATCTAAATGTTAGTGGGTAAGAGTCAGAAACCAAGTGCAAACAAAAGAATACACAATTAATTTGCTTTCTGCATACGTACCGACGGTTGCTGTAGTATGTAAATCCCACAAAAGGAAGCTGGTTGCCCACAAATGCTTTTGGTATGGGAAATGTTTCTTCCTCTCCTTTGTCTTCTTCCAGATCATCAAAATTACTAGTGTCAATGTCACTACTTAAGTCAGGCACAACTGGTGCTACAGCTAGAAAAAAATGCAAAATATTACGATAATGATAATTATATTACTCAAGTGACAAAAAATTTTTTGCTTGGTACAGAGTAAATAAAACTTTAAACTCCTTTAAACAAAATACACCAGAGTCCTTTTGCTAACATAATGCATACATAAGCCAGACCACCATTTCTGAGAAAAGCACTACACTTACTGTCTCTGAGTGTTTCCCAAGCCCATTGATCATTTTTGAAGAAAAGGTGCCGTTTAATTTCTTCTACGCCATTTCGTCCTAGCCTCACTTCCCTGTAAAAGAGTATTTTGGTTAAACGTGGGATTCCACAAATTATTCTGAAGGAAAGACTCATTTTAAGGCATAATCTAACAACAAAGACAATAAAATACCTCTCAAGCTCCAGTAAAACATAGACATAACTCAAAAGTTTTCATAAGGAGGTACCTATATGAGCACAGCAGCTATATTTCAGAATAGAGTTTGGTTTTAACTTTTGTCTATAAGAAGCTCTGCTGCTTCTGTTTCCACCATCATGAACAGCACAGGCAATTTTCAAGTTGTTATACTGCATTCCTGCCCAGGCAATAAGAATTTCACTTCTCCTGAGCAGTTTAAAAATGCACACAAAACAAATACGTTTTTTCTTTCAACATGACAAGAAATAGTCTTAATGAAGGCTTACTTTCATTACGAGTAAACTATAAGTCTTACCTATCAGTTAAAAAGGCACAAATAAGGTTTTTTGCCTCTTTAGAAATGTCACTGTCATCAGGGAAAGTAAGGGAGTTCTTATGGTTCATAATCTTACTGTACGTTCCAACCAAAGAATCTGCATAAAAAGGTGTATCGCCTGAAAAAGGAGAACCATGGACATTAAAAAGCAGATCAAAATTATTGTGGACTTGATTTGCAGTATCTGAATTACATATACAACAATATATGCCATCAAGCAAACAAGAGGCAAAGACTAACATTTGAGAAATCTGCCAGAATTTTTCTAAAATATGTTCTGTAAATACCAGGATCTGTAAACCACAGCTTATGCCAGAAGAGCAATAATGTTAAAAACAGAAGTGATTTTAACATGGGAGTCTACTTAAGCAGTGTAGTGCAGTCTATTTTGATGATCCCACTACTCACCTACAAGCATCTCATACAAGAAAACTCCAACTGACCACCAGTCACATTCCCGCCCATAGTAACCATCTCCTCCCTGGGACTTCAGTACTTCAGGAGAGATGTAGTCAGGTGTTCCCACAGCCGTGTCACATCGTACCATTCCTTCCTACAAAGGAGAGGAAAGCAGCCCGGCCCAAATATAAGATCCAAAACTGCCAGCAAGTTCCATGAGTTCATGCAGGCTAAACAACATCAACAGATCCACATCAAATTTTGTCAACAAACATTTTTTTAAAATGGATTTTTTATCTTTTAAAGTCTAAGCTGCTAAAGCCAGAGCACTGGATCTGTCAAACACAATGGAAGTTACTTTAAAAACCTCAGTTAGTATCCAAGAAGTAATCAGAATTGCATCTAGGCCCTGCACACACCACACAGCCTCTCATGCCAGTATAAATATAAATGTGTCATTTGCTAACAGGATGTACTGTAAACAGTGAAAGCTCCTGGTAGCCTAAATGGGTCAACATCAGGACCTGATAACAGAACAGCTGAACTGAAAGGTTTTGGCCTCTGACCCAAGATACAGAATGCTAGGAAGACTAAAGGCAGATAAGGCTTCAAAACCTAAGCAGAGAGACTTCAAAACAGGTAGCAGGTGAGAAGACTGATGTTCCTCACAGACGCAGAGCTGAGATCAGTCACACTGGAGCTGTCATCCAGAATGCTGAAGCCATAATCACACACCCTTTTCCAGTGCCATTCAGGCACTTCTGAAATAATCCTAAGCCATTCCTAGAAACTGATCAGTAGAAAAACTTGCATAAAAAATATATAACTAAGCAAATAAAATAAACGCCAATCTAGTGTTGCATATATATGCAGCAAATCCTAAATTAAGCTCCTGTGCTGAGCAGCTTTTCTTCTATAGAGTAACCTTTCTCTTTCAAAAGACTAGAGGAACCATGATGAGGCTCAAGACTACTAGGATTTGTACACATAACCTGCACTTGGTTTTCATCAGTGGCTTTTATTCAGCAGCTAAGTACAGCAATTTACTCAAAACCCCATATGGTGAAAACATATTGTACATATTACACTAACTCCACTAAGTTCCACATATTTCAGATTTCCACTGTGTGTGTTCCTCAAATATATGCGCAGGCTGGCACAAACCAGTCAGTTTTGTGTAGGGAACAGTGCTACACAGTATTTGAATATTGTTGCAAAACATCTTTTTTTTTAATGACTTCAGAATACATTTTTTAAAAATAAATAATCTATGATATCTGTTTCTTTCAAATTTGTCTTTGTGTTATGTCAGCAATGGTTAATAAGTACAACTGGTTTTCAGCAACTGGCACATCAATTCTGATTCTTTAATTTCTGGCACACTATGTAAAAATCATCTCATTTCTTTGCATTAACTTTTCATACCAAAAGACTTAAAGAAATAACCCTGAGCATCTAGAGACAATAAAAGGCTTGACTGCAGAAAGTTTCTTTCAAAAACAGTACCTGAAAAACCATTTCTGCACTTTACATTGTCACTGAATAAGATGCATGAATCACAGAATCACAGAATGATTTGGGTAGGAAGGGACCTTAAACATCTTCTAGTTTCTTTTACTAGACCATGAAGAACAGTAAGAGAACAGAGTGGAACTTTACAATCTTCTTATCTAGCTTAAAACTTTTCAGTATCTTTTCACTTTTAAGTATGTTTGTCTTTCACAAACAGAAAAGTGAAATTACAAACACGTTTACCTTGTTCATCTTCATACAAGTACCAAAATCTGCTAATTTTAAATGACCGGCTTTATCTAGCAGCATATTATCAGGCTTCACATCTCTGAAAGAAGAAAAATACATATTTTAAAAGTATAAAATCAATTTAACTTATGAAAACAATGGAAGTGAACTGCTTTGCAGATGCAACATTGCATGGAAAACCAGAAACATTAAAACACCACTACTGCTTCCATTTTCTTCTGTTTTCTTTAAATACCATAATCAACAGGGACTGCAGAACTACAACATTTTTAAAAAGTATACCACGTGAGAATACAGCCTTAAATCATCAAATGTAATAAATCTGGACACTAATCTTGAACCTCAAGTTCCTTAAAAACACTGACTGTTTATGTCAAAAATGCATTGAAAACATAGCTTCTTTTCTGTACCATTTCTATTTCAAGGGAACAGCTGGATGTAATTTTCAAAATTGTATTATTGTGAACAAATATCTTCCCCGTGACTCAAGAGAGGTATTAACTTATACCCCTCTCCAGCAAGTACTTTCACTATAGAAGTTTTCCTAAAGTAACTGGTAAAGTGCAGCATGTTGATGTTATTGAATATACTGAGGCAGAATAGTAGTAAGAAACAATTAACAAGATAGCATAACACAAATTTCAGGAGAAAGTATATTCTGGAGACCTCAAAGAACTCTGGCCATAACCATCAGATGAAATGTAGTGCAAACATACCAGTACACTCACAGAATCATTTTGGTTGGGAGGGATTTCAGTAAGACTCTCAGTTAGCTACCTGATCAAAGTATAGCTACAAAGTCAGATTCAACTTCAAAGTTACATTAGGTTACTTAAGGTCAAATCCAGGCAAGTTGTCTTTCCTTTTTTTTTTTTTT
>VXAC01008449.1:2216485-2256385 GCA_013399225.1 Rhipidura dahli
TTTTTTGTGGATGGAGATTCTATAACCTCTCTTGTACTGCTTGACCTTCCCCATAGTGGAAAAAACAACTCCTAATGACAGAGCTAGATAGACCCTTGCTGCAACTTGTGTCATCCTTTGCCTTTTATCTTTTTGGCATGCAACTTCAAGTCGGGCTCCACCTTTTCTATAAAGTCCTGTTGGGCCCATGGTGACTAATGCTTTCTGTCTTGCCTGAGCACTGTTCATGCTGTGAACAGAGACAGTGCTGATCCCAGTACCAAACCTCTGGGGAACTGCTGGTAGCTGACTCTTGCTGAACAGCACAATCTGTTTGAAGAGTATCCTGACAGTTCTACCTGTTAAAACTACCTTTCTTACCTGGCTACACCTGCAAGCCTTGCTAAAGTCAAGACAAACATACTCTGCCTCACCAGTGAAGCCCATCATCTCAACACAAAGGTAACTGGTTTGGGAAGTCATGCATTTCCCTTCATAAATCCATGTAGGCTGTTCACAGTCATCTTCCCATGCTCAGAAATGGCTTCCTGAGAGTTTAATTCAACTACCCTCAGGCTGGCTAGCCTTCAGCTCCTCTGACTTTCTCCTCTTGGCCCTTCTTGGGGCAAGACAGGCATGCCACTTGTTTCCTTCCAGTCACCAGAAATCTCTCAATTCCCACACACCTTCCAAGGTGACAGAGAGAAGTATCATAAGGCTACTTGCCAGCTCCATTACCACCCATGGCATGTCCCACCTTGTGCCTTGGACACGTACATGTCCACATCCAGTTTGCACAACTGGGACTCAGCTTCATCTTCCCCTGCCAGAGCAGTGCTTCCCTCTCCCAAGCTCTGCCACTGGGCACAGGGACCCAAGAAGCCCAAAAGCAGACCTTATCAATGAAGGCTGGGGCAAAGGCAGCAGCCTCAGCCATCCCCATGTCCTTTGTCATTCGGTCCCTGACCCATTAAGCAGTGGGCCCTTTTTTTCTTAAGTTTCTTTTCATTCATCAGAATTGAACAGATTAACTACAGGGGAAAATAAATTCCAAAAAATATGCTGGTGTCAAAATAATCTAAATTTTCACAAAAAAAAAACCTTGATGGGCTGCTGGCATCTTCTAATGCCTGCATTCTAAAGCTTGCAATACACACATACAAATGGTTCATTCAGCCAGATAATTCACCCATTAGATGCAGCATAGCTACATAATTAATGATGCTCTAGATCCTACCCAAGCAATGGATTAGCCGTTTATTGTGCTTTGTGGTTGCTTTTCTGCAAAAGCTTATGTGTTAATGCTGATCTTGTGACCAAATTACAAATTGAAAATGTACATGCTACAGTGTATACTACACACTACTCAAATTCTTCCTGTATTTTCTGTTGAAAAAATTATTCTTCTGCTCCTAGTTAATACAATTTTTAAAAAGCTAGCAACAGATACAAGTTCAAATCTCAAAAAGAAAACTTCTTAACCTATCTGAGAAGTGACTACATTTCTCTTTAGGGCAAGTACATGATATGAAACTAATCCAAGTCCATTTGCTCTGCATCCCAATTTTCCATCTTGCCCCTACAAGAAAACATATGGCAGGGAAATTTTCCTCACATTGTTCACAGATTCTTGTTTAATGGGTGACTGAGGCTTCAAATGCCTAGCAGAGAATTAATTCCTAACAGTGGATACCACTGTGATCAAATTCCCAAAACAGCTTTTTCTAATCAAAAGGAAAGAGCCATTTTGGGGCCAACGTGCTCATACCATTTTTGTTCTTGTTATTTCTTGGCAAAGTGGGTCAGTTTTATTGCTCCCCAAACTGAGGAACATTGGCCCACTGAAAACCTTTACTTTGACTGTATCACCTCAGACTTACAGTTTCTGATGGCAACAACTTTGCAATTTGTAACATGGAATAATTATGGAATAACAATAAAGAAGTAATATCCTGAATTTTAAAACTGCCTAAACTAAAGTAATTCTGTTAGCATCAGGAAATAAACAACCCTATGTAACATCTTTTTCTTTCTTTCTCACCTGTGTATAAAACCCATTGAATGAATTGCATCTAATGCAAGTACAACTTCAGCAGTATAAAATCTTGCCCATTTCTCTGGAACATCGTAGTTACTCATTAAATTCACAAGGTCCCCACCAGGCATGTATTCCATCACCATGTAAAGGTAACGGTCATCTTGGAATGCGTAAAATAACTGAAAAAGCAAGAACAAAAAGTAAGCCACTTAATATTCCAGTTATCTTTAATATTGTACTTGTTGGCAATCAAGGCATTTCTGAACAAACTTATTTCCAAAGTAACAGAATTGCAACAATTACTGCAACAATTCTCATCATCCTGCAGATTTCCTAAAAAGAAACTGACCTCTAGAGCAAATTTTAGCCAGATCCTCCATCCCTTTATATTACCCTGGAAGAAGTAGAGTGCTGGTTGCAAATCAAGATTAGTAAATTTGGCGCAATAAATTTTGAGATCATTTCAAAGAATGCTCATTACATTAAGAAGACAAAATGCTTCTTTTCTCACTGGGATGCTAGCTGACACATACACAAACATTAAACTACTGTATTGCAAACATCAGCCCAATCCTATTTGTATTATCACTGAATGTTTATTTTTTTTATTGTCAACATTTATTTATTATATAGAAAACGAGCTTAAACTTTAAACAATAAAAATATTTCCCTTAAAGGTGTCAGCCCCTCTGTTCAACATCAGTAGTGCAAGCAGATTTTTCTTTACTTAAAATTGTATGAAATAGCTAAGTTTAATTCTGAACAATCACATCCAGACAGACAGTAATGCAGTTACCCATTTGATTTGGGTAAATCTTGAATGAGTTTGTGTAACTCCAACCTAACAAAAGAATTTATATGCTTAAGGGTAAGAACAGTTTAGATTAACAAGCTGACATGTGCACACACAATGCATGATGATTGGTTCAGGCATGCCCCTAAGAACTTCAAAGGCAGCAATTCCTCCCAAAAAACTGTCAGTAACAACACTGAAATGAGGAAAAAATAGCCAAAGCGGGCATAATTTGCAATCAAAGATACACACAGAAATTAGAATACACAGAAGCTGTGTCTTAAGTATGTCTTTCTAGTATGCTGGATGCCTCAATTAATTGTTATGGAGCAGATGCACCAACATATATCAGGCAAAAAGTTTTAATAATAAACAGAAAAGTTTATCTTGTAAATGATGTGACAAAACTCAGTTTGAAGCAAGTGCAATACCTGCTCTTTTGTACAGCATTCCCAATGTTAGTCATGTATTCCCTAACAGACCAAAAAACCAAAAAAAAGAGACTTCAAAACATGTAATTCCAAGTCACGAAGTGCTGCAAACAAACTATTCTATAATATAGTATTTTAAAAGTAGTATCACTTTACCTGAACAACCCAGGGACTATTAGCAAAAGCCATAATATCCCTTTCTTCCCAGAAGAACGCGGAATCTGATCTTTTTATCATCTCAAATTTGCTCAGAAGCTTCATAGCATACACTCTCCTTGAGGATTTATGCCTTACCTGTGAAGACAAATGTGACATATGGAACATATTAGTTTGACATATTAATACATGACAAACATTACTGAAGACATTACTTTTCCTGCTTCACCTTTTAAGACATTTTATAAGACTTTTCACATTACTATAAAGGATTATATACTGTAGGTCCACAAAATAATTACATCTGACAATGCATTACTTTTAAAATACTTGCTAGAACAATTCAACACACAAGTCCACAGGCATAAGAGTCACATAAGTTGCACACATGTGCCTTTAAAAGGACAAATACTGGCAGTTAATGTTATTAAATACCATAAAGTTAAAACTATGAGCATTTTCCAGAGTTCATTAGCAGATGTGTATACTTGCTGCTGTATTTCCAGTTTCTCCTACCAGCACTCAATTAAATAAAGCAGGATGAACAAGCCTGGCTGCTAACCTATCATAAACAACACAGATCTCTCATCTGTGAGAACTACATCCACAAAAATCTGGTGTAGTCCCTGAACTGGCAGAAAGTCTTCTAGTCCTGAAGACTTCTTAACGTGTCCATGTAAACAGTGGTAAAGGCTAATTTTCTTGATTATGAGGAATACACATTCAATTTTATTCTAAGAGAGAAGGCTACAAAGCAAAACAAGAACTTGTGCACTTGGACAGGACCAAAAGATGACATTTTCAAAGACATTTCCATGAAATATAAAGGAATAAAATTTCACTGAGCTAAAGGCTTCAATATTTAAGACTGTATCTTCAGAACACTGCACTGAGAAACAGATGCATGAGCAAACACTACAGAATACATTTAAATGTACAAATAGAAACTTAACTTACCAACTGAACCTCCCCAAATGCCCCTCTACCAATCACCTTCACCACTTCATAATCTTCAGCTTTCATGCGCAGATCTCTAATTTTATTTACTGTGTCTTTATCTACACAGAAAAAAAAAAATCACATTTCATATACAGTCAACTTAATTAAACCCATTTGGCTAATTTCAGTTTTTCATAGTTTTTAGAAGAAGTGCTGCTCAAAGAACCTACCTTCCCATTGAAAAACTCTCTGAAGAATGCATGACCTCATTCTCGTGACCACAGTAACCAAAACCTGGCATAACCTAATGCAGTGACTCTACCATACAATCACATTACAGATCTTAATTTAGAAATTTCTTAAAAATAATTACCTGCAAAAAAATAGCTATGCAAAAATTTCATATCCAGCATGAGCCTGCTTGCAAGCTGATAAGTATAATAAGACTATTTCTGAATAAATATGCAACACATCTCAGAAAGTATATCAGAAAATACACAAGACACTAGAAAAACCATTTTTTTAAAAAAGTTCCACTTTTCTGCACTTTCATGATTCCCAATACTCAAAAAAAGAGTAGATTTTAATTTAAAACATGCAGTGGGAATCCTTGTGATTATTTATATAAACCTGTCATTCTATAAACTAGAATAATTTACAAACTCCCCGTGGGCAGATATTCTAATTCCAAATTTGGTAAAAGATTAAAACAGTCTATTTTAATCCATGTGGGTCAACACTGGCATGAGACTACGTAGAAAAGCTTCATGCTTCACTATTTCTAAAAGCCAGGAAGTCCTACTAAAACATATATGCTTCTACTAAAATAAATAATGTAACGTTTTACTTTCAAAAATAATATTCTAGGCCTAAAAGCAAACTTTAGAGAGAAGTAAGGACAACAGAAGCAAAAGGAGGAGAATTAAAATATTTTAAGTTCATATGTTAAAAAAATGAGGAGGCACTTGACAGAAAGTTATCATTAAATTTCTGCCTACACAGGCCAAGATCTAAAACAAAAGCAGCCTACGTACAATAAAAATTCAGTAAGATTTTATTACCACAAGAGGAACAAACATAGTTCTGTTTGAATAAATACTCTGTGGCATTATTATCTAATGTAAAGCCAACCCCTTTACAATGCAGTATAACATAAGCTGATTCTGGTAAATTATAGCAAAATTCTAAATTCTGACAAATTCTTCCACACAGGGATCAAAATATTCAGTATTTCCAAGAAATCGAGCATTGCCTTATTTGCCCTGGTAACAACTGGCCTACAGCAGAGGAGGAGCAAGACTACGCAGAACTAAAATGCAGCAATTTTCATGACTGCAAGTTTCTAGCTATCGTTAACTTCCTGCCTAGTAATCTCACAACAGAATGTTCACTACATCTGAATGAAAAAGCCTGACACTGGTGCAAAAGAAAGCTAAAAACAATATGAATCCTTTACATGGTATTCAATCACAAGCTTTGCCTACCAACAAAGCAGAATTAAGGAAAATACATCTGAAGAGCACCCTAAGCTAAGGATTTTAAAATACTGTAAACCAAGCTCGTGATCTGTTGCAAATTGAAATTTACTGCTTGAGATACCTACCAACATTCAGTTATCTTCAGACAACGTTACAGTAACAACAGTGTTGGAAGTTCAACCTCCATATTCTAAGGACTGTTATACAAGGTTTAGCAGGCTGCAATACACTTCAGTAGGCAATTCCTTATCTGCCAGGACCAGTGGAGGACCTGGCCAGCTTATGCTGTATGAACAGCTGGGGTGGCTCCCATGGTAAAACATCGCCCTCTCCAACTTGCCCTGAACTTCGGTTACAGGCTTAGATGCTGCCTTGAAATAAACTGAGTCACCACTGCAAAGCATGGCTCTCAGACCCCTTTAATACTCATTTTGTTATTCTTTTAATTCTATATGATAGAGAATCACACAGCTTCTACATTTGCAAAAATCATCCTCACAACCTCAGCCGGTAGAGGCAGATCTTGGAGACTCCACAAATATACAACATAAATTAGAGGTAAGCAAAGAGTATAGGGAGTGGTTCATAAGGCAATTAGTCTATAAAATAAAGGAAGCAAATGCCCATTTTATTTGCCACCTAAAAATTTATTTTAAATTTCTGCAATAATAGTGCAAATCAGGCAGCTAATACTGCAGAAAAAGATATTTACAATAGTCTTCTAATAAAACTAAAATAAACATGAAAATGTATTTTTAATTATAGAAATTCAAGGCAAACTAGACTTCACAGTTCCCTCTAAGGCCACTACTTGCACATCCACAACTTGCTTTCACAGTTCAGCAAACACTGCAAGTTAATGTTCTAAAGGCAGTTTGAAGGGAACTAGTATGTTCTGTTCTCCACCTTCAGATTATTTCAGGTCACATCTTACACAGTATGTAATTTATACCCAAAAGATACTCATTACCAGGTTGTAAATGTAAAAATTTCCTTTCAGTCAGCCCCAATTGCAAAAGTGAAGCTTTTTGAGACTCACTAATGATTTCACTACTCATAAAAATTACATTCAAACTATCTGTTGCAATGAGTATTTCCTTTGCCTAATACAACTTCTCTTTTCTCCAAGAGTTTCACCACATCTTCTCGGTAAATAACTGTGTATACAAAATGTGCATGTAACTCAGCATATGGTATCAATATAGTTTGAACTGTGAAAAGTTAAACAGAGCACTAGGCTTTCAGTAACCAGCTTATCAACTGGGGGCATCAACTAGGGGTTCTAGCGGACTCACATTCACACAAATGGAGAATCATATAAAATAAACACCACAAATTCATTATCACACATTACAGCTCCACCCAATAAACCATTTGAAAAGTCCTTGGAAACAGAAAAAAAAAATCACAAAAATTTCAATGAATCAAAGACAAAAATTACTTTAGTCAAATTACTTTATATCTGCCACAAAAAACATTTATTATAGAATTCAACGGAGATGCTTAAGCCTGTAAAAATCTAATAATATTAGCTTAATTTCAAGGTTTGCCCATTTAGTCCACAGGCAGAAGCAAGTCTTCAATCAGCAAACATTTCTGCCACGATCTTCAAAATATGTCAGTTTGGCAGCCTTTAGAGAAGATTTGATTCTTAAATGCCTTTTTGGGGTTTTGTTTGTGTTTTCGTTTTTTCAATTATGAAAATTATAGAACTATGATTTCTATTTAAAAAATCAGCTGTATTACTTTAAAATGTTATTATAGAGTATAACATGCAGGAAATCTGCTAGTGGCCAAATACAGAGTAAATGCAGAGAATTCTGCAGACACATCAGCTGCATACACAAGTAAAAGCATCAGCTATGCAGTATAAAGTTTTCATGAAAAGAGACTTTTTTTACTAAAAAAATCAAAAGCTTACAAAATGTGTGCTCCGGTCTGTTAGTGAACAAATATTTAATACTACTTCTTGACATTGTATATATCATTATGTCATTTTACTGTTAATTGCTTATGATATCTTAGTACATTAAATTCGAAAACAAGCTATGGGAATCCAGGAAGTTGCCCTAACAAAGACAACAGGCCTTTCTCTTAAAAGGTTTTGTGCCACTGCATACAAGGCAACAGATTGGACATTAAATTGCTGGAGATGAGATTTGTATAGGCAGCTGTCACTTCTCACTGGGAAATAAATAAATAAGACTCTTACAACAACTTGTACCCAAAAACTCAATGCACCCCAAATCCCTAGCTGCCTCTCAAAGAGCTAGGTGTTTTATTTTTGATATGATGAACTGGGTATTTAGTAAATTAAACATTAAATACTTACACCTGTTTAAGAAGTTGTCAATGTTCTTGTTTTTTCTTAAGGCAGGAAAATCCAAGTCATATACCAAAGCATCTAATCCATCCTGAAAAAAAACCCAAACAAAACACCAAGCAAAATTAAGTATTTGGAAAAATAATTACACATGCTGTTAACTGAAGAGCCAAGATAAAAAAGCAGTTGTCCCTATCAATTTTCCAAGCAAATGAAATAGTTCATATTATTTAATGACTGTTAGCAGTTACGTGAAACAGCTGTCACTCCTTCACTTCCATTGGACTCATTAAAATTTAATTCTGCATGCTTCTATGAATTATTAATTACCTTAATTAGCTCCATACTTACATGAAAAAAAAATTATTTTTTCCAAATACAAAAAGAACAAATAGCAGCTCTAAAGAAGTTCAGTAATATTAAAAAGTCACAGTGTATCACACAGTAGGGACTTGAACAAGAAATAGCAACTGGCAAATATGACAATGATGGTAATCTAATCCTCAGAGTCAAACCCCAGATTTTACCCATTGAATTCAGTGTGAATTCTCATGAACAAGATACTGGCTTTATACATTACAACTTAAATCCAGAAACAAACAACCACAAGCCCATCTGGTACTACTACCACGGCATACATCCCCGTGAACAAAAGTAAACCAAATATCATCAAAAAACCCAAGAGAAAGACACAACAAAGAAGGAGATAGCTTTAAGATCTCGTTAAGTGCCACAAACTTGGCAACTTAAAGGTTAAATCTGTGTTTGCCACTAGGTATAAATGATTTCTCAGTGGATAGCATCTTCCTGGGGAAAAACTGAACCCAGTCTTTTGGCTGAAAACCACAGATACGGTTTCTGCTGAAAAATGATCAAGTATTCTAGGGAATTACATAACAAAGAAGCAAAGAGAGTTAGGGAGTCCTCTGTCTCAGGTAGGTATTGTGTAATAAGACAACTGCAATAACAGAGATGAAGGTCTTAAAATACAAATTGATGCATTTAACCAAGGCATGCCAGAGATGCAGTGCTATTTACTTGTCCAGTTCATAGCTAGGTGTCTATGTTATCTACTTTTAACCTGTTTGGAGAGAGATACTAAACCACACATATCTTTGATCTCATCAGTTCAGATCTGACTAGAACTAATTTGATTGCTTTCAGCTTTTAAATGGATTTTTCAATCCTTTTTTCAGGATAGAAAACTGACCCATCAATCTTTGCTAAATATATCAAGTAACTATGCCTGAACAAAAGCTAGAGTATAAGGTTTTTGAAAGCTTATTTTCCAGGAATATATAGCTGAGAACACATCTGATTTAGACTGAAATATTAGTCTTTGATCTTTCACTTAAAATTCAAACCCATTTTTTGCCTCAGTCTTTAGGACTGACTTTTAACTATAAAAAACCCCAAATGCTATAAAAATCAAAATTATTTCTTGGCTTGCAGTCCTCACTTTTAAAGTATGTGAGACAGAAATTATTTACTTCAGATATAATAAGCAGTAAAAAAACGCTAGAATTTGAAAACAGGTAGCTGCAACAATAATCAGAATTACTTTCAAGGCCACATATTAAATTTGTCAATTTCATGAAAACATTCCTGTTTTAAGTTACCTCTGCATACAGTGGTTCATTTTGAACTAAGAAATGTTAAAATGAAAATGATACAAATCAAGGAAAGCATCACAGTATTTCACTTCTCTAAAATAAAGTCAGATTTTGCATCTTGTGTATTAAAGGATCATATTTTTGGACTGACACTGATGATGAAAAGGGAAAGCAAATAGCAAGGATACAACATCTAACATTTAGTAGAAATAAGAGAGTAGGACGCCAACAACAATTTGGACTCAAGACAGATGCAGAAATAAAGGTATGCAGGGTAAGTGTAACTAAGTGAGAAATACTTCGCAAACTACCTAAAGACACCTGTTCCAAAAATACACGACAAATACCCAAAAAATCCAGGGAAAAAAAATCTATTCTTTGGTAAATTCAACTGAGAATCCTGATAACTGCTTGTGCAGCAGTACAAAGTCCACTAGTAGCTTCTGTGCATTTATCTCCATGCTGTGTGAAGCTGTAGGAAAAAAACAGCTATGAGGCTGCTGGGTCACATCCAGTGATTTTTAAAAGCAAACTAGAGATGGCAGTGAACTGTCAAAATTTGGGATCCAGTCTGCCATGAAGCCTTCAAACCTGTAGAGTCAATTGATTTGTCCAGGTTCACAGCTAACACAGAAAACTTCCACACACCAAGCAGAAGCACAAAATTCTCAAAACCTGGTTGTCTCCGGGGCTGTACAATTAATTATCTGTTTCAATTCAGGGCTTGCTTCAAAAGCCAAAATTCAGTCTTTTTCTTTAGATGGAGGGAGGTTTTAAACACTGAATAGAGAAAAAAAAGGAAAAATGGGAATATGCTTAAATTCCTAACATCAATCTTACTTTTGTATCATACTTTTTCTTCCAAAATAGTACAATATAAGCCCATGCCAAAAGAAGCATAAAGTACAGAAAATGTCACGGTTTCCTTGGTCTCTTAGGCGTGTTAGGTATTTTGTTATTTTTTTAAAGTTTTAATTTAAAGATGGGTAAAGTATACAAATTCACTTTTAACAGGCAAAAGCAAATTTCAATTCTGTTTAATTCAGAATTCACCATATACAATGTTTCCTGTTCTGTTCTTTGCCTTCCAGTTCTTAGATATGAACTCTATCAAGTAAAATACTTAACCAAAAAACTCTGAAATACAGATTCAAGGTATTGATCTCACATTCATTTCAAATCACATTTCAAGATCATGCAAACAACATCTAAGGAAGCTACATGCCAATAATTGTTCAATAATCAGCTCCCCTTCACTACAGTATCCAGAGAATAAACTATTGTGGTTCAAAACTTCCATTAAAAAGAGGTAGGGATGGGTGATATTCTATAATAATTAAGAGACTTGCAAATCCTTTATGTCAAAATAACTTTTTTTTTTTTTTTTTTGACTGAAGTAAGTTTCTCAAGGAAAAAACCCAGCTTGGTATTATTTTAGTGGCAGACGGCAAATGCAAGAGTAAGTTTAAGGTAATTTTATGGAATCATAATGGAAGTACAATATTTGGGATACCTAGTGTATAACATAAAACATGAAACAGCCTATTTCACTTACATTAGCTAAAGCAGAACTTGCAATCACTACAAGCTGTGCCAGCACAAAGGGAAGTACAGAAGCACAGCTATTTTTAAGTGGTATGAATAGTGATCAACATAAGGGAGGAGTACACAAGCTCAAAGTGAGTGCTGGGGTATGGGTCAGAGAGATGGGGATATAGGACAGTTTTAGAAATAATGGCTTATAGAAAAAGGGTAAAGGGCAAACGAGACACAATTATTATTGTCAGTGGCTGCAGAGACAACTCATCTCTCAGCTTTCTTCATTACATCTTGCTTGATCTTTTAATATGTCATCTGACTTATCCAATAACACAGAAAGGAAGGAACATCATTGTTCCATCAAGACCTATAGCAGCCATATTCTTCTCCTCTTAAAAAAAAAAGAATGACCAGACGTCATTATATTAGCCAACCATACCGCCAATAGTTTCATACACTTTACCAAAATAAGATGGCCTCATTTTTATGATGGATTTTTTCTCCACTTGGATGGGCTCGATGCATTTTTAGTATAGATCTTCTTTAAATACAGCACATTCCATACTTATTAGAAATACATATTGTGGCTTAGAAGTATTTTCAGCTAACACTAAGTTCCACCTTATTCTGTCATTACGCAGCAATTTTCCTGCTTAGCTTTGAGGTCTACACAGACATTTTCCTTCCAACAATTAAAACAGAGTACTAAAATAAATTGGTTTATACCTCCACTTACATGGTAACAGTATTTCAGAGGTGATTAAAAAAGAACAGGGGAAAAACTGCCTTTCTAATGTTCTTCAGTCAGTTTCATGGTCTGATATGGACTTTTCTATACCACATTCATTCAATGAAATCAATAGTTCCATTATCAGTTTAAAACACCTCATTTTATCTGGAAATTTTTTTAAAAGGCACACTAGGGAGCCATTACAACGTGTACAGTTCTTCCATATGAAACCAACAACTCCACATATTCTGTTGGTTTAATTTCATTCATTACTGCACCATACTAGAAAGTTTAAAATGAATAGTTATATAGAGTAAAATCAAAGGTCTGTCTAGATGCATAGACTGGCTGTGGAGATGACAGTGAGAATGTCTAGGAAAGAGGATATAAGCAAGTCCAGCACACGGTAGTACTGCTCAGGTGTATGTGTGAGCCAGAAATGGCACTGTCAAAATTAACTATTACAAAGATTTTCTAGGCAACATTTTCTTCAGTGATTTTCTAAAACATTGCTAAATGTTTTCTCTGGTTTAGTTTCTTGTATTTACAGCATCGTGCACATGTGAATTCCACCACCTATGGGCTGTGTGAAAGTGCCCCTCGTTTTGAGTGTACCATTCTTCAGCCAAAAAGGGGTCAATGATTCTTTACCCACCCACCCCAAAACACTTTACACACTTGCAGCATTTCACCATTGACCATCTCTCTTCCGATTATCCTTGTATGAAAACTGTTTCAATTTCCACCATCAGCACTCTCTGGTGCTTTGCTATTTTCACCATGCACTTTTTAAATGGGGCAGGGCCATATGTGGAGAAAGCATGTATTGTATTTAAGCTATGAGCACACTGTAAGCACACGATGCAGTACAACATTTCCTGTTCTGTCCTTCATTAGATTTTCAGTTATTCACTAAAAGAGCTGGATAATTTTTATAGTCACTGTGCACTAGATTGATTCTTCCACAAAACTAGGCATTACAAATCAAACTAGTTCAACATAACGTAAGTACATAAAAATGAGAGGTTTTTCTCCCATGCACTCACTCAACATTCAGTGATGAATTTTATCTACCACTTATAATCAGCCAGGCACCAAAATGGATTAATTTCTTCTTTGATTAGCTGAATCTTTAATTTTTACGGCTCTACCATTATCAGTTAACCATTATTCACCATTTTAGACCCCTTATGACTGTGAAATAGCACACACCTGTGAAACCCCATTACCAATCAGTTTTGAATAGACTGATCACCAGCTTTCCATTCATTCATCTACTCACACAACAAGCCAAGCCCAACAGTCTTTTCCATTACTTTCCCTTTGGTTTTTCTAAAAACACAGAATACTAGAACATAAAACTTATCATTAACACACACATTCACTACACAATCTTTTAACACTATTTCTCAGGTTATTACACTAACTTCCTTTCATTAGATTAATCTAAAATGGACTGGTTTTCTTCAGTTTGACCTAAGCAATGTCACGTGAATTGGATTTTTTCCCAAATGTTGCTCTATACCTATTTCCAAAGTTTTAATGCATCAAACTGCCAGTCCTACTATAACTATACTAGACTTCTTCACTCTGCAACTACATTCCTTAATCTCAAAACTCACTACAACCATGTAACACTGGTTTTATTCAGATGTATGAACTAATATTAATGCAATTTTATACAGATATTTCAAAATATACACCATCAACCAGTTCAAATTTCGCAAAATATATCTCACAATTCGTTAAGTGATATAAAGTAGAAAATGCAGTATATGATCTACATTGTCAGGGTACAACTATAGCATTTTTATATTTTGAAAATTTATTTCATACACATTTCATTATGATGTAGTATCATCTAGCACATAATAAATGAAAATGTATGAAATTCAGCTGAAACTTTGTTATTGAGACACTTGGTTATTTTACTATTTATTTAGCATTCAAAGTACTAAAAAAATACTTAATGGAGATTACCAGCATACAAAATTTGCATTCCTTGCACAGACTGGCAGTTACCCAAGTTCAAACTCTTTGCCACTTTTCCTTTTTTGGAGAGACAAAAGTTAGTCTTAAGATCTACAGCTCTTAACTATCCATATTTTAGTTCCCTGTATTGTAGCCATTTTCCTATTTCTGTAGTACTATGAGCTTCCCACAGCACTCTCAAATCAACAAACCTGACTGACCTTGATTTGAGCATGTTCATCATAATTCGTAATAATATCCTGTCATACATAAGTGATCTCTCTGGTCAACTATACCAATAGGACTACATTTATGTGTCTCTAATAAAGTACACAAAAGATCCCACTAAGTTTTAAGTTAATCACACTCATTAATTTTTCTGTCTGAAGAGAAAACTTCAATTTAACATTTCATCTTCAAAGTGGACAAGACAATGTAGACAGACTTAAGGCACTTCACTTAAGAATTCTCATTAAATTGTTGGAGCAGGCAAAGTACACAAACTGACACATGAGCCTGAGTACAAGGCCCTTGATTCATCACCCAGCAGGATACAACTCTACAGGCTTCCTAGCTTCCTTGTATATTGCAATATTCACAAGAGTTCTTGCTAATTTGGTTAAATTGATAGCTTTTCAAAAAGAAATATTGGGGGGGGTTACGGTGTTAGCTCAAAGAGCTAAGAGTTTGACTCAGTGGAGATTAAACATCTGAATAAGGAGATCTTGAAACTTCAAGGCAGCATTACTGAAAGCAGTATGGATTACTGCTTTCATTTTGGCCTTTTTAAAGGGTTATTTAATGTGTAGTTGCAAACATCACCCACATTCTATGTACTTACACGTACAAGTACGTATACTTCCCTTCTATTCAAACAGTAAGTTGTTCAACATTTGCTCTGACAAATTCCTAGAATGCACATTTATTACATGACTCACTTGATCATAGTTCAATATAAATATCTTGATACATATTGATACATAAACACATCTATGAAAACGCCCACTGTCACTAAAACCAGAGCTAAAAGACTTCTCAATACTGTTACATCCATATTAGCACTTAAAGAAACCTCAGGTGCAAGTCTGCAGACAGATACACAAAAAGTAGTAATGCTTTTTCATGTGCACTTTTGGGTATTGCTGTTTCTCCACTCCATAAATGGATCCTACCATCTGAATCATCTCCTAAAATAAACTAAACCAAAATGTAGTGTGAATCTGTGAAATCAACTCATATACAGGAAGTGTGCAGGAGTACTGCCAGCACCCACTACACAGATCATTCAGAGAACCTTCACACCTCAGTCTTTCACTATCACTGAAGGCAAGTCATAGATCCTTCACACCAGAGACCCTCTGTGTCTGACTAGATGCAGAAATCTCGAATCACTAGATCTGTTCTGAATGACACCTATTCATCAGACTGTTTTATGCCCAAAATTATGGAAAACTGACATTGTTTGAAGATGCATTCCAGAAAATGTATTTCGGTGGGAGTTCTTTCCCCTCCAAACTCAAACTTCTAACACTGTATTACAACATTAATTTCACCACACTAGCAGAATTTCTTGCTGTTAACAGTCTTTACATCCGAACTTCAATTTATTACATTAGTGCTTTATTATTTCAATTTGGCATCAGAATTAATTCCACTTAGTACTGCACCTTTAGGAACAACTATCAAATGAGAGAGCAGTGTCTTCAAGGATTATGAAGAACATAGACCAAGACAGCACCAAGAATGTATTTCAGTGAAATCTAGGCAGAAACAAGTACAACATAATCTGAAAATAGTTCAGGAAGATGTGAAACCAGAGTAAAAGCCGACTGCCATTAAGTCAAATTACACTGATTCATTTCACAGCAAGTGGTATCTCTAGATATCTGCAGCCTCATTTTCTTAAAAAAGGTTCACTTGCATTGGTTAATATGCTCTGTGGGTAAGTTTTACAAACCTCAAAGCTTCTATACTGAATGTGACACATTCTACCGTAAACAGAATACATAAAAAGACTAAAGCAGTTGTAAAATTATCTGGAGGGCTATGCAGATTCTTAGTGTAGAAAATAAGAAAGCCTACTTCAGGTTTAAATGACTTACCCAACCATGTTTGAGTAACAGTAAAATTTAATAAAGCATAAGTACAGCTTGTTAAAAGCACCCTCTTCAAGAAAACTGCACTAGATGTGAACACACGTACACCTAAAACATATATATTTAAATAGTGTTAGAAGAAGTAGAAGTGCTGGTAGTTAAAGAACTGACTGATGTTTATCACCATGGAAGCAGCATTCCACAGTCACTGCAGCACTTGGCATCAGGAAATGCCTCACAGGTCTAGAGTTCCCAGCTACAGTAACAACTGCAACTGGAGATGAGCAGACAATCGACACACAGCAGGGTAACACTATCCACAGAAATACCTGGTGGTGGAAAAAAGTGACTTCACATCCTTTCCACTTCTCAAAGTTATGGTACTAACCAAAAATAAAAGACAAGGCCTGATCCCTAACTTAAGATATAAAATAACTTTTTTTTTTTTTTTTTAAAAGCCAAACCTCATTTGTAAATTACACAAGCAAATGCCCTTTGAGGTCCCCACAGCTTTCTTGGTTATCCTGTGAGGGCAGATTCTTCCACAGGCAGTGCAGAGATCTGCCGTTCTGATTTGGGAGACCCAACATTTTCATTTTAAACACACGCACTTAAAACTACCAATTTAGATCAATGGGAGTCAACACTCTAAGGAACGCTCATTAGAAAGCAAAAGTAACATGGATAAAAATTAACACTATGGATGCAAATACTGGTACATAACTTCCCTTCAACAAAATGGTATAAAGACAGATCAGAGATAGGAAAGAATGAAGACAAACTGGTCCAGTCCCAGCTCAAAAGTCTAAGGCTTCTTTTGCAGCAACCTGCAAGGAATCAAGACTTCAACAAAAGGAAAAGAAGCTGCACAACTCCACTAAAAAATAGTGGTATTTACCAAAGGAAACAGAACCCCCTCCACATCTGTTGCCTAGGAAATTGCTGTCTGCCTCCCAGATATTTTCCAGGCAGGTATCCATGAAACCTGACTTCAGAAAGTTAGCTTTAGTCACTTGGACAAGACGTGAATTAGCAAGACACCAACATGTTCATAGGAATTATTGCAAACAACATAAATGAAAATGTTTTAACTCTTGTAAAAACTGTCAAATACGTAAAGCAACTTTAGATCTCTTAGCTTTACATTATAGTAAAACCAGCCCAAGTTCTCCCATCAATAGCTTAAATTGCTGTATCTAGCTCTCCCACCATACTTTAGTCTGAAAAGTGATACCTCTCCTATGAACAACAAACCAAAAAAGCACTACCAACAAAATATGCAATATAATAAGTCAGAGGAAAGATAACTAATTTTTCTGTAAACAACAATACCTTAGCAGCCATACAGAACCTGTTGTCACCTGACCAGGATTATGTTTGCTGCAAACATCAGTATGTTTCTAGCTACAGATATAAACAATAAACTATACAACAATAAAAAGGCAAGTTCTCCATTTAGCTTTGACAACTTGGTCTCTGGAGATTATATCTGTTCAATAATTATGCTTTAGAAAATTATGCTTTTTTTTTAGAAAAGATTCTAAAAAGATGTATAAAGGAAAAAGAAACCTTTCTGCTAGTAATATTATCCACTCCATAGAAAAATAACCCAGGAACTGGAAACACAGGCTAGGCAAACTGATAACAGAAGTACTTAATTTTTTAAACAGAGCACAGACAATCCATTGAATAACTTCCCAAGAAAGAGTGAGAACACCATAATTTTTCCAGCAGTCAGGAAACACTGTATAAAATCTCCCTTTCTCCACCACCAAAAAGGAAATTCTTCCTTAAAACTTTCAATCAAATCAAAACACTTGTACAATTAGAGGCAAATAGCCATGACAGAAGTCCAGAAATCAAGATTATGAAATAATTATACTAAAAAAACTCTGTAGAAAGTGAACTAGTGATTTGTAAAGCCTTTCCTTAGTGTCACATGCAAACCGGTCTGCAAAATGAAAAATATGGGAAGTTGAGCACAAATGAAGCAAAGAATCAACTTTGAGAAGCTTCTGTGATTGTGCAATCTCCTGTCAGAGCTCTCGCTACATTTCTGCAATAAACATTCCAGCACAAGCAATCACACGTCAAGCAGATATTTGAAACATGCAACTAAACAAGAACTTAACACTATTTAAGAATTTGTGCACCGTTATGCAGTTTGGTATCACAAACACTAGCAAAGCCAGTAGACCTCTTCCATGGATTGATTAATAGAAAAACTTCACTTTCAATAAAAAAGATGTTTGTATGCATAAACTCAATGTTTTCCTATATTTATTTTTTTTTCCATGATGAATATACCCAGAAAAATGACTTTCAAGTAATGCTATTTTTTAAAAAGCTTTTAAAATCCCATGAGAATTATTTTAGATATAGACAAGTTATTTCTACTTCCAACCACTCAGATTCGTCAGCACTGATAGGATTTTGTAACTAGCAGGAACAAAACATCAAGTTTTTCTCATTTTTCGGAGATCTTGACTGCTAATGTAAAACAAAACAGTTCTGCTAACAAGTTGTTTCTGTAGTCCAGAATCCAATAAATTAAATTTACAAATTTATAAATTTAAAAACCATGCTCTCACCCACTCCCTTTAAGCAATTAAAAAAAAGTATGAAGAGATAAGCTCTTTCAAAACCCACCTGAGGAAAAAATGGTAACATATACAGACAATGTCACTAGTAACACAATTTTTAATTAATACTGGATGTTTAAGTATATATTCAAGTCACTAATAGTGACTATTTTCAAGTCTAAAAATACTCCCACAACAGATGCTTTCAGAGAAGCTGTGGGTGTCCCATCCCTGAGTGTCTTCAAGGCCAAGTTGGACAGGGTTTTTAGCAAGCTGGTCTGGTGGAAAGTGTCTGTCCATAGCAGGGGCTTGGAACTAGATGATCTTTAAGGTCCCTTCCAACCCAAACCATTCTACAGTTCTCTGATTTAAACCCAACTTCCTCTAAGTACTCTTTCTACCCTTTCTGACATCATGGTAGGATCATGATTAAAAAATCCTGAATGCTTTGGATTGCATGTGAAAAAAGATAGGTGTAACTACAAAATCAAAAACCTACATGAATGACATGGTTCCACATCCCAGCAGTGAAACAACAGAACAGAACCAAAGCTGTCCATGACAACTTAAGGGTGGCTTTTTACAAATTGCAAGTCTCTCTCATGATAATCAGTAAGGATTTTATCACATGTAATACTGCAACAATGTAAGCTGGTTTGTCTGGGATTTTCAAGTACTGTATTTCAAGACTAGAGGAAGATACCAAGTATTAAAAATCCATTAGAGGATCCAATATTTTTAATTTCAAGGAAGTCTAAAGATGTTGTGATTTATTATGCTTACAAACTTGTTAGGGACATGCAACTAAGTTTTTTCTATGTTCCTTTTCAAGCTTTGAGGCTAAAGTTTGAAGAAAACTAAAGCCACTGACTTCATATACCAAGAAAGAAGTTTTTCCCAACATTTCCACTGCTCAAGCATGACACACACACTTGTAATACACTTGCTCAAGCATGAGACAAAGAGAGCAGAACTTCATAAAACAGTAGTATTCAACTTCTGCAACACTGGGTATTTTCACCAAGCTCATATACTGCAATCATAAGGATGAAAAACACTAAAATGATAAGAAATAACTGTAAAAGCAACTCTTCTACCAACTCTTCCAGCTACAAGGAAAGAGTAAGTCAACTCTTCCCTAATACCATTCTTCCTACATAGCACTTCATAACGTGAGAAAACCATCCCCCCCACCCAAAGAGGATACAGCAGACTGATCCATGTACTCCCAAAGTCGATGAAGCAGACTGATACATGTACTCCCAAGGCATGATTTTTCTTTGGGATTCCGAACACAGGAGAAAACAAATCTTAGCCCAAGAGAAAAGAGAGCCAGGGCTGTCTGGACCATTGCCACAACCATGGAATCTTGTCAAAATCTCTCTTGTCTGTCCTTACAAGGGAGCAAGAATGAGCTTGGGCTGATTAACTTAATCTCTACAGGAGATGAGGACAGGCAATATTTTTGTCACACCATAAAAGCCTGCCATGAGACAAATCAGAGCACACTAACATGACATTTTCTATTCCTCTGTCTCACAGACCATTTTGAGTACCTGTCATTTTGTTTCTCATTAAGCAGAGAGCAAAACTGATGAGAACGTGTTTTCTACAAAATAAACCAAAAGTGAATGAAAGGCTGGCTACTTTTTACTTGCATCCAACTTCTATATGATTTTGACCCCAGCATTAGCTTTGTGAAAACATTTGTCCAGTATCTAAACAAAAATCAATTTTAAAAAGCTACTACTTTCTTGGAAATGTACATGAACTAAGAGACTAGAGACACACTGCACATGTGTATAAAAATATAAAAAACAAAGTCATTCAAAAGTTGTGTCAGGTGAAGTCAGGCAACACTGCTACTTGACATTCATATAAATTCTATGCTTGTAAAACACTGAAGAAAGCAGGTTTCCATTTTCCAGATACTACAAAATATCAACATGAGATATTCTGGAATGTAATTAAAGAGCAGCAATATCAGTTCAAGAATTTAGAGTTACACTTTTGTCAGACATCCTGCACTTCACTTTCCAGAAGTCTGCTGGATCACAAAGACAATTTCTCAAGAATTACATAGAACATGGATGGTAACAGTCATTTTTGAAACTGATTCTTGTTACCAACCATGGTCATTTTATAAATGAACATCTCTAGCCTCAGAGACTTCAAAAGGAAATGAAGAAGGCAGTTATACATTTTGTGGTACTCAAACAAAATGCACTGACATTGAAGTAAACCATTATTAAATTTAACTAAACTCTGAACTACAGATAAAGACTTTGACTCAGAAAAGGAAAAACTCAACCATCTCACATTAGGAAAGGTCTAACACCAGGAAGTGTGTGTGTGCATACACCCTCTATTAACAAATATACACATCCCAAACAACCAAACATTTTAAATAATAATAACAAAGTAACCTACCACTTTCATTCACATTTTACAAACTGTTTGCTTGGCAAGAGAAACAACAAGTACTGAAAACTTCAACAGAAACACAAACTCTTTTGCACTTGTAAAATTACAAGTAGTTCATGATGCAAAGCTCCGTGCTTAAGGCACTCTTCAGAGAAGACAAGCAACGCAGCATTTTATCTAATACCGTCATGTAAAGCACATTCAAAATCCCCCTTACTTGTTTCACTCAAGATAACACATTGTATAACTTGTAGCAAACAGAAAACAACTAAATTTCCTCTTTTCTGAACCGCTGTAGATCAGCTCTAAGACCATGTCACATTCACATGCTTAGAGTTCTCTCTCTTTCCTTCCAATTTTGATTTAAAGGACAAGTATGAGAACTGGTCATTTCTTAGAATTTTGTCCTTTTACCCACTGAACTATGACAAGACAAATTCCCCATTTATTTAACTTCACCTCATTAAAAAAACCTCTTAATCTGTTTATTCTCTGAAGATAAGATGACAGTCCACTTTAATAGATTCAGTTAAAAGCCAAATTTTATAAATAAGAACACAGGTAGAGATAATACTTCTTTTTGTACATGTTCCTGTAAAGAATTAAGAACACTGCAGAAAACCAGTCTACAAATACATAAGCTATTCCTTCTGAAAATCAGTATAATAGTTCATGGCTGTCCAGAAGACAAGAGCAAGAAAATTCAGAAAGAAAGCTGAGTGGAGCAGATGTAAATTCTCGCATACTATTTCTACATAGAAGTTCATCTTAACAGCAGAAAATCTCCTGAATATCCTAAAGCCTGACTTACTCCATTTCCAAATGCTGTTCAATATCATGAGCATGCCAAAAACATATTTTGACTTTTCATTACCAAATTTTTAAAAATATTTAGTTACCAGCAGCAGGAACTTAAAAATGACAAAACCAGAATTAGGATAATATAGCTTACATTCCTTATCTATCTTCAAAATAAATATGCTATTTTCTACAAAAAGGGAGAAGCACACCTTTGAGTGTCTCAAAAGGCCAGTGTGGCTTAGATCTTCTGTTCTGTCAAGAGTCAACTACCAACACACTGAACAATTCTGAATCAGCAGAAACATAACAAGAGCTCTGATGGTAAAGGGATGACTAAAAGACATCCTGATTAAACCTCTTTTCCTTGCCACACCACAGTGACAGTGATTTTAATTTACCTGGTGGGCACCACAGATGTTGGAGCATCTCATTTCTTCTAAAGTGAGTGGGGAATGCCAATGGCTTCACATAACTGAAACCAGGAAAGACTGCAAGCAATAGCTGGAACTTGATTTGCTCTTTCCACTGAGTTCGTCATATAAATTCTTATTTCATCTAATACACCTTCTGCAATAAATGGTGGTTGTCCTCCTGCCCCACAACCCAAAAGATAAAAGGGAGGTAAATTCTAAAAGGCCTGTATCTAACTACTACAGCTACTGAATGTAGCACGAAGGCAGCAGCTGTAATAGATGCTGGCTTACAAAACAGAGACAAGAGGCTGCTGCAGAAAGACTGTGGCCCCACTCTTGATGGACTGGCCTGAGGATTGTTGCTACAGATCCCTCTAATACCAGTAGATTCATTGTATACTTCATTGTAGAAGTGGAATTCTAAAATGAATCCCTGGCACTTCTAAGTTTTATTACAGAATAATAATCTGCTGAGAAATAAAATACATTTGAAATTAGAGCATCGTTTAAGCAATTTTTTTTCCTTATAATTCTTAGGGCTCTATCAGAAATAGAGATTCAACCAACTACTTCAGTTATTTTTCAAAAACGTACTTGAAGCCTTGATTTTATGTACCATTAAACTGTCTATCTTCATGTAGTAAAAGTTAAATGTTGCTTGACTATATCTGACTGCCTATGGTAACAATCTTTCATATCCAAATTACCTGTATTACTTCCATACTCACAAGAATTACATTCTATTTACTGAAAACTTCATTCTATGCTAATTCTGAATTTGAAGAGTTATATATTAATCAAGAAACTTCTCACCTGAAACCATTGTAAGACAAAAACACTACTAACTCCTGACCATTCCGCAAGTTTCTCTTAGCTCAGCAGAGGTATCTTTCCAATCTAAATTGGAAAGATAATTTCAATTTGCTGGTTTAAACCCTCAGAATATTTTTTTCCTCCTTCCAGATAGAGTTCATCTTAACTTCTAGAGTATTAAATGCCACAAAGAGAACAAAAATTAACTCTGTGGGAGCTGCTTTTCCTGTTGCTTTTTAAAATTCAGATAATATTGCCATTTAGAGTGAACAATACTTAAGAAAATAACAACAGTTTATATTTTTGTCCACTTAGAAACTAGATTTGTTGTGCATGCATTCTGTGATTGAGTTTCTTCTGTGTCTTCAGGACACCAGCTTTAAAGGTTTTTCTCTTAAAGTCTATTTCACTATCATCAGAGCAGATGATAGTTACTGTTGAAAGAGAAATGAACATCATGCTGCTCAGCACACTGTACAGTGTCACCTCAGGAAATGGGACCTTGGTAGCTACAGCTGAGAAAACAATTTATACATATTGCACATATCATTACTTTGTGCTTAACTGGCACTGCTGCAAACACGTTGTTGCACTGATTTAAGAGCTTCACTAAGGCTCTGAAACAAAGCTAGGAAAAGGCAAAGGGGAAACCAAGCAGTGAAACACTGTAGAGTTGTTTTCTCCAAAGACAGAGAATCATAGAACAGTCTAGATTTGGTAGTAACTCAAAAGTTCACCTGGTCCAACTGCTCATGCAAGAGGGAGCTTTGATGAGATTGCTTAGCACCTGGCTAAGTCTTGAAAACCACCACTGATGGGAACTCTACCACATCCCTGGAGGAACTATTCCAGTGACTGACTATTGTCACAGCAAAAAATTTCTTTCTTACATATATCTCTCCCAATGCAACTTGTACATGTTGGCCCTTGTTTTCTCCTCCTGAAAAGATAGCTATCATCTTCTTTGTAGCTGTCCTTTTAGTACTGGAACACTGTGATGAGGTCCCCGCCACATATTCTCCAGGGAAACACCTTCACTTTTCCCTCACAAGGCAAGTTCTCCAGCTTTTGATCACCTTTGTGACCCTCCTTTAGAACTCTCCTTGAATTGCAGGAACAAGAACTGGACACCTGACTACAGATGTGGCCTTAGCAGCACTGAGTGCAATGATCACATTTCCCATTCTCCTAGTAACCCCTCTATGGATGCAGCCCAGGATCCAGTTTGCCTTTGTTGCTGCAGCCATGCTCTGCTGACTTGTGTTCACCTTGTTGTCCAACAGGCCCCCCAAGTCAGCAAGGCTGCTCCCAACCTCACAGACCCCAGGCTGTAAAATGAGTGTAAATTTAGTGGAGTTGGCTGCACTAACTCATACAAAGATTGACAGAAGAAGCACAGTAAACTCACATAACTCTTTGGTTATGTCAGGCCAGACGTAAGACACTGCACTTGACTTCGTTGAACTTCATACTTTTCTCGCTTGCCCACTCTTCCAGCCTGTCCAGGTCTCTCTGTAAGATGCCTCTTCCTTCTGAAGGGCCCCCTCACTACTCAGTTCAATGTCATCAGCAAATCTGCTGAGGGTGCTTTCAACGCAACCGTCCAGGTCATGCAGGAAGATGTTGGACAGCATTAGGCTCAGCATTCAACCCTGGAAGACCCCACTTGTAACAGGCTACAAGCCTGAGAAAAACCCACTAACCACCACAAGATCTGATAGATTTTTTAAAATAGAGTGATTTGATGTCTCACCAAAATTAATTCAACTCTACATTAGCAAACTTTAGGTAGATTATTCCTTGGGCAATTTTGGTGTCACTACTCAGCACACAAAAATAGTCTCATCATAGTTTCCTTCTAACAAAATTTAGAGCAGAAAATCTAATTGCACAGTACTGAAAACAAAACCTCCTCTCCGTTTTTCTGAAGCTTAAGAGTACTTCAACTGAATTTGCAGATTTTTTATTTTTATAGGAATATGTATGTCACAATTTCATATTTATCATCACTATGCAGTGTGTATACATGTACATAAAAGTTTGTGAGTATACTGAGCATATTTTTTTTCTTATTAGCCAATTCACTTATTTAATGATGATTTGAAGTGATTAATGAGCTTTTTCATAGAAAGGCTTTCCTGGAAATCTGTTAAGCACACCTTCAGACTTACAAAGCAAGCAATAGTTGCATATAAATTCATTAAGGTAAAAAATCATTACCTAATCAGAATGTAAGGCTAACAAGAAGGAGAATTATTTCAGAGAACTAGTGAACTTTATTTATTACAACCCTCAAACTGCTTAGGTCAATGGAACATTTTAGTGATCTTCCCCCTTTCCTCCAGTGATTACACTATTGGAAACTATGGAAAACAGGAACAGTCTCCTGCTATACTACTGAGCATTATCAGCTGAGCATTGGAGACAGCAGTTAAACTGCAACTTAAAATGCATATATCTTCATTTTAACAGCTTCATATACACGCACAACACAGTTCAAGCAGCCAGTACTGACATTTTTCTATTGAAAGCACCAAATTTCATGAAGCTCCTCTTTGTATACCATTTTCCCCCTAAAAAATAATTCTCTACCACACATTCAATGCAAAGAGACTGATGAACATTATGAACATGCTATTAAAAGAGCTAATGTAATCTAAAAATTCACCTATATTGAAACACAGTAACCTTTCGGTTCATGTACTAATATGCATGAGCATGTAGAGAAACTGATTTTCTTCACCTAAAAACAGTACTTTGCAGTCACAAGCCAATGTCCATGTAAATCAGTTTTCCCTATTTGTCTGTGGAAACAGCTGGAAATTAAGAAAACTACAACTCTAAGTCAAAAGGATAACCCACTCAATGACTTTTGAACAGTTTTGGGAATCTAGAGAGGTTCTAGCTGACTGGAAGCTCGTAAACATTGTCCCAGTTTTCAAGGACGACCCTGGAAACTACAGGCCTGTCAGTGTCACTTCAATGACTAGTGTAGAAAAGATTATTTGGGGAGGTACTGAAAAACATCTGAAGGATGATGCAGTCATCAGACACAACCAGTAGGGGTTCCTGAGGGGAAAGTCCTGCTCGACAAACTTGATTCTGCCTTATGACAAGGTAACCCATCTAAGTCTCAAGGGAAGCCAGCTGATCGAATCTTTGGGGATTTCAGCAAAGCTTTCAATACTGTCTCACACAGTGTCCTACTGGACCAAACATTCAGCATTCAGCTGGATAAACACACCATGGGATGGGCGAGAAACTGGGTTATGGGTCAGGTGCAAAGGGTCATAGTGAATGCAGACATCAGACTGCCAACCTGTCACTAGAGGGGTTCTGCAGGGTTCTATCTCTCCACAGGGCCTTGTGCTCATTAACATCTTCATAACTGACTTGGATGCAGGACTGGAAGGAATACACAGTAAGTTTGCCAGTGATACTAAACTGGGAGGAGCTGTTGACTCCCTTGAAGGCAGAGGCCCTGCAGAGAGACATCAACAAATCTGAGGGCTGGGCAACCACCAACCATGTGAAACTTAAAGACAAGTGATGGATTCTGCACCTTAGATGGGGCAATCCTGTATGTACGTACAGACTGGAACAAGAGGCTGGAAAGCAGTGCTGAGGAAAGGGACCTGGGGTAATGGCAAGTTGAATCCCAGTCAGCAGTGTCCTGGCAGCCAGGAAGGACAACCATGTCCTGGGGGCATCAGGCACAGCATCACCAGCTGGGCAAGGGAAGGGATTGTCCCATTCTGCTCTGCACTGCACTGGAGCAGCCTCACCTCAGGTGCTGGGGGGCAGCTTTGGGTGCCACAATATAAGAAAGATACAAAGCTTTTAGAGAGTGTCTAAAAGAGGGCCACAAAGGTGCTTAAGAGCTTTACAAGGCGTGGCTGAGATCACTTGGCTTGTTCAGCCTGGAGGAGACTGAGGGGAGACCTCACTGCAGCCTACAATATCCTCATGAGGGCAAGTGGAGGGGCAGGCACTGGTCTCTTCTCTCTCATGACCAGTGACAGAACCCACGGGAATGGCATGAAGCTGGGTCAGGGGATGTTAGGTTGGATCTTGGGAAAAGGTTCTTCACCCAGAGGGTGGTCGGGCACTGGAACAGGCTCCCCAGGGAACTGGCCACAGCCCCAACCCTGACAGTCCAAGAAGCATTCCAACAATGCCCTAAGGTGTGATTCTTGGAGTTTGTAATGTGCAAGGTCAGGATGATCCTTGTGGGTCTGTTTCAACTCTAGTTCTGTAATTCTATGAAAATACTTAAAAATTTGAAAGCAATGGGTTATATTAAAATAGCAGTTTGTAACATACCAATGAAGATGCAGTATTAAACAGACTCACACCTGCCTTTTAAGTTTTGCTGTGGAGGTTTTTGTTGGCCAGTCATATTTGACACATCCTTGCAGCTTGATGTCTGTTATTTGAATATCTGATGGTACTACCAGTGAAAATTCCCTACCCCCTAAAAGGAGTACAAAAAGTAGCCTGCCTCTACACCACAAATTGTGAGGGGTGGGGGAAGTACTTCCTTATTTTAGATGCAGGAAACAGAAATTCAAAACAGTCTCACAAAAAGGCTGAAGAAATCAGGAAGCACTAACTTATGGCACATTAATCAAAACAAACAATTCCAACACCAAAATCATCTTCATCTATCATCTTACTAATTTCTCTGCCTGTTTTCCAAACCTTGTATCTCTATATACATCTTTCAAATAGAGAAGTCTTCCTTCTCCACAAAGGGCTTTTTTTTTGCTCTTGTACCCTACCCCTACCACACCATAAGTGCAATCTGTTGTGTTCTGCTATTAAAAATAGTCAAAAGTAAAGAAGGATGTATCACAGTATCAAGGATACTGCACTGATGCTTCCTTTTTTTTTTGTATTTTATTTACTAGGCAAGAGGATAACATGGCATACCAACTTTCATTTCAACTCTTGTCTTTTCAAGAGAGATTTGACTGGTATTCAAACAAGAAGCATTTAAATTGAATGATTGACTTTCCACAGCCTCAACATCAAAAGGAAAAAGTTATTTTCTGTAACTGTCAAGAATTAAGTAATTTATGGTAGGCAAATATCCACTGCACAAGTTTAAGAATTAACTCAATTAATAAATTGACAGGACTGGCATTACTGACAAAATAACTTTTGTCAACTGCCCCATTAGTTGCTTCTCCTTTTTATATCAGAACTTGATTACTGGTTTTACTTCTACTGCAAAAGTGAAACAAATTATCTGAAGACTAAAGAACATAAAATCAGGACAACAGACACCACCCTTCTGTATTTAAAAATTAAGTGACTCTTCTGTTTTGCAGAGATGAGGACACTCTTGCCCAACTTAATAGTGCTCTTACAGGTAACACTGCTTCCACCTTCTTCTGGATGTAAAAAGGAAGTTTAACCAATAAACCAGCTCATTTCTGAGAGCTGCACTTCATTATACCTGAAGGCCATTTGTTTATCATGATGAAATTCAAGGGAAGCAAGATCTTCAGAGAATTATCTGAATTTAAGCATAAGCTTTAGCTCAAAGTTGCAAGTTACGTGTTAAAGATTGGGTCTTTTTCCATTCTCATAAAAGAGGTTATGTTGATTCCAACTCTTCTGAAAAAATAAACTTACTTTGTAAAATCATCATATTACTTTTTAAAGTAATTCTTAAAAAACTCATCACCCCATTTCTTTCTTTTCCACTTTTGCTAACCCATCAGCTCAGAAGACTTTTTCTTAAATTAAATGTAAGGGCCTGTAAGAGGAATTATCAGTCACAAGAAACCTTAGGGATTTCAACTTGTTTCTACAATACACCCTTTCTGAATACTGCTATTTCCTCCCACAAAATATGAGTGGTGCAACACCACTGTAAGGTAAGTCTGCTGATGTTGAAACACACAAGACAAAAAGCTAAAGGTGTCCTGCTTTGATAGAGTTAGTCAGCCTCTCACAAGACAGCCAGATTTGAATGAAAACCCTCAGTTGCCTATTCTGGTTGAACCTTGAACTGAACAATTAAGCTTCTACTCACATGGCGACAGAAACTCTGAAAGAAACTTCCCAACCTACAAATAAATGGTTTTAATTAATCTTTTATTCCTGACCATATCTAGGAGTTTGTCAAATTGCAACAAGAAAGGGTACACTACCAAAAAAACCCCAAATTTAAAAAATATAAAATAAATACCTTTTTCTCTCCCCTAGAATTCATGGTACTCAGACCCTTCTTTCCCAAAAACTTACCAGGAACTACCATAGAAACTATTCCTTATATGATAGAAACCATTCTTTATATGAAGATGAAATTAATCTGACTCCTTTTTTTGCCAGGGGCTCAAAGAGGAGATTGTCATGATCAAAAAAAAGAACAATGTAGCCATCCCGACTATTCCCTGATGCCACCCAAAATCAATTGTACAGAAGGCAGAAAGTCACAGAGGAGTTGTGTACAGTCACTGCAGTCCCAGAACCAAAGCAGCTCCAGCAGCACCAGCATCATAATACCCCAATTTTACCTCTAAATGGTATCTTTGCCTAGATCCCAAGTCCAAACTACTGATGATAATAGTGTTATATATACATTGCATTCAGAAGGACAAAAGCTTTCTTATCAAAGCCGGAAGGCATTTGAGGACAGAAAAGAAACAGAAGGAAAACACTTCAAAGACTCCTCTGACCTCACATTCATCAAGAATTAAAGCAAGAGAGACTTTTAGTCCTTTCCTTACTCCAATCCACCACACAGAGTCAATGAATAGCTCTGAGCATATAAGTTATGTGAAACAAGACCTTCTTTGTATTACAACTTTATTCTTGAGACAAACAAACCAGAATTCTCCTAAATATGGTTTTCCTAACAAGAGTCTTCATAGCTTGATTCAGAACCACATTGTGACTAGCTCTGATGATTTCTCCGACCACCTGATTTTGCAAGTCAAACCTTAAGGTTATGCTACTTCCAAAATCCACAGACCAGTTTGTGGGGTATGCGAAAGGCTAAAATTAGCCGTGGGCATTTTAGTAAAAGACAGAACACAAGAACTCTTCCAGTAAGCCTACTGATTTATTCTCTACAGAGAAAGCCTAGCTCTTCAATGACATGTCCAATTATAAATCCAGTGTATTGACAAAAAAAAAAGACAAAACAGCCAACCAACAAACCCACTGCTCAAACAAAAAGCAACCCAATAAAATACACAATCACATCAATAGTTCAGCTTTCACTCACAGGTCTTTATAGGCATTTTCTTATTTACATCACCGTCTTAGCTCCACAAATGTTCACAACAACAGCCCCTCTTTCAAAAGCCATTATGATTGTTGCCAATACTAGCAGAGCAAAAATTTCAATTCCTAATGAGTCTACCATTTGGCTGGCACCACTTTTGGCCTTGAATTTCCACAAAAGAAGATATACAGCATGTAACAGCAGGTTTGAATGGTCCCAAGACCACCAAAAACTGTATCATTGTTATACTGGCAATTGTTTGTTTACTTGCCAATGAACTTTGTAGTAAATTAAGCTGAAGGAGGAGGACAGCTACCCACAGAAGATGTATTAGAGCAATAAACAAACGGTCACTGAAGCAGCAGAACCACCTTCCCTCTCCGAAAAGGGAGAATAAATTCTCTCAGCTCAATATAGACAGGATTCTTTGCATAACTACAGTCAAAGCTACATTCTAAGAAGAGCTTAGTATAAAAATACATTTGTATAAACAGATTCATAACAAAGAAGGGAATTCTATGATTCTACCTCTACCACTGACAGCAGTGAATAGTATCAATAAAAAGTTGTGAGGCATCAGTATTACCTCTATTTTCACCCAAAGCCTCACATCCTGCCGGGTATTATTAGCAAAACCTAGCATCTGCAAAAAGGCACGACCCAAGTATAACCAGGACTAACTCACTGATTGTCCGACCCTCAACCTCACTCCTCCCTGAAGAATTTTCCCCATCCACTCCGACTCAATTACCTCCTGGGTGGAGAGGTTTCCTCCCCTCTTAAGTACTTAATGGAATCACTCCACACTTGTAGTCAAATGAGCTCCCAGGTGTCAGTGGAATTAATGTGCTGGACTGCCATCCATACACTACAAAGATGGTGCTTGTTGGACTGACACTTCACACTCCAACTTGTCTGAAATTGAAGTCTCTCCTCTGAAGACTCTGCCTGAAAACTCCACAGTTAGTCTCTCCTCTTCACCTGTCTCTCAGGAACAAGTCCCTGTCTCATCACTGTCAAGAAGTCTTCCACATTTCCAGGCCAATAAGGTAGTCCTACCCAGCCTCCCTCACTGCCTGTCAGGAAAAAAATGATGTGCGCACACAGATACAGAAACACAAGGCTACATAATCTGAAAAACTGAAGTGGCACTCATGGAGTGCAAACTGAACATCACAGCAAGGCATTCACTCTCTTTTTAGCTCCAACAGAAAAATTCTACATCTGTTTCAACCACAGTCACAAATTAAACATGAGCTTATGAATTCACAGCAATTGACTCCCCACATACAAATAAATTAAAATATCTGAATCTACAAATGCCTACAAACACAAAGTTCCTCGCGTCTTCTGTGGCAGATACCCTCCAAAAAATTATCTGGGCTAGAAATAGGTTTACTGAACAAGAAGGCCAAAACTCTGCAAATAAATGCCAAATGAATACTGATGACTTTTCTATTATTTTTGGTGAATTTTATTTTCTGCTGTGTGAAGCATAAATAGAGTAAGTATTCTTCTGAGAAGTGGAAAATTACACATTGCCCAGAGAAGTTGTGGAGTTCACCTTCCTGGGCAACCTGATCTAGGCCACTCTATCACAGCAGGGGGATGAGGGACCTCCAGAGGTTCCTTTCAGCCTCAATCATTCTCTGAAAAAACAATCATTTATACTCAACAAAATACTACTTTCCCTGTGCAAATGGGATTAAACATTAAGAAGGCAGACTTCCAAATCATCATCCAAAGCAACTGATTTAGACAAAAGAAACAAATGATCAAACAGTAGCCAGTTTGAGAGGAATGCCCTAACCACCATTCCTTCACACTTTCCCACTGGAAACAACCACTATAGCTATAATGCAAGTTTTACTAACCATCTGCTGAAAATGTAACTTCTCCAACCACAAAACAGGAAAAAATTTCCTAGCTGAAATCTCCAGATGTCAAGAGAAGCTTCTGGCTTCCTCTTCTTCAAAAAGCACATTCCAGATGACGTACTTAGTTTTGTATAGTCAGGGTTTTTTTTGGCTGTTATTTATTCACTAAAAATTAAGCTCAGCTTCCACAGAAACAGTATTTTCACAGCAGTCAGTGACTACATAGGAAAACAGGCATCTTCTATTCATGCATTTTCTATGTAGATATCTCACATCAAGTTTTCCTCCAAATATATTCATACCTTAGCATTTAATACATCTGAATACACAATGCAGCACTGAGTACTATGCTGCTTATAAGAAAAAAAACATAAAGACATAATTAGTCAATATTTATGTAACTATTAGAATTTGAGGATATTTTCTAAGTGAATAGTATGACTCATGAAAATCCATAAGAAAAAACAAGGATGTGTTCCACTTGCATTTTCAGTTCAATTATAAACTCTGCAGCCCAGACACACGCAAGCTAGAAATACTTTTAGATAGTTCCCATCTAGAGTCCGAAAGAAAGCCTTAGTGTGTGCAGTGTTTCCTACAGAGGTTTCCAAGCATTAGGTCTTTGCAACATCTCAGATCATGCAACTGACCAAAACCAAGAAAACATCCGTATATTTCTGAACTCTGTGAAAGAAACAGAAAAATGAATGCATGTAAGAAACATACGAGAAGCTAAATTAAAGAAATCTGCAGTTGGATTTCAATTAGGACTTACTAATAAAGAGATCTTACATACTGTCCCCATGACAGTTTTTATTGTATAAATATTGACAGGGAGTGGCAACCTTTCTGTTAGTGAAAGCCAATCCTTTACTTGATTTTGAGTAGCAGAGTAGACTTTGACCTGTGCTCCAGCCAGAAGCTGGTGCTGATCCTGTGCCGGTTCTCTCTTGGCAACATGGGCAGCCAATACAGCCAAGCAGCCCCTGCTGGTCTAGACAGTCTCCAGACAGCTGTAACTGAAGATGCACCACAGCACCTTATACCCTGCTGATGCTGCGCACGCTACAGAGACCTCTCTACCCTGCTGAATGTAGGCTTCGGTAGAGGCAATCCAATCATCTCAGCACAGCAAAACACCATGGACAAGAGAAGCTCCAAACCACTTTTCTTCTTCTCAAAGATCCAGCTCCATCTCTTGTTCAGTCACTGTTCACAGAATCATCTAGGTCAGAAAAGCCCCCATCACTGCCAAGGACAACCACTAAACCATGTCTCCATGTGCCACATCTACACGCCCCTCCAGGGATGGGGACTCCATCACTGCCCCAGGCAGCCTGTTCCAATGCCAGTGCTCCAGCATCACAGTTTTCCTGCTGCACATGGCTTCCTGCTCCTCCTGCTTGCTGTCCATGCTGTGTGCCTTGGCATTAATTTGAGCGCTTATTTCAGCAGATTGCTGAGGAAGCTAAAAGATGGTGTTATTTGCATTTGTTTTAACGGAGCTATAACTGGGTGTTGCCTGCATAGTGCCTGCAGTTTTACCAATAGTGTCTCATCATCCTTCTGGCTTTATTGCTGTTGGAATGACTGGACAAATTAAGGCAAAGACAGGAAACTTTTCAACCATTCTACAATTTGGTTCTCAGAGAATAAGTTCAGTTTTTCAGTATTTCCATTTGGAACTGCAATTTCTTGATGACAAAGGAGTTTTGATAAATAAAATCAAGCAACATCCACCAAAAAAGATTTTTAATTACGTGGTTTGGGATCTCTTAAATTCAAGATAAACATCCTGAATTAAGACAAACATCTCAGTGTTCTTGGTAAGAGACCTAAAAAAGATTTTTCTTTTTATATAGAACTAAAGTATCACTCAGGGAATTCTGCTAACAGCAACTGTGAGGCTACTAACATCATCTGCTCACAGGGCTTCTCAGTATTTATTAAGTTCTCCATGAGTGGCTCCTGAAGCTATCATTATCGTCCAAGATTTACAGACCAACAGGTTGATTTTCAGTTTGTCCAACAAACAAATTCCAGGTGTTTCCCTCTTCCTTCCCTCAAGCAACAAAAAAACCACTCTGTAGTTGCCAGGGAAAAGGACATTGTTTACAAATATTTTTACTTTGTAAGAGCATTTATAGTTTGGTTGGGTGTTTTAGTCCTCTTGTTGAAATGTGTCTTAACACTAACTTTCTATTATAATTCCTCATTAAAACTTTTTATAGGAAAAATAAATAATTACATTCCAACACAGCCTCTAGTTTTATAAGCAGAAGAATTGGCTAAATTAACTATTAATCCTTCTGTAAAACCTACCATGCACCATGAAACAAAAGCTAACATTTTGACAGTTCCACATCTCTACTGTTAACTTTGTAAAGGCTAACACAAAATTTAAAAATTCTTAAGAGATGCAACCTGAAAGAACCTATCAAGTTACTGTATTCTCAAAGCCAACTTAGAGTTGCATTTTACCTTTGACTAACATATCAAGATACATATTTTATCATTAATTTCACATCAACTTTTATATTTCACAATAGGTAGTGATGGGAATATTAACATTAATGTTAAATAACATAATTTGAAGATAATTTTAACATTAAAGCTAAATAACAATGTTACTGTTAATTAACATTAACAATTAATAATTAGCATTCATTATTTTTGCATCTAAAGTTTGGATATGCTAACTTGAAGACCTGGAATTGTATTTCTAGGTCAGCCAGAAGTCTTATTTTGAATCGAACTACAAAATCACAGAATGGTTTGGGTTGGAAGGGACCTTTAAAGATGATCTAGTACCAACCCTGCTGCCATGGGCAAGGACACCTTCCACTACACCATGTTGCTCAAAGCCCCATCCAATCTGGCCTGAATACTTTGGAATATCTGCAGCTTCTCTAGGCAATCTGTTCCAGTGCCTCACCACCCTCAGAGTAAACCATGCCCAATCTAAACCTACCCCTTTTCAATTTAAAGCCCTTGTCTGACATTAACAGGCCTGGCCAAAAAGGTCACTCTGGCAGAAGAGTCAGAAATTCAGATAAAATCCCCCACTCCTTCTCCACAGGGTTATTGTCAAACCATTCAACACCCAGTCTGCAGAGATACTGTTGATTGCCCCAAGACAACTGCAGGACCTTCCACTTGGACCTAAAGAATGGTAGAAACACGTCCAAGGACATTTCATCAGTCACAACACTTTTCCTTACTCTGAACTATCTTCAGACAACTTACAGAATTCTGAAGCTGACAATCTCCAAATGTTCATGAAGCTCTGCTTCTTCTGTGTACAATAAGCTTCATTAGCAATCAAGGAAGCTTCTCAGATACTGAAGTTCTCTAGCATTTCATCACCCAGACTTTAAGAGCAGAGTTAGTGTGGTTTCAGTCAAGGTGTTTTCAACAGTTATCTGGATAAATACCTCTAAAGAAAAGGTACTTTCAGTTATATACTTTTTATTTATTGCTTTTTAAGAATTTATTATCCAAATCCCCAATCATAACGTCTTCAGAAGTGCTTTCTAACACATTTAACAGAAGTGAAGTATGTCTAGTAACAAAGATAAATAGAGAACTCCCAATCCCAAAGATGAGGAGACCATCTCGCCTTTTCCTATGCAAGACAGATGAACATGAATTAATCTAGCTGATGAAACAGGCCTAGGAAAAACAGGTGAATCTGTAGTTATGTATTTTTGGTGCAACAAAAACATAAACCTCTTGGGAGCAGATAAAACAAGTTTGTGATATGCAGTGTTTACTGCTGACCGTTAATTTGAAGACAAACTGCTCAACAAATGAAACATTTGACATCTTTGAAGATTAAGGCCACCAAAAGTGTGAAGTTTTTTAAATCAACTATGGAAGTGACTGACTAAGTACCTGAATAATTATAAAATTGTATTGTTAAAAATATATATAAAGAGAATATATATAATAACCCAACTGCCTATATAAACCATGAAAACACTCTTCATGAGTTCTTACCTGAACAGAGAGAGCACCAAAATACCTTTTCATAAAAAGTTACTAATTATTTTAGAATCAAAAGCATAGGCAATTTCAGGTCAAAATGTCCCACATTTACTCACTTATTATACCCCTTAACTCCCCACTATCCAAAAACTGGAAGCCCATAAACTGCAAGAATTTACTAAAACATGAGTTCATTCCAAAAACTGCTGTAGAATGATGCTCACTGAATATTGCTTTTCAGTGTTTGAGCTCATAAATGAGACATTTAGCTCAAGTTAATACTTACACTGCCTTTGGGCCTACTCAGCATCCCTATGGAATTCACCAGGACCTGACCACTGCACACCCTAGAATGTGACCACCTCTCTAACACAGCCTTCACAGTGTTATTAGATCTTCTACGGATCTAACTGTAGGACTCCTAGTACCAAGTATTTTGAGAAAATGCACTACATGATGCTGTGACATGTTGCTTACACTTAACCCAGGCTTGAGCCTCATCGTGCCCCATCAAAAAAAATACAGTTTATCTATGATTCCTCTACCTAGTACTAAATCAATTGCATGGAAGCCCCAAAGAAACAAATTTAGCTACAGAGAACTGCAATCTAAATTAATTTTCTTCTCTGTTTTTATTACAGTTGCATAAGAGAAAACATGAAAAATAAACACACCTCTCTCCTGCACCTCAGCTTTATGAATTTCCTTCCTGCAGCATATAAATTGAAGTTATAAGGCCCTCAGTGTGCCTTTTCCGCCTGCTCTGCTCTGTTGTCAGCACTCTTCTCCCACACCTTCCTGAAACGGTAACATCCTCCTTTGTATCAGCCCCCACCCCCATCTTCTTTTCATAGAGTTCTCATACTGCTTCACATATAAATTTAGAATCCTTCTAGCATACAGAACACAGCTTATGATATTTACAAAACCCAAAATGGCTACAAAGCTGATTTAAAGGTTATCCCATGTCTTGCCTGTTAGTCTACAAGGGGTACAAACTGGTGGGGAAGAAACATAGGAATAGAGGAAAAATAAAGCAAAGTCAGAGGATAAAACCATCCTAAGAGAAGCCAAGAGCATTGCTGAGACTTTTCTTCACACAGCCAAAAAAAAAAGTTTCCTGAACCTATATGAACCCCAGCATTTTAAACCTACACATATAGAATATCAGATGCTGAAGTGTCTGTGTATCAGCTATTCATGTGTTTCCACACACTTAGCGATCACCTTTGTTTAGGAAAAGTGAAAGCAGTTATAAGGAACATCAATGCACAACCTTAATCACAGGTAAAAAAAAATTTAGATTTTTAAAGTTTTATTAAAAAGAATTGTATGTAGACTGATCAGAAGAATATTATTTTATTTTCTTTTTACATGTACCACGTCTAACAACTGTCAAATTCCCTCTTTAACTGAGACTTGTAGGGAGGGGAATGAAGATTTCATTTCAGAAGGTATTTTAAATGCAGGTCCATTACACCTGCACCTAAACACTTCTTCCTTAAAAGCATATCCACACAGATTTTAATGCATTTCATATATAAGTAGTACTTTGGGCCAAGAATGATGCTTGTAGTGTGAATCATCACATTAAGAACTGATGTAAAATATTTAAGCTGTTTAGAAAGTGTTAGCATACTTAAACTCTTCCATAGAAAAAGCCCCAAGACAAATGAAACAAAGTGGAAGTCCAGCCAGCAGGAAGACCGATGTATTGACCAAACACATAAAATTAGCCTACCAACTGATTTCCTCAGAAGGAGCATTTTGGTTTTTAATTGGAAATAGTTTTAAAGAAATTTCCTTAAAAACTGTCTCTATAAAGGACATGAATATCTGTGATACAGACACATGTTCTAAAACTTTCAACAAGCATGACAGGAAGCATCCCAACGAGTTCATTCCCAAACTGAGTACAGCTTAGCTCCTAATCACAATTAAGATAACTGAAATGGGGCAAATCCTTAAACTGATTATAAGATTAAGGAATACGGTTAAAGATACTACCAACTGCATGTCTGATACCTGCCAACTCCTCCTACCACTGTAGGAAGGTCCCCATAGAACGGCCAGCACTAAAGCACATAGTAGCAAATTGAGCCATGGTTAATATAAACTCTGGACTCTTGCTGACTCTATACTCTTGACACCTATCAATAGAACCTGAGTGTAAAAATGTCTGATTAGTCTCGACTTATCAAAATTGACATACTATATCCTAAGAACCAGAGTCTCCTCATTAGCTTTGGTTCTAAGGTGACAGATATCTAAAGCAGATCAAGAGAAGCAAGTTACCCAGAAGACACAGAGCTATTTTCCTTTATGACAGCAGCATCCACAAGGTTCTGCTTTTATCTAGGGATGTAGGTTTGACCTGCCAACACTTCAGAAGCTCTCAAACCAGTAATAAGCTAAAGAGAGTAAACAGTATTGTGAACTCGTACAGATTCTTCCATTATTCTTTTCATCTCTCCACTGCCCTATGCTCAAGCAAGTTTTCTGCCAAGAGCCATGCAGCAGAAAATGAAGAATGACTATTAAGAGCTACCTCCACCCCCACACCTCCCTTCCCTTCCAAACGCAAATGTCAGAGTTCATACGAGGAACAAATTCAATTTATTTGTTCCTCTGACAACAGAAAGCCAGGAAAAAAAATACACTAACAAACTTCTATCACTCGCTCCAAAGAAAATAAGCCCTCCACTTCAGCGTGAAAGCACAAATTATACTTTGGTACTATTTAAGGACATCTCTAGGCATATTTAAGGACACAGCTGCATCCCAAACAAATTGGTTGGATTTGGCATGCCCTTTACTGAGGTACTAAGTGAACTAAATACGAAGTAAAAGATCATCCAATTCTGTCAATCAGCTACCATATGACGTTGGTTGGTTTTGTATCAGGAAGTGTTATGGTTTGCTTTCCTATGATGCAGTTATAACAATGACAAGCACTGGTGAGAACCAGTGATTAGGTACGAACAATTAGGGAAACAACAAGCGAGCAGCCCTCCACCCCAGGCCTAGCACAACCACCAATTTAAAGTGCATTTAAACACCCCTGCCCACCTGTAAGGGCTTATTAATCGTGTTGTATGCAACTGTCAGCGCCACAGTGCTTAACCACACCATAAGAGGACCCCAGTCTCTAAAAAAGTTGTTGGAGAGAGAATTGGTATCAAAGCTACTGGAGTCCTGTGCTCCCACAGAGGAGTGGCACTGACGTATTCCGCCTCTGTGGAAAGGCTCCACCGCCCCTGTGACAGCCGGCGAGGCACAGAGCGGTGCGCGGAGCGAGAGATGACAAGTGTGAGGCAGGGCTGGGTAGGCGCCTCTTTGGCATGAGCCGCTCTCCCAGACACATTCAGACACATTCACGCACCCTCAGCCCAGAGCCGAGTAAACAAAACGCCAGTGCGGAGCTGAGCAGGGTGGTGACTCAGCCAGGAGTGCGAGATTCGGTCCCACAGGGTAAGGAATTCGGGGAGACGTGACCGGGGGCCCATCGGCGTTCCCTACTCACCAGCAAACAGTCCACGTTCACTTCGGATTTGGGGTCCTTCAAAGTCACGTCGATTTTCTCAAACCGAGACTCAAAACTTTCTCCCGTCGACATGTTTCCGGAGATAAAAAGTTTCCCTTATTCCAGAGCAAAGTGAGGTTTAAAAAAAAAAAGT